>JAOWBP010004700.1:53276291-53297500 GCA_028571105.1 Tragopan temminckii | reverse complement strand
AGAAAAGAAAAGAAAAGAAAAGAAAAGAAAAGAAAAGAAAAGAAAAGAAAAGAAAAGAAAAGAAAAGAAGAGAAAAGTCAGTGCAAACCTACTGGATTTTCTAATCATGTACTTTCAGCTTTCCAAGGAGAAACTGCTCATCGTGTGCTGCTGTAAGCTAAGGCCAAAGCTCTCAAACCCAGATGCATAAGGTTAAGTCATTAAATCTGTATTTATTTTCCTACAGGAAATGAGTTTCATTCTCACTATCTCCTTCCAGCTTTGAGAGGTCACTTACAGCCGTTCTCTTCAACTCAGACTGGACTCACAGCTCATGGTAATTAGCATGTCTCCATTAAAGTAAGCTAGGCTGTGCTAAAAAAGTACAGTGCTTAGAATAGATTATTAAATTTACTTTTAGTGGTACACTCAGATAATCAAAATATATTGAAACCTTAAGAAAAATTGATGTTGTCTTTTTCCTGGTTCTTAATATGCCTATATCAGCTACTGGAGCGCATCTTCTAGTCAGGTGCACCTCTTCTTTCTGCTAATAGATTTTTACGGATAAACACAGGCAATTATATCTATTCCCTTACTCTTGGGTACCTGTAGAAGTGTTTCCCCTGGTTACCTGTTGTATCTCCACTGTTATTCCCAGATCTGGTGTAAAAGTATTCCACTTTGGTCTGGAAATGTGGAATTCACATCTGAACTTAAAACAAGTCATGTAAAACATAGACAAATCCTGGACAGTTTTATGTGTCAAAGGGCAGCTCTCACTGCTGCTGGATTAATATAGCTACACCACTCTGAACTCTCCCCTGCTGGTGCATAGCGTGGTGTTAACCCAGGCTGCCTGAGCTGCTCTGCGGCTACAGAAACAAGCACTACAGGAATGGCTGTTCTCAAACTGACAAGCCACAAGGCATAAACAGACTTTCTGCAATATGACCAGAAAAAGCCTCTTTCATTGTACAGACCTTGCTGCATTCAGCCCACCTGAAGTGGCAGAGCTGTGAGAACCAGCGCACAGAGCCCGGCTGTGGCTGAGCTGCTCGTTTCTTGGGGTCTCTGGGTGGGAAAGAGCTTATGTTTTTCGATGATACCTCGATAGCTTCAGAGTCTTAGGAGCACCCTAAGCTGCCCACTTCTGCCATGATCTGTCCATTTAGGACAGCAAGGACTCTACTAGGTATCAAAAAGTCTGTACAATCCTTTTTCTAACTCTGGCCTGCTGGGACCCACACAATTCACCTCTCTGATACACAGTCCCTTTGCAGCAGTGCCTGCTGTTCTGCTGCTCCTCTTTCCCATTGTTTCCATGTTTAGGACAGCTCATGTGGCAGCCAACAGCCCTTGCATGTTTCTATCCGGAGCTGAAAGGCAAGAGAAGAGCAGGGAGCAAGCAGCTCTGCTTCCTTGTCACTGTATCTTTAGCAGAAGAGTGGGAAATAAAGGATTTCTGTGCCCATGAGATCCTAAACAAAAGGCTCAGGTGGCAAAACACGTGTTTGGGGAAACTCCTGCAGGCCTGTGGCTAAGACCAGATGTAGTCTAATGCAGAAACAAGTTAATAGGAAGCATACCCTTTGTAATCACATTTTCCTTATTCCTGAGTTCTGTTAGAGGAGGGTGTGTATTAGCTTTTAAATAACAAAAGCTACGCATGTGCAAGAAGTAATGAAATTGTAAATGTAGCATAATGGAGGAATGCAATGTTATGTGTAAGTAATACAGATAGCGTTCATTTACATCTGTACTAATTGCAATATTGTATCCGAATGGAATCCTTATCTGAAATCCCTAAAGAAAACAAAAAAATGGAAAACAACCTTAATTTTAATCTCTGTTTCACAGTTTTATAAGAGGCAGAAGTTTCTATAAGGTCAGACACACTGCAAAGGATACGAAGTAAGATCCCAGCGAATATAACCAGAGGAATTCAAGTTGTTGGAAGCAAATATGCCTCTGTGGCTCTGATAGGTGTATCCCCAGGCTGAAAGGGAGAGCATGTAAGCACAGTGACACAGGACAGCAACCCACCGTGCTGGGTCACTGGAGGGTTTGCTCACCAGCACCTCTCTCTTCCCAAAGTGCTTCCTGCTGTGTCCCTGGCCCTGCTGGCCAAGCTGACACTAGCTTCTCTGAGGTCCAGATTTTTCAAGACCATTTATCCCAGTGGCAGAACATACAGCCACTAACAACGTTGTGTGAAATATTACACTTTGGCACAAGCAGCGTCTGACTATCTCCTTGCTTTCAGCCTATGGCAAGCCTGAGGTCAGGCAGGGTTGAATGGATCCCAATAAGCAGTCCTCCTCCATGTTTCTATAACGCTGCACTGGTGTGCCGTTACTTCCCATTTGACTATGGCATTTTTTTAAGACTGAAAACATTGACGTGGTGCGAAGTTCCACGCTTGTTATGGGAAAAAGAAGCTGCAACTTCCTGGTGGTGGTCAGCTGTTCTTAAAATACAGATATATCATTTTGCATGAGGTCACAAACCTATTTAACAACTAAGGGGACTTGCATAAATGTGTTCCGGACAGAGTACCATCTGAACAGGCAGTTTTAGCTCATTAGCTGGAGAGCTAAATTAAGGAGAGTAAGGTCTGTAAATTAAAACAGTAGCAGTCCTTCAGCAAGTGAAGTTCCTTGCTCGTCTAGCATACAGAGGTTGGATGCTGTCCTGTTCAGCAGGAGCTAGGAAGTGAGCATTTTGTCTGGAGAGGAGTCAGGGGACCACAGGCACCTCCTCTTGGTTCCCACAGATCTGTAAACCCATCATTTGTCACATCAGTGACAAATCTGTGAGGAGAACTGGGATATGCCTGTAGAGTTTTTCTATGTAATACAATATATTGTCATTCTTTTGAAATACCTGGAGTTTTTTATGCAGGACAGCACTTTCCCCTCTCTTTTCTATCCTGAATGGTGATTATAGCCTTTGTCAACCCTTACAGTAATTTTATGAGGAGAACTGAAACCCATCAGTATTTGCCAATGACCTGCCCTTCTGCACCACATCCTCAGACTTATCTGTATGTGGGTCTTGTTTAGTTCTATCAGAGAATTATAGAGGTTTTCTGCAAGTAATGCCTTAAGCAAGACCTTTTGATGCCCAGCTGATCTGGGAGAATGAGAGATCAGAGCTTCCGTAGCCCAACTTTCAGATTTAGGCTTCTTGTCCCAGTCATCATCCTGGACTACAGCTAAAAACAATTTAATGCACCAATCACAATACAAACACCCCAGTTCTTTTAAAGGATACCGGCACCAGTGAACACTTTGTCCTTTTCTGTCTGTGTCCTAATTTAAACAGAACACATTGATAATTAAGAGCCAGTGCATCAAGGTGATTTAAGAGATCAGTTTACCACACAGCAAAGCACATAAGTGTACCTCCAGGACTAGGTTGCAGGTTGTTTGCAGCTGGTGATTACCCAGCTAACCGTCTGTCAGTGCCTATTTGCAGTAAAAGGACTTGGATTATGCTAACAGATCTTGAAAAATATGTATTCTTAGCTAGAAGGATGATCGTATAGTAATTTAAGTGAAGGATGTGGTACCGTTTTCCTGTATTGAATGGTTTACAACCTAAAAAATTTCCAGATATATATCCTTTATTTTATGCTGAAGCCAGTGGGGTGCTTCTGCGTTCACATGTTTGTTGAAATTAGAGCAAGAAAGGGGGAAAGAGACTATTTCATGGAGGCTTATTTCCAAAGGATTAAAAATAAACCAACAAGCAATCTATGTCTTTATTTGCTGGCTGTTTTGGTGTTCAGCAACCATGTGAAATCATCAGCCTCACCTGGGACCTGCCCAGACATTACTCCTGAAAGAAGCTACGAAGATTGTTCAAGAGGAGACAGACTCCCTCAGGAGATTCTGGACAGACTCCTTGGAAGTAGCCTCTTGGTGAATAAACTTTCTGGCCTGAGGCTATGCCTTGGTTTCACAATAGTGGAGAAATCATCCCAGCCAGGACCTGGATTTAGTACCGAAGTATCAGTGGAGAAAATACGTCAGCCATCTTCTGTGCAAGCAGAGGCAGCTCAGTCCAGGTGTGTTTTTAAAATCACAGAATCACAGAAACATCACATTTGGAAAAGACCTCTCAGATCCTCCAATCCAACCCCAACCCATCCCCACCATGCCCACTAACCCATGTACCTCAGTGCCACATCCACACATTTCTTGAACACCTCCAGGAATGGTGACTTCAGCAGCTCCCTGGGCAGCTTGTTGCAAAGCCTGACCACTCTTTTGGAGAAGAACTTTTTCCTAATATCCAACCTAAACCTGCCCTGGTGCAACTTGAGGCCATTCACTCTCATCGCTGTTAACATGGGAGTCTCTAGTGAGACTCCCATCTCACTAGAATCTCCTTTCAGGGAGATGTAGAGAGCAGTAAGGTCTCCTGTGAGCCTCCTCTTCTCCGGACTGAACAACCCCTGTTCCCTCAGCCACTCCCTGTAAGACGTGCTCCCGATCCTTCTTTTGTTTCCCCTCTTTTGATATGCTGTGATTTCTCAGTCCTATTCCTATAGCGGGGGATCCAAAACTGAACACACTAGTTGAGATTTGGCCTCACCAGAGCTGAGTACAGAAGAACGATCACCTTCCTGTTCCAGCTGGCAATACTATTTCTGATATGGCACGTGTACAGAGTACCCATTTATCAACACATCACTGAGGTGGATTCAACTCTTCAGTACTGGGCTTTCACTGGCATAAAAATCAACAAAGCTACCACAGCTGGAGCTCCAACCCACAGACTTTGCCTGAATATTTTCTTGGGATTTGACCTGTTAGATGTCTTCACACTGTGCTGCCAAGAAATCAGGTAACACCAGCATGGACTCTGGCTTCTCTCCAGCTGCAGAATCCTAATTCATCTTGCTTTTGGGGCTGCAGGATCAGGAGGAATCCACAGCACATGGTACGGGCCTGATGGCTTTGTGAAGTCCTGCTGGGGCTCCTGCACTGTTAATCACTCCATCATTGCAGGGCTAGATGCGTGGGTACTAGAGGAAGAGGATTTAATATGTCTTTGTAGACAGTGTGCTTTTATCACAAAGCTTCCTTCTAGCACATGAAACATACATCCTGGACTCATTAAAAGCTATTCATGTACTCTTAATCCAATATCTGCGTAGGTTCATTAAGCCAAGGCACTCCAAATCTTTATGACCTTTTAATTTTGAAAAAGCTACTCAACATAGGCTCAGTGCATGAAAGTTTTCAAGCATGAGTATCTCCATCATTTTTAGCAATATGTGTGCATATGAGTTATATTTATGTCTTTCTGTGGCTTTTATTAAAACAGACCCAAAAAGCTTTCAGAAATAACTGAGAGGAGTCTGTGAAGATTAGTGATCTTTAGTTCACAGGGCAGGACCTGTAGGTCAGGTTGCCATGAATTTTTATGGCCATGTCAGCCTCACAAGCCCTAGTAAAATAGAAGTTTATTATAGATATGCTGACACCACCTTCACTCTAATGGCAGGCATATGATGCTATAATTTTCTTTGCTAGTTAATCTGCTGGTACAGTAACCTGCTCTGCCCTGGAAAATTCTAAATCTCTTGGATAAAAGGGAGTGACTGGGGCAAGGGAGGGAGTGTTTTCTCTTGTGAGTATAAAAAGAGCACTGTAAACTGAATTAATGTTGGGAGTGATTTCATGTGCTCTTTAGACCATGTTAAACCAATTGCTTTCATGAGCTGAGATATGTGGCTGTAGAATGTCTGATTCTGTGTCTCTAACTCCTGCATTTTATCATGTCGTTTCACTGCACAGGCAGGTGCAGATACAGCTCATTCACCTTCCCCCTGCTAATTTTTGTTCTTGTCATGTATTTCTGGAATGTCAAGGTCACCCAAGTGGCTTGCCTCTCTTGGCACAAGCAGTGTGAGTTTCTGAGCTACACAGTGCCTTGTTCTTCCTGCACATCTTTATCATGCACTCACAGTGCTTCTGATTGGAATGCAGCTTCCTCACCTCTCTGCAGCAGAGCTGCACCTCCATTTGCCAAGGTGCACCAGGGCTGTGCCTCCACAGCTGCCGTGCTTCACTCTGCCTGGGAGCAGCACCTCTCTCTCCTATAAAATAAGCTCTGCTGCACACCCTGTCCACCATGGCTGTCATGCACCAGGATGAGATTTGGAGGCTCAAAGAACAGCTGAGAATTTGGGATCTGTGAGGGGTCAGATCTGCATCTCATTCCAAGTTTCTTTATTTTGGTTCCCTTGCTTCACAGTGAGCAACTGGGCTGTGCACTGCATTGTACCAAATCAGAATGGGGACAGAAAAGCTGGGTTTGGGGACATCAGTGTCTCTGGAGTCAAAGTGATATGGGGGCAAGACTGTGTTTGGTAAAGAACCACAGAATCATTGAGGTTGGAAAAGACCTCTACAATCACCAAGTCCAACCATCAACCCATCCCCACCATGCCCACTCACCGTTTCCCTAAATGCCACATCTCCATGCTTCTTGGACACCTGCAGGGACAGTGATCCCACCACTTCCCTGGGCAGCCAGTGCCTGACTACTCTTTCTGAGAAGTAATTTCTCCTAGCATCCAGATATGGCAGGGCACTTTCACATCGTGTCTTTGTAGTTAACTCTGATGTGTGATTTGCTGGCTGGAAGTGGCCTTATTTGCATTCTGGGGAATCATCCACGGGCACAAAACCGTATGGCTGGTTACTCTTTGCACCGCGTTGCATGCAAAATTAATTGAACACGTGAGGAGTTTCCCTTCATGCAGAAGAGTGATTCATTGCTGCAACACACCAGGGGAAACCAGTATAATGGACACCTGCTCATCCGTAAAGAGGTCACAAAGCTGAAAGATGCAAAAGGGCTTCAGCTGGCCTACAACCAGCCCTTATTAATGAGGGATCTCAGAGGGAAGCAGCTAAACCTCATAGAGAGTCCTTGCTGAATGCTTAATATGCAGCAGCTAGAAGTCAGTCAAAGCAGTACCATCATCATGCTTCAGCAGGGAAGTTCAGGGTTTGAGTATGTTTTTGTGCTGTTTCTTTCCTGCATTGTTCCACAAAGCATAAATCTATTCAGCTTCCTTCTTACGACATTATGGTAAAGCCCCAGGCTTTGCTGAGCAATAGGTCAGTGAGGCTGAGCACAGTTTCCCATGTGAGCAGGAAGAATTTCAAGGCTTTCATGTACCTCCCTAAGGTAAATATCTCCACACTGATTCCAAGTGAGGGGGCTAACTTTTCTCTGTCTTCTTCCCAGCAATGATTCACTTTAAAATTAGAATTGTTCATGTTGCAGAGGGAGATCTGCACTGCACTCATGCACAGAAAAGTCTTGTTCCAACATAAATTGTTGTGATCTGGTGCAAACTGGCAGAATCACCAGAATGAAACGTGCTCCCACAATGTAAATACAAAGCTTGAGAACACCACTTAATTATCCTTTCCAGTGAATTCCAGGGTTAATTACTCATTTAACAAGAGCAGCCCAAGACTCCAAACATTTTTAGCCTTTGTGAAAATGTTGCGTAAGAGCCTTGCTCCTAAAGACTCAGGTGGCAACTTACAGCTGAAGAATTTTACTGCTGATGAGAACAATCCATTCTCATCAAAATGCATTAACCATGCAACAACAGAGGTCTTTGTGTAACTGGCCTTAGCTTTTTCTTAACAAGCTGGCAAGTCAGCTCTGAGCTCTGGTCGGTGCTTGTAAAGTTCTGGAGGCAAGAGAATGCACTACCATTTGTCATCATGAACACTCTAGGTCACTGGTCTGTCTCCCCCGTCTTTCACTTGGGTCAAGGCAATCCCAGATATTTATACAAGCTGGGGGAAGATCTCCTTGAGAGCAGCCCTGCGGAGAAGGACTTGGGGGTCCTGGTGGATGAGAATCTGGACATGAGCCAGCAGTGTGCACTTGCAGCCCAGGAGGCCAACTTTGTTCTGGACTGCATTTAAAAGGGGGTGGCCAGCAGGGAGAGGGAGGTGATTGTCCCCCTCTACTCGGCTTTTGTGGGGCCCCATCTGCAGTACAGGGGCCCCCAGTGCAGGAAGGACATGGAGCTCTTGGAATGAGTCCAGAGGAGGGCCACTAAGATGATCAGAGGGCTGGAGCACCTCTCCTATGAGGGAAGATTGAAGGAACTGGGATTGTTTAGCTTGGAGAAGAGAAGGGTCCAGGGAGACCTCACTGCGGCCTTCCAGTACTCTAAGGGAGCATATGAACAGGAGGAGGAATGGCTGTTTACAAGGGTGGATAGTAATAGGACAAGGCGGAATGGTTTCAAACTGAGACAGGGGAGGTTTAGGTTAGATATTAGGAGGAAGTTATTCACACAGAAGGTGGTGACACACTGGAACAGGTTGCCCAAGGAGGTTGTGGTTTTGAATGCCTCCCTGGAGGCATTCAAGGCCAGGCTGGATGTGGCTCTGGGCAGCCTGGTCTGCTGGTTGGGAACCCTGCACACAGCAAGGGGCTTGAAACTAGATGGTCATTGTGGTCCTTTTCAACCCAGACTTTTCTATGATTCTATGATTCCCATGAGTACGGCAAATAGGTATGTGGCAGAAAGCACCTGGCGAGGGCACATTTCACCTTGCAAAGCTCTGCTTGGCACCGGAACTCTCAGAAGAAGCTCTTTCTCTGCCACTGATAAAATAAGACAAGTCTACCCTTGACATCTCCCCTTTCTGCAGTATTTTTGGCTGTGAAACAAAGGATTTATTTCAGAACAATAAGAAAGGTACTCTATTTTTCATCTCCTGTGACCTAGGCATTTATTATGCACTGGATTATTGCTTATTTGTGGTGGGGTGAGGGATGAGGGTCTGAATTTTTAGTTTCTTCATCTATTTTTGATCCATTAGAGGCTAAAAGGGGTCTGACTTGGGCATGTTTCCATTATCTCCAGTCTCACAGAGGATGCCCTGCCTCCCATCGGGGCTTCCTACAGCCCTGAGGGGGCAAAGGCCATACATCTCCATTGTGCTGTTTAATGGCCATAAATCTCTATCCATAAAAGCCACTATTTTCCTACAAAAAAGCTGTTTTGCTTCCACACAGATATTCTATTCATAAATACTTTTTGCGATATTGGATGGGAATTGGATATAAACATGTCCATTCCAAGTTTTCTTTTGACTGGACAGAAATACAAGCTTCAGCATGGCCATGCTCTCCTGTATGGGATTCAGAAGGAAAACCAAAGGGTAAATACCCCACAGGTCTGGCAAGAACTGTAGATGCACTAGGTTGCGTAGTGACAGCAGCTTCTAGTAGATGTCATGGAAAAGTTAGTTGTGAAATATGCTGCTGTGCATCCACAGCAGCTGATGAAGCAGTAGTGTTAAGTACCTTCTAGGAGTAATCCCTAAAGGAGTATCATTATTCACTGCAGTCTGAAAATACATCCCTCAAAAACAGCTTTTGGGGCAAAAGAAGATGCTTGCAAGGAAACACATGACATAAGAGAGTTTCAAACAAAGGAAGAAGGTCCAACAGGTAAGCTAGCACTGGAAGGGAAAGGGGAGAGGGGAAACCTGGTGCATTCAAATTGTGTCATGAACAAGCTTGGGGATGGCTGAAACAAAAGCAGGAAGAAATGTTGCTTACTTGTCTGCAGCCTGAGATGTGCTCTGCTGCACACACGTGTCCAAGAGTAGCCGCTGGTGTGCCAAATTTGACAAACTCCTCTGCTGCCTCTAAAAGCCAAAAACATGGTGTTTTTTATTTATTTGCCCCAAATGGATATCTGTTTTGAAATTATTGTTATGCATTTGATGTTTTAAATGTATTATCTGATTAAAAGCCAGTAACATCTGCTACCCTGCACTAAACTTCCTGTAACTAAAGATGCACAAGCCCTGGAGATTCAGCATTACGTGAAATAGATTCATTTAATATAATTGAACATAATTGTGCATGTAGTGTCTTAACGTAATATTATTCAGCAGATGTGCAAATAATAGCTAGGTTATTTGCCACCAGCCAAACGCAGGCAATACAGTAGCACTAGCATCATAACTCTCGGCAATGCTAGTTCATTAGCCTGAGTGCCAGGTCCAATGCACTGAAACTGGGACATGGTGGTGGGCTGGGGACACTTGTGAGTGACAGAGAAAACAAGTGCCTGAGGCTGGCAGAGGACATGTGACAAGTTTCCTCTCTATCTGCTGGTAGGAGACCCTGCACATCACTTTCCACGTAGGCAGCGAATACTTCCACTCTTCTAGAAGAGGAACCCAGAAGGAGTTTGCTGCCTAAAACAGGAACTGTAAAATCAGAACTTGTTTGTCTGATGACTGTGGGTTGTCTGATGAAACCTACTTAAAAAAGGGACACAAAATTCTGTTTTCATTTATCAGAATTCTGATCGCAGGCATATTTCAGACATGTTTTAATTGTAAGGAAACTTCCTGTACTTAGGAATCTGAAGAAAGCATAATTCCGATTTGCAAGATAGGACTACTGTGAAAGTAGGAAAATAAATGGAGATGAAAGAGATGGCCAAAATTTATTATGTGTATATATTAACTGTCCAAAGGAAAGAAAAAAAGAAAAAAAAAAAAGAGGAAAAAAAAGGAAAGAAAATGATAACACCAGCATTTGACCTACTTCTTGTAGTCCTCTTTTGCCCAACATAAGGGGATTCCAGTCAGGTCCAGTGGTCAGGTCTCCGTGGCTGCTAAGCCTCCCATTTGTGGGAACATTTAAGAGTGATATTTGGATATGGGATAAAAGAACAGTAAGGGATGAAAGGGATAGTTGATTGTTGAGTGGGGTGACAAGTGTTCCTCATAGAGACTTCAATGAAGTTGTTCTGGCCAGTTCCTTGTGGATTCCTACAGCTATGGAGAGTGAGCCTGAAGAGAAGGCCTGCTGGGTGTTCATAGCTGCAACAGAATACCCTCTACAAGGAAATGCTATCCACAGCATGACTGCAGTATTCATTTGTACAGCAGGTACTTGTGAGCTGAAGCAACTCTCACTATGGCTCAAAACAGATCCAAGTCTGGGAAATGTCGTTTCAGGCAGAGGTGCTGCAGAAGAGTATTTCTTCTCTTCATCTAGTTAAAGATGATAACTTTGACACTTCTGAGAGCTTATGAAGGCACTGCTTTTTCTGAGCTGTGATGTGTTCAGAAAGGTCTATCAAGTCAATATCAGTGAATGCAATATGGGAATGTAGCAGCTGCATTACCAAATGCCTTCTCTTCTCTTCTTTCATGTGATTATTCTGCTAAGAATAATTTAAGTTTGAATTTGAAACCACACAACCTTTTAAATCAGGGAGTGATTTGAACCTTATGTTAACAGTGGGTTTAAATACTGACTATGATGCAGCAGAGAGTTTGTGTGTCTGCATCAGATGCTACAGCAGTCAGGGGGTTTGCATTTGGTTTTCAAATCAAATAATGCAGCTCAAGTCCAGAAGGATTTGTAGTGTTATCTAGTTTAATCTCATAATTATCATTGGCCACAAAATGCTGCCCAGAGGTTTTTAGTATGGAGAAATCACGTTAGACTGTTAATGAGCATTCTATCTCCTGAATCTTCTCTTGTTATTTTAATAGAGGAAAAGAAAATATTGAACCCTGTGGTTCAGTACATGGTTGGTGTCTTGGGCAGGAGAGGATAACCTTAGCCTACCTCTCTGCTATGCTCCAGGGTCACAGCAAGAGAATGGTCATTTTGTTGTATTTGCCCTGTTGCAGAGCCCAGGCATGATGGCATACCTGGAGAAGATGGAATCTCTCTTTTTCTTGGAACAGTCCTAAAACAACGTACTGCAACAATCTTTCCTGACAAAACTGTTTTGCTGCTACTCTTGTCTTTTTTCCCAGCTTACAAAAGCCAAGCTTTGTCCACTGCGTTCAGTAGATCCCAGCTTTTCTCAGTCAGCCAAAATGTAAGATATCCAGTAATTTGGCCTTTTGCTGAAGGGACATAAATTGTCTTCATAGAATCATCATAGAATCATAAAGTTATAGAATGGCTTGGGTTGAAAAGGACCACAATGATCATCTAGTTTCAAGCCCCCTGCTGTGTGCAGGGTCGCCAACCACCAGACCAGGCTGCCCAGAGGCACACAGCAGTAGCACGGATGCTTCTTTGATCCCAGAGTCTTCTGCTCCCTCAGACAGACTGGATTAAGTCTCCCATACATATCCACTGGGCTTCTGACTATCCATTCAGGCAGGTAAATGAGTATTTCTCATTTAAATTTCAAGCACTGAATTTTCACTTACTCTTAAGATGGTAATTGTTGGCAATACAGGTCTTGTTAAGCACATAAACCTTAATGCATCACATCCTATATAATTTTTTTTACATTAGCATAAATTAAGAGGCACTCATGATTAGGAATTGATCATATGCAATCTTGTGCTTGGTGCATATTTATGTGTAATCATGGAGGAATAGGCATGCAGATAAATGCACTTGGCTTCTCACTGATGAGGAAGTGTTAAGCGTGACTTCTTCTCCATGAAATATCTCTGTTGTTCATTCAGAGTGCCTGTTCTGTTTTAACCCAAAATGCACCAGTGCTGGGAGCTGGTAAAGTTAGATACTTTCTGTGCATCCACTGAAGTGACTGGGGATAAGCATGGTGGAAAGGCACAATATAAATGCAAGATATTATTGTTATTACTTCTGCTAATAATAATAATTCAACCCCAGAATAATGTTTACAGCTGAGTTACTATAATCCCCTAAACAAATGGGTTTATGCAGAGGTAGAATTGCTGACACAAGCTTCCTGTAACTAGACCGTGCCAGCAAGCATTACTATAATTCAAGCCAGGGCCAGTCAAAATGATGCAGCCATTGTGCTGATGTGTTGTATATGGTTGTGAGCATTGGTGCCAGCTGTGTCATAAACCACTCCCTGGAAACAATAACCCTGACAGATAATGGAAATGAATCAGCATTTTCTCCTTAATCAGAATGTTCTGTAAGCCTGACCAGGCAGTCTTAATATTCAGTAAGTAGTGTTTTCAACTCCTTCCCCATCAAATAAGAAAAGTTTCAGAGAGGCTATGTCCTCTACTTCGTAAAGTTGACAATTTCTTTTCTCCCACTTTCTGAAATTTTGCATGCGCCATCTCCTAACTGAGACTTGCAGTTATGGAGAGGACTGCAAGGGAACAGTTCCCTCTTCGTAGCCCCGACTGCTGCATGGCAGTACAGCTGGCGTGCTGCTCTGCAGCCTGAGTAAGGCTGCAGACTCACCATGATTCTCTGTCAGATCATTTCTGGGGGCTTATAGGAGCAGGTGGTGTTTCTATGTTCATACACTTTACACACGCCTGTTGGCTTGCAGAAGAGAGGATATGGGTTTGATTTGGCAATACCGTGAGAGCTTTTAATCTCTCTCAAAAAATGCAACACATCCAAAGAACAGATAATAGATATCCTCAGTTACAGTTCAGTGAGTAGAAAGTGGAGCGTGTTATTATCTGACAATTAAACTCAGTTGCTGGAAGTTTTGGGAATGGATATCTCAAGTGAAAATATATCCCATTTTCTCCCCAGGTCAAAGCTTGGCCTTGTGCGTATAGAGAAAGCTGGAAGCCTTACGGCCTCCTCACAGTCAGGGTTGTTCTGTATTTTTTGGCTTACAAAAATAGGGCTGTTCTGGAAAACAATTCTGAAACTGGTTCTCATTGCATCGTCTCTCAGTAAGCTTTAGAGTTTTGCTTTGTCTGGAGGTTTTCAATTATCTCTCTTCAAAAGTGACAATTCCTCACATAGCTAAAGGTACATATTGATATATTTACCAAAAGTTTGGAAGTAAATAGAAGTAAGTTCTTTTTCTGTCGAGCTTGTTAGTAACGTGAACTTCCCTGACAATTTGTGCAGAAGTCTTTCAAGGGAGCTATAAACAGGAGGGGGAACGGCTGTTTACAAGGGTGGATAGCGATAGAACAAGGGAGAATGGTTTTAAACTGAGACAGGGGAGGTTTAAGTAAGATATTAAGAGGAACTTTTTCACACAGAGGGTGGTATGCACTGGAACAGGTTGCCCAAGGAGGCTGTGGATGCCCCATCCCTGGAGGCATTCAAGGTTAGGCTGGATGTGGCTCTGGGCAGCCTGGTCTGCTGGTTGGTGACCCTGCACATAGCAGGGGGTTGGAACTGGATGATCACTGTGGTCCTTTTCAATCCAGGCCATGTTATGATTCTATGATTCTGTGATTAAAAAGACAATTTTATCTTTAGCATGTTTCTTCCTTTTTTTTTTTTCCTCAGCAACCCTATCAAGTGTATTCCCCTAAGCTCTCCTGGTGTTCTGAAGTTATACTGGCTACGCAGGCAAAAATGTTGTAATGCTTTAATTAGAGCTAAAGAACACAAAACTAATTTAGTCTCCATTATTATTATCTCCATATTATCATTTGCTGGAATGTCTAAACTTCCAAAATGTAAGGTCTACCTGAGAGGCAGTATCTGCCTAGAAAAACACCAAATTTCAAACTCAGAAATCATATTAAGTTTTAATAGAAAGGTACTACTGCTCAAGCAGTAAGATGGGAATTTCCTAATAACCTTACCTATAAGAAGTCAGAGAATATGATTAGTACTTGAGCAGGCGGCATACAGAATAGCACTGTGTTACTTCTTGGGTAGGATGTCCTTTCTAAGAAGAAGCGTGATATAAGATTTTCCCTGCAGAATTTATTAGAAACCTTTTCATCAAAGTTGGAAGTCTGTAGTTAGAAAAGTCTTGCGAAGTGGATGGCTTACAATAAATACTTCAGAATTACACATGTAGGAGAGAGACAGATTGAACTATTATCAAGCTGTTTCATACAATCCCCAGAAATTAAAAACTAAGATGGTGGAAAAAAAAACAAAATTGAATTGTGTGTATTTTTATTCTTGTCAGTAGTGTGCATGTGAGCAAGAGGCAACTGTGGTACTACTCCATAGAACAGACACAGAGAGAAGGGTACGTTCAAGAGACATGTAGATGTGGTATTAATGGATGTGGTTTAGTGGGGAAATATTGGTGGTAGGTGAATGGTTGGACTGGATGGTCTTGGAGGTCTCTTCCAGCCTTGGTGGCTCTATGATTCTATGACTAGAACCCACTGGGACACAGGAGATGGGGAAGATCAGCAAATGACGGCTTTTGAGCCCTACAGACCCTGGCTGTGCACACATGCAGATGCACATCAGGACATGTGCTGACTTTCAGATGGAAATTACAACAAGATTAAAAGTCTAACTGAGAAAGTGGTGTAATCATAGGTTTTCTCACCCTTGCATTTTATGCAAAGCTTTATTTTGCTAGTATAGCACAGTAAAGAGGCTGCTTGTTAGAACAAGAAGAGAAGTACGGTTTTTCCTTCTTACAAATCTTACCTAAACACACACACAGAGATAAGAAAAACTAAAAAAAAAAAAAAAACCTATCTGCTTTTACTTTCCAAACAGAATACAGATTGGTTATTTATGCCTACACTTCAAATTTTTCCTCCCACAATCTTTTTTTTTTTAATGGAAGTGAAGATAGAAAAACTGCCAAATAAGCTATGTTGTCCTCCCCTTAGTTTGCTGTAAGTGCAAAGTCATTACAGTTTTCCTGTTATCTCAGCAATATGTTGCCTCTCTGTTCCTTGTAAAAGCTGTGTATTTGACTACACTGTGGGAGAGAAGGAAGTAAAAGAGGTGCTTTTACAGGGTGTATTTTCTGTATAGGCAAGCCAAACTGCCACGACAGTGGATGAACTATTCAAGCATTTCCTTGGTCTATGCCCACTGAAAAGTGAAAATCTAAATTGCAGTTCTCTTCTGATTCCCTGTGGAAGGTGATAGCCTTCTTGGAATTTTTGGCTTCAGATAACAGCAGGAAGGTTCATGAAGTTCACAGCAAATAGAGATCTTGCCTATCTATCAAATTGGCATGACTTGATCCATTTTCAACTTGAGATTTTGCTTCAAAGATTGCTAATTACTTTCAGAGTATTTTTTTAACAGCATCTAATACTGGTAAAGGTGGCTGCTTAAGGTTTGTTCATCCTCTAACGGCCATGGTGTTTTTGTCTGTAATACCAGAAACTAGTGGTTAAGGGTCCACCTGGGCCACTGAAAGCAGCATAGGGAGAATCCAGGTTGTTTAACAACTCCTTTCCCAAAATGGTGAAAGCGTTGCTCCAGCAGTCATCCTGATAGTCCAGTGATAAATTTTCACAGTTATCCCTGTAGAATCGCCAGTGCCCGTAATCCACAGCATGGCAGTGAAACCACAGTATCTGTGCTGCTTTTGGTAATTAATGTATCTCTTCCAACGTGCATAGCAGTGACATGTAGAGTGGAGAAACTGAGGCACAAAGATAAAGACCCAGAACCCCACTTGAAGCTATAAACAGGGAAATTTCTCAGTCACAGAGCAGCTTTATAGGGACAGCTTTATAGACAGAGGACCTTTTGTCTTTCTCTTACTCCCCAAATACAGAAGCGACCCTCCCTTGTCATTGGGCTTGAAAGCTGTCACTAACATTGCTCTTCCTGGTCCAGGACCACATTGTACTCCAGAGCAGGTGCCCACAACGTGACACTGAAAATTCAGCCCTTCTGCAGCCATGCACATGGATCAGCTGGAAAATCCTGACTTACTGTGTTTCCATCATTCACAAAGTCTGGCATAGTAGTGTTTGAAAACCTCTGTATAAAGGTTTCCAACAGCCAAGAGATCATGTTCTGCCCTGCCAGGAGGGTGAATTTACTGACCTGATCTTTTTCTCACTAGCTTGTCTGATCCAGTGCTAAGGACTATAAAGCTGATGTTCTCTGATGTCCTGTGTTTTCATTATGGACTTACAAGTCCCTTCCCTTTAGGTCTCTTCTGTATAGCAGATGCAAGAACAAATTTCAAGATACGCCATCTTAGAGGAGGAAAAAGAGGAAAATGTGGGCTGGAAGTGAATGCAGATTACTGTTGTCTGTTAAGCTGATCTGTCGTAGTTAGGACAGCAAATCTGCTTCTGCACTTTCTGTACATTTTGAGGATGCTTATTCTTTGGTTGCAACAGGACAGACAGAGATCGATAGTTTTTAGGGAGCCCTGCCTTTATAAATGATCATCCCTATAAGCAATATCCTGTGCTTGAATAGAACAGCTCGTAACCAGTGGGAGATCTATAAGATACTCTAAACCAAACAGTGACCCATGAAGGATGCTCTGTATTGCTTTAATTTGGCATCCAACTAAGCCGTGTCTGCACTGTTAAAGAGAGATCTGCAATCCAGTCTTTGTGTGTGTGCTGGAATTTGTGCAAGCGCACGCTGAGCTAATTGCTAGGGCTAAGCAACTTGAGACTGAAATATCCGTGTCTCTGAGATGATACATGAGTGTCTGAAAGATGTCAGATCCCTAATCAAATGCCTTTTGCCTTGGGGGCTGCCAGTAACCGCTCTGCAGCATTACTCATTCTGTCAGGTAGCTTTGCAGAAGCTCACAAATGCAGGAGACTGAAAAATTAGGAGATAAAAAACACCTCTTTTCTCCAAAGGTGCAGTACCAAGGTCCCCGTGGTTCTGACATACTTTGGACGGGCTAAACATATGAATGGGCTGAACCCTCAACTGCTGGAAGTCAGATCATTTTGACTAGTTCACAAATGCAGATGTGGTGGCTTACATTAAGAGATTGTCAGGCCCTTGCCAGTATAAGGCTCGCCTTTCCACCAGGGCATAATGCTGGGCTTGTACAGTGAAAGACAATACTTCTTCATGTGGAGAGAGGTCTCTGAATGTTCTGAGTAAGTTCTGAAAAGTAAAACATATGTTAACAATGCAAGTAGCTTTTTAGAAAAGAGAGAGAACTGAAACCACAGGTTTTATATGTATGCCCTTGAAGAGTGTTCTTAGCCTGTGTTATACACCACGTTTTCATACTGCAGCTTTATATACACATGAGAAATTTCAGGGCTGTTGAGCATGCAGATTTTCCTAGGGGATGAGCACAAGGTTATTTAGCACAGGTGTCTCTGTAATTGTACAACACTCCCTATTCATATGCCCATGAGCTCTTATTCCCTTGTGAATGATGCTGTTGCATGGCATTAGAGCACCAGGTTCTCATAAGAAAGACAAATAATATTGCTTTACAGTGACCCCTTCCGTGAGTCATCTTTCACTTCATGAATGCCTGCATTTCAGACAGTTGGTGCTATTCTGGTAACTATTTTTCATTTGAGCAAGAGTGTATGCATTTGGTTTTGCTTCAGATGTGATTTTAGACAATAACATTGTTCACAAGCCAGGTTTGACATGTAAATAACATGACAAATGGCAGAAAAAAAAAAAAAATACTTTGATTCAAATACTGTGGATTATTGCTGAAGTTGCATGATTGCTCCCCCGTATTTGTCTACCACAACCTACATGGGGCATATTTCCCATGAATTGAACAAGGCTTGCCCAGGATGCTCCAAAGAAGCTGGAGATCACAGATGTGTGATCACCTTAGTTGTTGCCCTACTGATTCCATTTCAGTAAAGTTCTGTGCCCCACTGCAGTCAGCATATGTAATACCACGTTTGCCAGTCTGACACTCTCACGTGTAAATGAGCAAGCAGGGGGTAGTCTGTCTAATATCCCCCAGTGAAACTCTTGTGTACTTCTCTATATTTTCACTCGCACATCTGCTAAATCTCTTTACAATTTAGCCCAGACTCCATAGCAAAAGAAACACAGAAATTACTGGTTTATGTTAATACAGCTTTTATTTTATTATACAAAATTGCATGTTTGTAGCAATCATTTTAGAGACTGTGATAAGACAATATGAATTATTCCAGTTGGTTTTTTTTTTTCCTTTTTAACTTAAGCCAAGCCCATGCAAATTCATGAGGCATCAGCAGGAGCTGTGCTCAGCATTTCTGATCATCAGCCCAAGAAGCTGGAGATACAGTTACTGAGCCAGCCAGTGTTCTGGTACTCACTGCTGCTTGGTACATATATTTATAGAATGATAGCATCTATTATTCATTTCAAATAAAATAAAATAAAATAAAAAAAACAGAAATACAGATACAGATAGAGCAGCTTCCATTGCTCTTCTATTCTTAGGTATTGTTCTTGGATTCAGTTGCCTGAGTAAACACCAGATTCTGTAGTGAAACCATTAGTTCTCCCCTGCTCTGCTGCAGAATGTCCCTCCCGATTTTGGATCCCAGCAGTCCTCTGTAATTATTAATTAGCATTTCCTTCTGTTTCTTCCCATGTCAGTTATGTCTGATGCTGAAGACTGCTTAGCAAGTTAGCTTGGCACCTTTGCTAATTGCTCAACAGTGCTGTGCTTTGATTTATTGTTCTTCCAGGGCTTTTGAAACATGCTAACTTCAATAACCCTTTCAAAGGTGTTGCTTATATTGTTGATAATATTACTGGTTGCAAAAGAAAGAAGTTAGCTCACCTTATTCTGTGGTGTATTTTTTTTACTGAAGGAGGGGTGATACTGACTGTGATTACAAGCTGTAAGGGCAGAGATGAAGGGGCAGAAGTACACAAGATGGCAGGGACTGCCAGCGGAGGGTAGGAAACAGCTGGGAGTATGATTTGAGAAAAGAGTCAAAGATGACCTACCTTTCAGAAGTAATTTGCAATTTGGCTCCCTAGTGGTACTGGGAATTTCCTACTTTAACCACAGTTCTTCTAAGGCAATAGAATTGTAAAACCATGCTGTGTGAGTCACAGTGCCCCAAGGCCCTCCCGATGTATGCCTCAGATCTTGCACATAGAGGGATAAGCCTGGCTTCATGCAGACTGGCTTGCTAGTCATGATATCTGCCCGAAAGCATTCCTCCTTCTATCACCAATCCAGTAGGAAAAAACCAGGTAACTGCTAGTAAATATTGGAAAGGATTAAAATCTGAGAGCAAACATAAAGATCTGAAATAGCATACAAAGGGATAGGAAGGTATGATAGGACCAAATAAATTGTTCTTGCTAGCTTGCCATTGCTGTTATTGCATTACCTCTCACGTACATATCCTTTGTGATGCTCTTTGCTACTTTTCTGATCCACGGATTGCAGTTGTTGCCAAAGTTTGGACCCATCATTTGTATTTTGTACTGTTTATTTTGACTCAGCATGAGGAGCTTGGAGGAGAAGGAGGTCTGCAACCAAAAATGAAGATAAGTCAGGAGCAGGGGTAGAAGAAGGTAAATTTCACACCATTTTTCACAACAAAATAACTTGTTTTTCAGTTCTCCACACACAAAGCTGCTGCTGCTTTGCCATTTCACTTCCTACTCTGCAGTGCACTGTTGGCTTTTGGGTTTGTCTTCTTTGAAGATAGAGGCTAATGGGACTACTGCCCTTCTTGAGGGACAGCCAGCATCCCACAGCCACTGAACCACGTGGCACAGCTCCCCTGTCAGCCCTCCCTCTGAGTCACTATCATAGGCACTCAGGCCTTGTACTCAGCTAGCTTGCTCTCCTTATGCTTTTCTGATGGCTGATATTTGGAGCTTTCCTCCATGCAAAATTTTGCTGGATGAAAGAGTGGGAACTTCACTGCAGTCATCAGTGCTCTGAGTAAGAAGAGAAGCAGCCCCCAGAGGGTACAGAGCGTTGCATCTCTCCCCAGTGATGATCTTTAAGAGGAATCATCACTGAACAAGGTTGAACTGGGGAGGAAGGAATAAAAGTGTGCTTATAACGGACTGAAATGTAGTGGAGCAGTTTGCAAGGAGAGGCAAAGTAGGAGGAAAAAAAATGGGAAGTTAAAAACTGTAACTGGAACACAGGGAAAAGAAATCTGTGTTCAGAAACAAAATGAATAGTGTGGAAAATGGAAGAAGTTTTTACAGAAGGCCTTGAAATGTGAGAGAAAGTTAGGTTTGAAAACAATTTTTCTGATCTGATCAGAATTCTGAATTTGCCGAACTGTCAGCTTCAGAAGTGCTCAATTTGCTGCAATTAAATGGCCTGAAGTATAGAGTAGCACTTAAGTCAATTGTATTTCTGAAGAGCAATGATGAAATGAGGACCCAAGTGTCTGTCAGCAAGTACAGAATTAAATGAACGGGACCTGAAGACGTTGTATTGTAAGAAGGTGAATTTGTGAAATTAACTACAACAGAAAGCCTCTGCTGAAAAGGCTGTGTAAGACAATGCTCTGCCTTCTCAGCGTAAGAAGAATCTTAGATATGATTACTCATTTCAAAGAGCTCTTCCATTAAATGTGCCTTTATTAACATAC
>JAOWBP010004700.1:53262087-53276191 GCA_028571105.1 Tragopan temminckii | reverse complement strand
TGCTTTGGCAGGGGGGTTGGACTCGATGATCTTTGAGGTCCCTTCCAACCCCTACAATTCTGTGATTCTGTGATTCTCCGCGTAAGAAGAATCTTAGATATGATTACTCATTTCAAAGAGCTCTTCCATTAAATGTGCCTTTATTAACATACTCATCAGAAGTACTGGCCTGCAGCATGACAGCTCTGGACAAGCACTGAGAGGGAAGGCAGGGCAGCACAACAGGGGATGGCAACCAAGGAGTGCTCCCAGGGAAGGCAGCAGCAGGGCACTGCAGTGCTGGGAGGGCTTTCCTGCAGCACAGACATTCCCAGCCACACAGCCAGGCACAGCACACCCATGGTTTGCACCTTTCTTTGGCCTAGGCTTAGAATCCTGGAGTTCCATTGAGCTTTACCAGTGTTTGCTAGGCTGTGAAAATCCATGTTTGTGGAAGTTGAGACGAATGATGCAAGAAAATCAGAGGATCCTTAATGGTGCATGGCATTCCTAATCTCAGCTATCCTGGCATTCTGTTTTTATTGCTTTTTTTCCCACTTTTTCATCTCCATAGTCTTCCTTTCTTTTTTTTTTTTTTTTTCATAATTATTCTGCCACATGTGAAGTCTGTTTCTCCACTTGCCTAAATATCAACCATTTGTTTCCAGCTATTTGAGTGATCTGCAAAATGCTGCTTCCTGACAATGCATATTAACCAATATAACCTTCCAAAACCAGAGGGTTTTGACCACTGACTATGTGAAAAGTACTATTTTGTTTTTTCAGTGGTTCAGCACTTCTCCATAGCCTGTATCAGTCAGGATGATAGCAGCCCATTCCTGAACTTACGGCTCAGAAACGAGATGTTGAAGTCACAGTGGTTTAAGTTCCTATAAAGCTGTCCCTCAGAAAGCAAATTCAAATACACAGTTTGGAGAACGGCAATGCAAATGAAAGGTGGGAGAGTGGATTCCTATTCCTTATCACGCTCCAGAAGCACCACGTTTCCATTTCATTATTTTATCAGGCTGTTACACTTTACTTGCAGGAGTGATATGGATGGACGGCAGCCCGAAGTCAAACAGTGCAACAACACATTTGTGCGTTTGTTGCTGGATTTGTTTTCCTCACAATTTTGAAGAAGAGCTATGACTCCACAGATCACATACCTGTAAAAATGACCTCTGTCTCCCCTGTTATCTTCTAACATCAGCTTCCAATATCTGCTTCAGTAAGACACTACCTACCTAAATGACTGTTTCATCACTTTAATCGGTAGGCTCCTCTATGACATGTTATTAGTCTTATTACAGCTCTGACTTTTAAAGGTGATCATCTGAGCCTTGTTCACTTTTCAACAAGCATAAAAACACTTTCAGCAATCTCTGGATGCAAAGCATTGGGTAACATTAAGTTTCATGTCATTTTCTTTTAGTGATTAAAGAATTGTGCCTACTTATGCTGGAAAGCTTTTATAATTCTTTAGTTTTGAGTGGAATACAAGCTGAAGTAGAGAACAAGCTAAAAAGACAGCTTTATGGAACACTTCTACCCTATCTCCCCCTTGCCCTCAAGTCTATTTGCTACCTGGTCTTAGACCATCTGAGAAGTCAGAGACAATTTTTCACAATCTGCTGTATAATGACAAGATTTTCTGTACTTATACACTTAATCCATTTTCTCCATCTTAGAGGTGAAAATCAAAATTTATCTTGAGGTGTAGATAGCGGTTCTGCTATATGATGCTAAAAAGCAATATTACAGTCCTGACCACAGACATGTAAATATCTCACTCTGCTGGAAATAATTTGTTTCTCTGCTATATATCTTTCATTTTCACTATCACTTTGCTTTTCTTTTCTTTTTTTCTATTCATTTATTTATTTAATTACTAAAATGAAATCATGGAAGATAACCAAGAGATTTGACCACATCTAATTAATTACAGAATCACAGAATTGTAGGTGTTGAAAGGGATATCTAGAGATCATGAAGTCCAATAATCATGCTAAAGCGGGTTACACAGATAGGAATCCAGAAGGGTCTTGAATATCTCCAGAGAAGGAGACTGCAACCTTTCTGGGCAGCTTTTTCCCAGTGCTGTTACTCTCATAGTAGAAAGGTTTTTTCTCATGTTCAAATGGGAGCTCCTGTGCTCCAGTTTGTGCCCATTGCCCGTTGACTTGTTGCAGTGCACCACTGACAAATGCCTGGCCCCATCCATTTGACATCCACCCTTCAGATATTTGTAAGTGTTGAAAAGATCCCCTTTCCATCTTCTCCAGGCTGAGTGGCCCCAGCTCTCAGCCTTTCCTCACAAGGGAGACATACCAGACCCCTAAAAATCACCTCTGTGGCCCTCTGCTGGACTCTCTCCAGCTGTTCCCTGTCTTTAATGAACTGTGGAGCCCAGAAAAAGAAACAGACACAGTACTCCAGGTGTTGCCTCACCAGGGCAGACTAGAAGGGCAGGATCACCTGCCTCAATCTGCTGGCCTTATCCTTTAAATGCACTCCAAGACAATATTGGTCTTCTTGGCCACAGTGACACACTGCTGGCTTGTAGTCAACCTGCTGTCCACTCAGGCCCTCCTCTGCAGAGCTCCTCTCCAGCAGATTAGCCCTCAGCCTGTACTGATGCATGCAGGTATTCCTCCCCAAATGCAAGACTTTACACTTTCTATTGTTGACCTCGTCCGGTACCTCTGTGCCCAACTCTCCAGCCTGTCCAGTCTTGCTGAATGGTAGCACAGCCTTCTGGTGTGTCAGTCACTCCTTTCAGCTTCATATCGCCAGCAAACTTGCTGAGAGTGTTCTCTGTCCCTTGACCCAGGTCACTGATTAAGACACTGAACAAGATCCCTGGGGAACACTGCTAGCTGCAGGCCTCCAGCTACACTCTGTGCTGCTGATCACAATACTCTGAGCTCTGCCAATCAGCCAGTTCTCAAACTATCTCAGTGCCCACTCATCTATCCCACACTTTCCAAGCTTTATTACAAGGATGTCCTAGGAGACAGTGTAAAAAACCTTGCTGAAGACTGTAGTGACACTGGCTATCCTTCAATTCCCAGTACCTCTCCTGTACTCCGAAACCTCCCAAAAATGATTAAGAGTGGTTTGACAATCACTTCTCCCAGCTCCCTCAGCATATGTGGGTGCATCAACTTTGGGGTCCATGGATTTGTATGTGTTGATTTTGGCTAGACACTCTCTGATTAGAACCATTTTTTCCAACTATAAAAGACTGTCTTACACCATTTCATGTCTTCACAGTATAACAATGATAAAAATCTCCATCTCTTTAAAAAGCGATTGTTTTATGTTCAAACTATTGCTGACATCTGCATGGCAAGAACTGAAGTAGACAAGACAGTGGCAATCAATCTCTCGTCTTAGTTGGGTTTGCTTTTCATACTGCCATTGTCATGAGTCATCTTTCTAGAGTATTGCCCGACAATTTCCTTGGCTTTAGATGATACAATTTCTTGAAAATCCTTTGCCTATTTTTTTCTCTTAAAATTTCACATCATTTCACTGAGATACTTCATATTAAATTCTTTATACACTTGGTCATAATTTACCTATTTATATCCTTCCAATCTTATAAAAAAAATCTTCTTTTTTTTCCCCCCATTTCCTTAATTGTCTCTGCTAATTCTCTCCTAGTTTATGCAAAGTTTGAGCATACAGACATTTTCAGGACATTCCCATCTAAACCCTACAGAATGGCAAAACGTTAATTCAAATTGAAATTAAATGAATTGTACCCTAAATGAGAGAGATAGCAAAATACTAAAATCATAGAATCATTAAGGTTGGAAAAGACCTCTAATATCACCTGGTCTGTCAGTCGTTTCCTACCATGCCCACTAACCATATCCTTCAGTGCCGCATCTCCATGTTTCTTGAACATCTCCTGGGATTGTGAATCCACCAGTTCCCTGGACAGCCCATTCCAATGCTTGACCACTCTTTCAGAGAAGAAATTTTTCCTAAAATCCAAACTGAACCTCCCCTTGAGGCCATTACCTCTCTAACTTATAACCATTTACCCAAGAGAAAAAATCGGTCCCTATGTTACTACAACATCATTTCAGGTAATAGTAGAGAACTTCCAGGAGTTAGGAAGTCATTTGGCATAGTGGCAGGCTAGAAAGAAGACTGTTTTCCATCTGCAGGTGCTGATGCAGACAGAGGCTCTTTAACAGGTTCCACCTGGACAATCTCGTGCCTTGCATAACCCCAAAAAGAAAGGTCCAGATCTGTGGGATATAAGAGGATAATCCTCTTTTCCTCTGAGCTGATACTTATATCCTGCTCTGCTATTAAGGAACATAAATTCAACTTTCTGTCAGCATCTCTGGTGCCCTCCTGAGCACTCGGATCCAGACATGCATCATCTACAGGGCCACTGCCAGCCTTCAGGCCAGCACCTGGACTGTTCTTGCTGGTGTTCCTGGAGTGCTGGTGGCTGTGCATCACCTTAGACCTGATGGTTTCTGTTCACGTGGCTACTGAAAGGCTCTGGTAAGCTGATTGACTTGGTTGTGACAGGCACAATCTTGAGATGGGGTGCAGGGACTTGCAGGTCTGGTCCCCACCTCTCAAACCCAGCTGCCATATTTTGGTCCTGAGCATTTCTTTGAGGAAATGGGAGAAGATCTGGCATTAAACTGATATTAATTTGCTTCTGTGTACTCTCTTCAGGATTGGTAAATGTTACACAGATGGCAAGGGTTTCCTTGTGTTTTTTTTTTTTAATAAATACAGAAATACCCCTAGGTTCTGAGAAGATGAGCAGTGGCAGTAGTGTGCCTATTGGCTAACTTAGCAGAGTTTAACAAAACAGAACAACAGTATGCCGTCTGTTGTCTTGGTTCTCAAATCAAATTTCTCCTTATGTTATCTAAATGATAATAATTATGATATATATTGAAATGTATCATAATTTTTGAAGAGCTGGGGGGGGAGCCCAAAAGAAACAGCCTCCCAGGATGGAATGTCTCTCTTCAAAGACGGCCAGAAATCAGAAATAACAAGGACAGTCAGACTGAATTTCATCCAGCTTCTTACTGATGGAAGGAGCACATAGTAAGCTGGGCTGCAGTATACACAGGAGAATTTCTCCAGGGCACTCCTCTTGCAGTGTTTTGGCAGATGGTGAGTATCTGTTCCATATTCAATACAGAAACACTGCAATTCTGTGTATTGTAATCAGTGGTGGCCAGTGTATACTCTGGAAGATCAAGGAAAGGGGCTAGTACATGGTACTCTAAATTATAAAGCAATTTTGTAATTAGTGTTATTTTGTAGGAAGGTGGGCTATGGACTTCTGGGGTCCTTCCAGAAGAGTATCTGCATAGTCCTACCTCTAGCCATGACTTAACAGCTCAGGAGCTGGCTAAATGGTAATATAGTGATATAATATATCATTACATTGATGATTTAATGTTAACCTCTGCATCTCTATCAACAATGGAGAATGCAGCAGGCTCTTCTTCACTGGAGAAAGGATGGGCCATCAGTCCTCAGAAGGTGCAAGTACCAGGATTACCTGTCAAATTTTGGGGTGTAATAGGGTCAGGTAAGACCAAAGTTCTAGCTAATGTGGTTATTGAGTAGAAGTGAAACAGGTACAGGCATTAGGCATTTTTAACATCACTCTCCCTGACATCTCTCACGCCCCATCTGTCCCTGCCGGAAAGGCTCCTGCAAAGCCTTGCAGGGAGCCCCAGAGGCAGTGCTGAGTCCCTTCACAGTGAAGAGACTCTAGAGCAGAGCTGGCAGAGGGCAGCTCCCACACAAAGCTCAGCACCACAGCAATCTACTGCAGCATGCCCTGGCATCAGGCCTCAGCCTCCCAGAGCCCCAGCCTCCAGCCATCCCTCCAGCAGCTCTCAGGCTGGGAGCTGCCATCATCTGGAGAGCTGCTTAGCACTGGCACTCTCCTGCCCCCGTTTCGTTATGCAGTCCTATGGAGAGCCTGAAGTGCCATCCTGATAATGATAGGCCACTGGCAGCAAGCCACAGTGTGCAGAGGGATGGACAAATGTAGGCAAGGGATAGGGCGGGCACCAGACAAGGCCCTGCCTACACTCTGCACCATGGCATTCCTCTGGTAGCAGTGGCCTGAGCTTGGCACAGCCACGGCACAGAATGCTGCCAGCCTCCATACCTGTTCCCAGGCCAGCCTGGCTCTGCAGGCCCTTCGTGGGATGGCTCTGCACACTCAGGGACATATCTGAGCCATCCTCTGACATACCTGTCATACCTCTGGCACACCTCTGAAGCACCAGAAGCTCCATGCACTGCATCTGGCCTATGAGGAAATCTGTACAGGGAGAGCAAAACCTCAGCACTTTGTGACCTGCTTGGTGATGCTCTCGGTGTTGATATTCCAGAGAAGAGGGATATGTGGCATGAGGCGGTGCTGCTGGAAGAGGCTTCCAGTGCCACAGAAAAGACCCGATGCGAAAGACCACCCAGGGCAGCCCTGCTCTCCAGTTCTGCCTCTCTCTGCTCTGCTGGGAGCAGCAAAGAGGGTGCTATATGTCCACAGGTGTCCACCTGCTGCCATATCCTGGTGCTGAGCATTGCCCTTGATAACTGGCAGTAAATTCAGATCCTGTCAGCAAACTGACATTCTGTCTAGGGAAGGTGTTTTATTTTTCATAGATAAGCAGGACATCTGGAGCCTACAAAGCAGTCTCAACATTCAGCAACTCTTGAAGAGATACAGTGCACCCTACTAGGGCTGATAATACAGGCACCATAACAAGATCAATGTGCTAATAAGAAACTTAGTCAACAGCCACTATTTTTTGGAAATACGTTCTTGATCAAATATGAGGTCAGTTCTTTTGCCTGGATAACACCTCTTAGTGGAACCTCACAACCAAAGACACACTTGCAACAGCCTCATATTAACATAGCGCATGTGTTTTATTAGATTTTAATATCTATAGCTATTCTAGAAATAAGACATGCACTTCATGGCAAAATTGTGTGAGTATTAACATGTTCAAATGTATAAAATCTATATGCTTTACATGCTGTGTATACGTGCTCGGAGGAGAGATCCCACATATATAAAAACTTAACACTGGCTTTCTAACCTGTCATTTTTGCTGGAGAATTTTTATTCCTGAATTTCAGTGACACTCTGAGGATGCAGACAAGCCCTGGGAATCTGCTGTAGATCTCACAGCACAGGCTCCGCCTCCTGGAAAACACATGGAGACTGCTACTGGCACAGTGCACAGTTTGGGTACATGTGTAGATCTATCCTGTTTGGCTAGCAGGTGCATGCAGGAGTGTAGCTGCCAGAGGCATTGCCTGCCTTGGGAGAGGCAGAAAGGATGGCAGAGGTTATCTTCTTCCCTTGGGGAGGCTGCTGCTGGGCTGTGTCTGCTGAGCTCCATCCTGTCAACCTGCAAGAGAAGCTGAGGAGAAATGCAAAGTTAGTAGGTTGCCTTTCTCTCACACTCCACACATCCCTGCTGGAAAGGCTCCTGCAAGGCACAGTGAAGTTCTAAAAGACCTCTAAGATCACCTTAGTCCAACCATCAGCCCATCTCCACCAATACTGATTACTAACACACGTCCCTCAGTGCCACATCTACATGGTTCACCTACATGAACATCTCCAGGGACAGTGATTCCACCACTTCTCTGGGCAACCTGTCCTTGTGCCAACAGCCACCTTGCCACAGCCTTCCTTCATGTAGCTGTAGAGGGCAATAAGATCTCCTCTGAGCCTTCTCTTCTCTAGACTGAGTAATCCCCATTCCTTCAGCTCCCCAAAAGACTTGTGCTCCAAACCACTCACAGCTTCATCGCCCTTCTCTGAACACACTCCAGAGCCTTGATGTCTTTCTTGAGGGGTCCAGAATTGAACACAATACTCAGGGTGCTGCCAAACCAGTGCAGTGCCGAGTGCAGGGAGATGATCACCACCTCCCTTCTCCTGCTGGCAACATTACTTCTGACACAAGCCAAGGTGCAGCTGTCCTTCGTGGCCACCTGGGCACACTGCTGGCTCATGTTCAGACAGCTGTCCACTAAATAATACCCCCACATCCATTTCCTCCTTGAAGCTTTAAGCCACTCTGCCCCAAGCCTATAGCACTGTAACGGGTTGTTGTGGTCAGTGGTATTTGTCTTGTCAAAGCTCTCATGCCTGGCCTCGGCCCATTGATCAGTCCATCTAGATCCCTCTATAGAGCTTTCCTGTGCTCAAGGACACCAGCACATCCTTCTAACTTGGTGTCATCTGTACATTTACTGAGGATGCACTCAATCCCCTCATCCAGATTATTAATAAAGATTAAACAGATTAGCCTACCTTTTAAGCTATCTTTGCTCTGAGTGATGGACTACAGATCTACCCGAGCCCCTCCTAAACTGATTATTGTATTACAGTATGGAAAGTCAGTGAAGAGGACCTCTAAGTGAACAGATCACGTGTCTAAAGCATAAAAATAGCTTTGGGCAGCACAGGTAATGTTTTTGTACATTACTTTCAGAGTTCCTTTGTGGCGGAGGAGGGAAATTGCATATAAGATGGGAAGTTATGTAGCACTCCTTGTAGCACACATATAGCTCATTTAATGAATAAATGGATAAACAGTCGTCATGCTTTTTTCACTTTTGAACCAGTACTGTGCCTGTGAGATAGATGAAATACAATATTGAGAGCTCCTGAAACCAATTATGGTAGATTATTGTAACACTGCATCTTCAGATATGCCTAATTTCCTCTTACTGCTGTTGCTAATGAGGTAGATGAGAAAATAATGTCCATATGTGCATGTGAACATACGTTTTTATTTAGTAGCAATAGCAGAAACCATGATACAGACTAAAAAAAATAAAGGCATTCATTTCTAGTAAAAAAAAAAAGTGATGTGATGAAGAACATGAAACTGTGATATACCTCCTTCCTTGGTAGTAGGAACAGTCCAGGAAAAGGTAGCACACAAATCTAAGCAACAAGAGCATTCACGTAGGATCAGAATTTCTGGTAAATGCTGGTGGTCCCCTGTGTCCAATTAGCTGTGTCAGCCTGTCACTGGCCTATTTTTCGTTTTATTTTTAAACACGGGCCAGAATAACTGTAAGTAGTGCAATTCAAATCCTCCAACCATGGATTTTCTCTCCCATACTTTCACCACATAATTGCAAAGTGAGCTGCTTCAGTGAGGTGACCCATCCCTAGAGACTTTCAAGGCAAGGCTGGATCACGCCCTGGACAACCTGATCTAGCTGTGGTGTCTCTGTTCACTGCAGGGGAGTTGGACTAGATGGCCTTCTGAGGTCCCTTCCACCTCTAAGGATTCTATGCGTGTTCAGTAAAAAGCTAGATATTCTGGATGTTTTTCTTTCCATCACATCAGGTCTGTGTCAGCTGACCATACAGCATTTTATTTTCTAGACTCAGCACAATAGGGGTGTCAGGAGCACACTGAGAGCAGACCTGTCCTTTTGACAAGGTGCAGTTTCCTCATCACAGTGCGAGATAAGACTTGGTGGAAAGTGGTTTAGCACCTAACTAGGAATTAAATCAGAAGTACTTCGTGGTGACACCACTTGGACTCCATCCTGTGATGGACATTTGTCAGACTTTAATTTAAAAGCAGATTTGTTCCTTTTCTGTCATTCAGACCTTTTGAATTCTTTCTGCACTGCTGTTGTACTAACAGAAGCTTGTCTCCCCAGAGGTGTTGGATACTTATCATAGAATCATAGAACCACAGAATCATTATGGTTGGAAAAGACATCTCAGATCATCTAGTCTAATCCCAACCCATTCCCACCATGCCCACTAACCATGTCCCTCAGTGCCACATCCACATGTTCCTTGAACACCTCCAGGGATGGAGTCTCCAGAACTTCCCTGGGCATCCTGTATCAGTCTTTCTGAGAAGAAATTACATTATTCAGAGCATGATAAGTTCCTAAACACCTTCTAGAACTGGCACAGGCACTGAATCTGTGCCATCTAACTTAGTTTTATTGCATGTCTTCCACTGCCCTTTCCTCAGAAAATTTCTGAAGTCTTGTTTTTCCACACCTTTCTTGTTAGGTTCTTTTGATCAGTAAGGATTTGTCCTTAATTTCCACTCCCAAATGGACTGTTCTCCTTTATCCTTTTTTAGAAAAGCCTCTTCGGAGGCAGATGTTGTCTGCAAAGGAGTGAACTGTACCCTTCCACATGGCATTCTTTAATGCCTTTGTTTTCCTACCACTTGGCAGATGAGGAAGGTTAACACCACTGTTATGGACTAAGAGGATAGTACCTCCATTCATCTTCCACAACCTCTTATTTTATCTTTGGTGGGAGGAAAACACAGGGAATTTATTTCCATTCTCACATGCTTGCAAGACCACTAAGCACCACACAGGCATCAGCTGAGAGGACTGTGTTGTCACTGAACATAACACATCAGGTTTTATGGGCTGCGCTCCATTTCACACTGGTAGAGAACATGGAAAACCAGGGTTATTTATACTTCCTTATTCTCTGCCAAGAAACTTGCTCTACAAACATGTGAGCTTGCTGGGGGGAATAAAATAGCTTTTGGTAGTTCTTTTCACTATGAATTCTCTGGTCTACTGCAGCCTTCATCCTCTTGGTATTCATGGTTTTGGGTCACGAGTGCAGATGGTCACTTAAGTGCCTCATAAACTTGCCTAAAATTTTTTGACTTGAGTTTTATATGGGATGGATTAAGAAGAGCTTTGCATGAGTGAGGTTCATTTTTACAAGTCCTCTATGCTTTGTTAAAGTCCTTCTTTGTTGAAATAATAAAGCACTATGGAAGAAAGAAAACAGCAAAAATTACAGCCCTGATTTAACCTTGAAGGCCACAGATACTAGGTACTGCCTAAAACTCCCTACGCACACCTGATGGCTTAGGTAGATAATTATAGATAATTACAGTGTATTCTGGCAGAACAAGTACTAATTCTTTAACTTGGAATTTCTCAGCTAGGAATTGCCTAGAACAGAAACAAATTACATGTGTACTTTTGGTGAGCAGATATTTGACTGTTCTTTGACAAGATGTTCTTGATAGTTCTAAGCATAGGGCTGGCTGACACTTAGCTCTTCAGTAGCACCTGAAGTACGCATGATACGCTATGAATGACAGATATATAGCATAGCATAAAGCACAGAAATGGCAGAACACTTATCAAACAGGTTTTTGGTTTTTTTTTGTTGTTGTTTTTTTTGTTTTGGTAACTTCTTCCATTATCATCTTTGTTACAAGCTTGAAAATCCAGGTAGAAACACCCTAACTGGGAGAAGAGACATTTTTAGACCTCAAGTTGTTATTAATTTTGAAAGAATTCCTCTCTGCAGCTGTCCCTGAAAGCCAAGAAGCAGCATTATGTTGATAGAGACAGATGCACCAATAACACATTGCCTTCGGAAAAGGTGACTCCAGAAATTTGCTTATTGAGTAATATGCATAGAAAATGAATTAAACTTGTTAAAGCAGTGACTCATTTTTGAGAATGGAAAGAAATCATAAACATGGTAGAGGAATGGTTTCAGAGAGCATATCTGTATGTTTCCTCTTAAGGTAATATTTTTGGTGGTAAAGGAAAAAATTTACTGTTTGCCTTTGCTAACTTAAAGTCTTCAGTGAAAATGGAAACTTAATCTTTTTCTGTCCACAGGCAGGAATAGCTACCCTGTGTGTGGAAGTTTCTTTCGTGAGTCCTGAGTATTTTTGATAGAAAAAAATAAGAAAGATCAAAGCATCATCTAAAATACAGGTTAAAATCTATCTCTGAGAAAAGATGTGGACTGTACAAGTACACAGTGTTCTCAACACATATGAACTGCATGCAAGGATATATGGTATTGTATTTGCATCTATGCCTAAGAGTGATTTGTGTCATTGACCACAGGAAAAAAGAAAAGGATAAACTGACAGTTCAGGAGTTGAGCTTGCCTGAAGATCTCCATTTTTAAGTTCTACAGCTTTGCTGGCTGATCTGTGGCAGCTCATTTAATATCTCTGTGTGCACGCATATATTTACATAAGCACACTATGAATAAAAAATATACAGTTACTTACAGGTGAACACTGACAAAGTATACCTAATGCATCATGATGAAAGTGCATTTCCTGTTATCTCGACATTTTGTTTTACTTAATGCTATTGTGTATATCAACAGCACACACAGACTCTAGGAGAAGACAGAAATGCATAGACAGGGTCAGTTTACAGAATTGGCCAGCTTTGCAAAAGACAGTATTGCAAGCAAAAATCAAGGCAAAAAAGAGAAAGAAAAAAAGCCGTGTTTTTGTTGTAAGTTCATTTTCAGAGTACCACCTTGGCTTCAGGTTCCAGTTAGGACATGGTGGCCTGTAGAAGGCAGATGGTTTGTAGCCCACAGCTGCAGTAGCTTAGAGGGCTACCAGGGAATCACAGACCTTCTACTGCTGTAAAGATGTTTTGCTGTCAGTTGTGCTCTAACAATTCAACCTTTTCTCTACTACACTTTCAGGGCCTTTTGGAGATAATTTAGAATTAGGTTTTAAGGTAAGGGCCCACATAGTGTGCTTTTATGCCTAACACAGATCTCAGCCCTTCACCTAATAATTTCTGTGCCTGTCTCATAACCTTTGTTTGTGCTGCAGTATCTCTCTCAGAAAGACAACACTGACTTCAAAAACGTCAAAAGATATGCAATTATTTGTTGAGCACCACTATGAGCATGATATGAATTGCAAAATGAACCCTGCTCTTTTAAGAAGGGAACTCAGCATATCTTAGCCTCAGCTGAACATATTGCAGCAGTCTATTTCCGCATCTGAAAAGTCCAAGGAAAACAACTGGATTGATCAAGCTAGCACATGAGAATGAGAGAAACAGACTGTGCTCAGGATGCTATTTTTTGCTGCCAGTTCCAAGGTCCTAGAAGTGGCTGCGTGTATAAACACGGCTGCTTGTCGTAGATCACTTCTGTGTAATGAGGCAAGCAGCACATGGTGCTGTACAAATTTAAAATGTGCCAAGATGAAGGAACCAGCACCAACACATAAGCACAAAGCTAGTCATGCAGAAGATTACCCAACAATTGCTAACGGGAAGCTTAAATTTGAACCCTTTTTACTTAATAACAGTCTGTGGTTTCTGTTTACTTCAACGTTGCTATTTGCTTATTTATCTTAACTATGGTAAATGCTGATGACAGGAAAACAATCTGAAGGGTGGGCTCTTTGTGCAAGGACCACTCTACAGCTGTAACTCAAGCAAAACATGGTAACTCCTCCCATAGGTAGAATTAACAAGGCTGCTAATTAAAATGAAATCAAAATGGGCAAATTGTGAACAAACTCCAGATGAAGCAGAGGATGCAAGTAGTGTCTTTCATTTTCTTCAAGCAATCCATGAGGTGCTAAATTAGTAAGCTACAGGACTGGAGGTTTACGGGTGTTTTTCTTATTGGAGGCATAAGCAGTTTTCATTGCAGGGTTTGAGTCTGTCTTCTCAGAAGGAGAAACAAGATGAGGAAAAGCTCACTACCATCCTTCCTCTCTAAAAGCACTGGTCTCTTTCTCTCAAATTCACTTGCTCTAAAATTTCTCTTTTCTTATTTCTACTACTCCATTATTTCAAATGGAAACTTTTATTCCAAACATCCCATTCCCCTGCCTCTATTGAACCCATTCCTTCTCCAGCCAGAGCCCACACACATTTTCCTTGCCGTGTTTCACACCTCTGTTCAGTTTGGGTGGGAAGAGCCCAAAGCAAAGGTATCAAAGAACCCTGGTCCACCAGTGCATAAAGCTTCTCATTCCCTGAGACTGAAATGCCATAAAACTGTCCATATTTTCCTCACTGCTCATAGAAGAATGACCTACATGCCTGTGGTAGACTTTCAATCACCAGAATTTTAAAAGCTTTAAAGCCTTTTCTCCTTCCAGGTATGCTCTGTTCAATGGGAAAATAATGCAGGACTTAGAGCACATAATCCCTGATCATAGAATCACAGAATCATAGAATCATAGAATGGCCTGGGTTGCAAAGGACCACAATGATCATCTGGTTCCAACCCCCTGCTGTGTGCAGGGTCACCAACCAGCAGACCAGGCTGCCCAGA
>JAOWBP010004700.1:53236423-53258550 GCA_028571105.1 Tragopan temminckii | reverse complement strand
AAGAAAGAAAGAAAGAAAGAAAGAAAGAAAGAAAGAAAGAAAGAAAGAAAGAAAGAAAGAAAGAAAGAAAGAAAGAGCAGGAAAAAAGAAATATAAGAAGTTTGAAGCAGTTAAAAGTCAGAGCTGATCAGAACTGGATATGATTTTTGCTATATTTTTTCCTGGGTTTCATTGTTAAATATATGAAGACTCCTTGTTCTGTTTACTTCTTATAGTAATTGCATTAGACTCCGGAGCATAAAAGACTTTAAAGTAAAATCTCAAGGGAAAAACCACCACCAGAGAAATTTTTTTACTGCTTTATTCTCACAAGTGAAATGGAAAAAAGGGCAAACCCCAATCACAGGAATTTGGCTCCAGAGTTAGCTTAGTTAGCTTTCAAAATCTTTTTCTTCAGAGTCTTCGACAGTGAATGGTTTGTTATTAAAAAAACAAAACAGAACAAAACAAAATAAAAACTATGCAAAGGAAAAGCAAGTGACTTAAATTCTGTACAGAATTTTTCTACAGCTATGCTGCAGTTTCGAAGTCCAGCAGTATGAAGTACCCAGATGTCTACAGCAATATTTGGTGAACTGTTACTTGAAAAAATGTTTAACAGTACTGACCCTGAAACTACTAATTCCCAATGCCATGAACACAGCCAAATGAGAGATGAAAAGTAGGTGACATGATAAAATTGCAGTTCACCAACACTGTCTCTCTTCCTCACGCAAAAAGAGTATTTACATTGTTATGCAGTTAGGAGGTTTATAGGTGTTTCTGTTTAAAAAACCTGCAAGTTATGATCTTTTCCCCTTTCTCCTCAGTTTTGCCTCTGCCTGTTTTCAGATGCGTTGTACTTTCTTGCTCTTTGATTCCTTTTTCTGCATCAGTCCATGGTGAAACATAGTGAGCCCATAAAGAACACTTCCATCTGACTGACTAGTCACTGGCAGCCAGAAATTTCACTAATGAGCCTGTTTAATAAAGTTAGCTGAGGTGAAGAAGATACCTGGGGAGACTTCCAGGAAAGGGAGAGACATTTGCCATAGCTTCCCATGCTATTCTTAAGTTCGTAAGAGCACAGTAATTCAGGTCAATGAGGGAAATCAGTGAACAAGAAGTAAGTCACTGAAGTGCACTGCTGAATCAGTTTTAAGTGTGTACTCAGATGCAGTGGGAATTGTGGATCATCAAAGTCACGGCAGCATGGAAATCTTTTTAAAGCTTTTCGTATTCTTAACTGATAACCAAACAAGAGTCATCTGCTGATTTAATGCTTAAGGACCCTGTTTGCAAGCTGCCCTCTTCCCAGATGTATGTCCTTTCTGGACATGTAAAGAGTCTGTTGTGGCAAAGTCACTCATTTATTTACCCTCTCTTAATATTAGTTACCAGTACTGCTGTGCATTTCCTTCTTACACTCCTGCAGACAGCTTTCTGAGTGTTCTCCAGACAGAAAAGCCCTCCCTGCCTGCACCTGCCCAGCACTGGTGCTCTGAGGTACACAAGGTAAGGTCCCTGTGGTTCTCCATCTGCACCCTGACACTCATCCTCGTCAGCTCCGCTTGCATCACCTTCTGCAAATGGGCAGGGGTTGCAGTTTGAGCTGACAGAATAATTCCTAGAGGATGACTTTGGATTTCTTTTTCATACATAAATAAGACTGAGCCCAGCTGCCTGCCTGTATAAAAACAAGAACAATTGGAAAGGACTGTGCCAGAACTTGTGAAGGGAGACCATGCTGCTCTTTGACATACACTGGACGTCACGTGGAGTCCTTCAGGGGAGAAATCTGCTCTTACCCCCAAGTCTGAAAGACTGCTATCAAACCCACAGTTTCAGAAGTCACAGCTTTCTTGTACAGTGTTGGCCTTGCAGCTTCATCTTCATAGCTCTGTTAACCTTTTCTGAGCTCGGTGATGAAGAAGTGTATGCAGGACGACCAAAGGAGCTCAGCATGTTTAGATCAACCGAAAAGAGCTTCAAGCAAAGATGTGATCTTCTGTAAATACATTAGGGTAAGCGCCGAGGGAGGATAAGGACTATTGAAGTTAATGGATGATGTTGTGAGCTATAATGGCAGTCTGTTTGCAGCCTTCTGGAAAAACATCCCTATAGATCTTCATATTCCCTTCACTTTTGGAAAGATTTCTCTGTCAGCACGAGGTTAGAAATCATCCCCCCTCCTTTCTTTTCTCCCTCACATGAAAGATTTCAGTCTTCTATGCATTTCTGCAGCAGGTGGTCAATGCAGAAAATGGAACAACCGAGGAATTAAGGGAATAATTAAAGCCAAGTATCCTGCTATTAAGTCATTCTGGTGAATCATACCTACTGTATGGTAAAATAAAGTACAGCAAGGATTGTTTTAACCCATGACATTTCATACCACATTCCAGCGCGTCTCCAGTGCATACAGTCCTATTGCTGTAGTGACTCTGGGATGGTGAGCCTTGCTGACCTTCAGCTTCATACCAACGTGTTTGTGTGACTGAGAGCTACCAGCCACATGTCTCAGAGGCAGACGATCTCCTCATTCAGTAATGATGGCGAACACATCCTTTTTTCCCATATGATTGAACACCCAGCTATCAGTGTCTTCAGTGGTGCCTCTGAATAGGAAATAATTACTAGAGATGGAAAAATAACCGGCAGTGATGGAAATGAATAGTCTTCCTTTTTTCCTTAGTCTCCTACAATTATTACTAAACTTTTCCAAATTAATTTACTTCAAATCCTCTACCATGCATTAAACTTCATTATTAGAAAATTTAACAACTCTTTTATAATCTCTGACTGCTTGTTTTCAGTTTAACAAGCATAATAAAGGGACCAATTGCTGAGAATGAAACGGGCATACACAGAGCTCTTAAGCTCACTACTTTTCTTTGTGCACTAAGTATTCAGATTTCACAGTCAGCAGACATGTCTTCACTGATTTTTCCTCATGTCCTTTCTTTAGGAAGGACGAAGCACACCTTCCCTTTCTGGAGAACCATGCAAAGCAGAGCATTAACTTGGCTGGCGTCCGTATATTCCAGGCACTTAAGGGCTGCCAGGGAGCAGACCTTGATCACAGTGGCTTTGGAGTGAAAGAAAGGCACTTGTATCACAGAACTCTCAAGCTGCAGACATAGGCCTGTCTGATTGTATAGCCCTCTGATCCAGCCTGAGAACCCACAGCTTAACACTTTCTGCTCAGCAAGAATGAGTGCCAGACACTGGGTGAAAAAAACAAAAAGCTGAGCAGAATGTTCAGTATTGTGTTAAAAAGAAGAACCAACCTAAGATGTCAGGAAAAAGCAGCCTTAAAGTTGGTTGTCCTTGGCAGCAGTGCCTGTTTAAGAAGGGTTCTTCAGTGTATGTAACAAGGTTGGCTTGGGGTGCAGCACTGACTGGAAGCTGGAAACCCTTGTGCTGATTCTTGTTTGGAGCAAGGCCACCTACAGCTGCAAAACCCGAAGCCATGGGACTAAATCAAATAAGGAGAAAAAGGATGTGAAAAGCCACATCACTACCATGAGAGGACTCTGTACAGGCATCTCCACGCTCCCAAGTGGCTGCACTTGGAGCTCACTTCCTGTTAATGGGCAGCCTGAAGTGGGATCTCTTCACTGGGAAGCAGAAGCAGCAGAAGCAACAGCAGCACAGCCCATTTCCTCCTTGCTCTGAAAGCTCTGCCCACTGCTGAACCAGCTTTAGGCCCTGGCCACCTGGCTGGGAGAATAAATGGTGCCTCCTGACCTACGCTGCACAGGCCACCAGAACGCCCCAGGAAGGAGAGAGGGATCAAATGGATTCCACTTAAAGAAATGGCAGCTGCTGGTGGTTAGAGTTCACAAAGATACTGGGGAAAAAAAGGCTCTAACACAAATGACAGGGTGTACAAAAGGGCAGAGTGAGGTATGCCCTGTACATTTTTCTTTCTTTTCTGTAAAATGGATGGTTGTGCTGAAAGTAATGCCTCCTATTTATTTATTTCCACGGAAGCTACAACAGATATGAAGAAACCAATAACACTACTTGATAGAGCAAATTCTCAGCTACGAAACACTGTTTTCCAACATGGTCACACAATTAGCTATGGCTATTTTTGCCAGTGATGAACAAGAGCCTGCAGGCTACGCTTGTAACAGTCTGCACCAGCAGAGGTGACCCACTGTCACCACTGCTGAAACGCAATACTCACCACCTTTCTGTGCTCACATCCACTATTCAGAAAGCATTGATGAATGTCAGTGGCTGCCATTTTTTCCACATGGAAGAATTCATTGACACACCTTCACTACAGACACACTTCCATGTCAGACACCATTCTGTCAGACTGCCCCTCAGCTCCCATCTACCAGATGGCAGCAAAATGTGACAGAATATTGGCAGAAACACTCAACCTCTACTGCCATATCACCAACTTCTGCCTTTGACATTGTGGGCCAACGTCATAAAACAGGAGACATTACTTTTGGAGCACTCCTCATAAAAAAAATTGCACCTTGCCCCCTCAATACAATACCAGAACCTTAAGTTGTGTTACAAAGATACGTGCAAGACCTAATCATTAGTTTAATTAAAATCCTCCCACAGAGTAGCCTTCTTTTAAACGGCTATAAAGTATTGAGCACTCCTGTATTCATTGCAAAATACATAATTTAATTTTTTAAGGCCATTGGCAATGGATAAGTTGTGTGACGGGTGGCGGATTAATTCCCTGTAAAAATCACCATTTTTTGCTGCAGCAATTTTTCTTAGTTCTCTGATCTCTTAGATTTCAAAAGCAAGGTCACAAACTTTAATTTTTTCTAAGCTTCTCTCTCCGCAATTGCAGTTTCATTACATCGTCTTACTTTATCTTGCAGAATTTGATGGATGTTATATGTACAGGAAGGCGGTATGTGAGTAAGGAAACCAAAAGGAAAAATGCACAAATTTGGATAGATCTCTGGCTAGACTTTTTTTCTTCAAGAAACAAATAAATGTTTAAGCTCAACTTGATTCTTCACTGTTCTCCCAAAATCCTTCCTTTTCTTAGCTATCTGTATTCTCAGACATCTACATGATAGCTGGATATTGGGGTTTTTTTTTTGTATCTTGATAATCTCAATGTAATTTTGAATATTAGTTTCATCCATCTATGGAAAACCTCTCCTTTACATTTTTCAGTGTAAGCAATAGTTATTCCCAAACAATATGACCATGGCCATAGCTATCCTATAGGAGTTCACCCGGAACTGAGTTGTCTTTTGTAGGGCCACTTGGCCAAGTTTAGTTGGCCACAAACAATGATCTTAACCAGAAAGTAGTCTGATGGCTAAAAGGCTTGCAGAAAACAAACAAACATACGGGCCATTGGTAGAAGTTAAGAGGATATTGTGTACCTGATAGGATGAAAAACACAGAGATTAATATTGGGATATTATTTAATTCGTACTTTGTGACTGAGTGCCTTCAGTGTATGACTAGGCACACACCACATTCAAAATAAAGGCCAGTTTTTTAAAAACTATGATTTAGCTTTGGTTTATTCTAATCCCATCTGCTTTGTTGTGAGATTACTGAGGGATCCGTCCTGCAGAACTTTCACTACCCTTTGAATAAGAGGAGGAAAAGAGTTACTACAGCAGATGTGAAGGCCTTTAGAGGGGAGCTTTTTGGTGTAACTTGAGCAGTGAACTACTGTTTTCTTTGAAAAAGTCTCCCTTAATGACATGCTTTGGCATCTGCTTTATTTTTGCTTGCTTATGTGCCAGTGAATACTTTGCTTTCCCTCATTATTGTTTTCTCTAGGGACTTCCCACAAAATACATAAAACACTCTTATCTTTCCTTACAATACCTGAGAGATGGTTAATGCTGGCATCTCCAGTATTGCTTCTATACCCCCAGTCAGCTCTATTAAGAATACCTTTGTTTAGTCTCTGGAAAAGCTAAATACATATATTTTTACTGCCGTCCTGAGGAACTGCTTTTTTCCCTGCATCGTGCTGTGATACTGCCTTCAGTCACATCATGCTGCAGAGCATCTGTATGTTTTTCTCTATTATAGTAAGATGCAAGGAGTTTAAAGTTATATACTTCATTTAAGGTGAGGTTTAGTTTCAGATGTTTCTAATCCAGACTACTTATGCTCAGTTAGATACTCAAGAAGGTTCACTGTTTAAAGGGCTTTCAACTGGCATCAGAGGAGTAATGTTCATTTTTTTCAGAACAACTTAAAACAAGCCCAAGTCATTGTGAATCATTTGAACTGTGAATCACAGGCTCTGTGACCACCACTTTCCAGATGTACAAGCAGTAAGCAGTCCTTCAGAGCTTCCTGAGAAACTGTGTGCTTCACTGCTATATGCAAGTCTGCATCAAAAATGTATCAGCAGTATAGTAGTGGTACTAAATGGTAATTCCTGAATCATCTCAGTCATGTCAAGCATACAAGTGCTGAGGACAGTTATCATAGAATCATAGAATCACCAAGGTTGGAAAAGATCTCTAAAATCATCCAGTCCAACTGTCCACCTAACCACAAATGTTTCCCACTAAACCATGTCCCTCAGTACAGCATCTAAACGTTTCTTGAACACTTCCAGGGACAGTGACTCCACCACCTCCCTGGGCAGCCTATTCCAGTGCCTGACCACTCTCTCAGAGAAAATATATTTCCTAATATACAGTCATGCAGATTCCATCTCATCCTATCACTAGTTACGTGGGAGAAGAGGCTGACCCCTACCTTGCCACAGCCTCCTTTCAGGTAGTTGTAGACAGCAATAAGGTCACTGCTGAGACTCCTCTTATCCAGGCTAAATAATCCCAGTTCCCTCAGCTGCTCCCCATAAGACTTGTGCTCCACACACTTCACCAGCTTCATTGCCCTTCTCTGCACACGCTCCACAGCCTGGGATTGTTGTGGCCAAAGTGCAGAACCCAGCACTTGGTCTTGTTGAACTTCATCCCATTGGCCTCATCTCAGCAATCCAGCCTGTCCAGATCCACCTATAGTGCCTTCCTATCCCCAGGCAGATTGATGTTCTTCCCAACCTGGTGTCGCCTGCAAACTTACTGAGGGTGCACTCAAAGCTCTCATCCAGGTCATCAATAAGGACGTTGAACAGGATGGGCCACAATACTGACCCCTGGGGAACACTTGTGTCTGGTCGCCAGCTGGATTTGTCTTCTTTCACCACCACTCTCTGAGCCTGGCCATCCAGCCAGTTATTTGCCCAGCAATGAGTGTAGCTCTCCAAGCCACGAGCTGCCAGTTTCTCCAGGAAGAAGAATTTCTGGGAACTGTGGCAGACAGTTTCAAAGGCTTTGCAGTAGGCTACATCAACAGACCTTCCCTCATCCACCAGGTGGGTTTCTGGATCATCAAAGGAGATCAGGTTGATCAAGCAGGACCTGCCTCTCATGAACCAGTGCTGGCTAGACCTGATCCCCCAGTTGTCCTGTACGTGCCATGTGATCTCCCTCAAGTTGATCTGCTCCATAACCTTACCTGGCAGCAAGGTCAAGCTGACGGTCCTGTAGTTCCCCAGATGGTCCTTATGACATTTCTTGTACACTGGCAAGCCTCCAATCCTCTGGGACCTCTTCAGTTGATCAGGAATGCTAATAGATGATGGAAAGTGGCTTGGCTATCATCCCTGCCAGCGTCCTTAGCATCCTTCAGTGGATCCCATCCGACCCCATGGACTTGTGGCAGTTCAGGTGTAGTAGCAGGTCTCTAAACTGTTTCTCCTTGAATCATGGGGAGATTATTCTGCTCCCCATCTGACATTTCCTGGCCAGGGGGTAGAGTGCTCCAAGGATAATTGATCTGACTTTTAGAGACAGATGTAAAGAAGGCATTGAGAACCTCAGTCTTTTCCTTATCCTCAGTGGTCATGTTCTGTGCCACATCCAGATGGAGATTCTCTTTAGCCCTCCTCTTACTGTTAATATATTTGTTAAAAAGTTGGGGGTTTTTCGTTTGTTCTCTTTTACCTCAGCGGCCAAGTTGAGCTAATTTTCTCCCTGTACTCTCCTTGTGTTGCTCTTCCTCTCTTCCACAGGAGGTAGATTGTCTTTTTCTCCTGGAGCCTCATGAAAAGCTCCCTGGTCCACACCCATCTTCTTCCCCACCGGTTTACCTTATGGCACAGAGGGGTTGCCTGCTCCTGCACCTTCTCGAGGTGCGACCAGACTTCCTGGACCCCTCTGCCCTTTAGGACTGAATCCCAAGGGACCCTCCCTATCAGAATTCTGAACAGTTCAAAGTCAGCCCTCCAGAAGTCCAAGGTAGCAGTTTTGCTGTCCCCCCTCCTAACTTCACCAAGAATCGAGAACTCTACCATTTCATGGTCACTCTGCCCAAGACAGATCCCAACCTTCATGCTTCCCACCAGTTCTTCTCTGTGAAGCAGAGTCTACTGGTGCACCTGCCCTGGAAGACTCTCATAGCAGCTGCATTAGGAAGTTGTCTTCCACACTCTAGAAATCTCCTAGACTGCTTCTTTTGTGCTGCATTGTATTTCCAGCATGTATCAGGGAAGTTGAAGACCCCCATGAGAACAAGGGCTGGCAATCTCACAACTTACGCCAGCTACTCATAGAATACCTCATAGAATGGCCCAGGTTGAAAAGGACCATAGGCCGTCTATAACAGACCCCCACCAGGATGACCACCTCGTTGGCCTTCCTGATCCTTACCCAAAGAGTCTCAACATTATCATTCCCAGCCCCAAGTTCAACAACATCAAAATGCTGTCTAACATAGAGAGCTACACCACCAGCCTTCCTCCTTCCTTTCTTGTCCCTTCTGAAGAGCTTAAAGCCATCCATTGCAGCACTCCAGTCATGGCAGAGATCCCACCATGTTTCCATTTTATATGCATAGTGGAGATGGTTAACACTGTATAAGAACTAAATATTAGCCCAAAATGAGTTGTTAACGAATGAATTTAATAAAGGCTTTTGAGTTTAAAATTGGCCTGCTCCATCAGTCTTCTAAAAGCTTCTATCACAACAACCTCCAATTCCCTGATATATATATAAAACTTACTGAGTTGTGAGATTGCACACTTATTATCTTTAATGTTCATAAAGTACAAATGTGAACAATTATCTTTTATGAGTGTCAGGATCCTTGATTATAAACTTTAACTCATCCTAGCCCTGAGGCTTCTGTGTCTGAACCCTGAAGAGGATGTGTGCCTCTTTCAGTGACAATAGTTAAATACAGGTGACTCGCAGAGCAGTGGGAGCATCTCAACAGCCTCAAAATGCCAAGCTGACATCTGTAACTAGTGCAGATAAGGAGCAGGTAACTTTTCAGTCTTATCTGATGCTTGTTTGCAGAATGCATCCTGCTGTAGTGTAAGGTGGCTAAGCTTTTCAGCAGTGCATCTGACTCAGCTGAGACCAGTGCTTTGAAATTTGACCTCCTCTCAGATTCTTTTCAGGAAAAGGTGCTGAAGGGTGGAACAATTCATCTCCTAACTCTCTGGTGCTATTTTTAAGGTGCCACTCCTCACGTATCTGGTATGGAATCTTCTGCTGCTGTCTAAAGTGACCGACCGCATTTTTAATCACATGTAATTTTGAAAAAGCATGCACTTTAGCAGCCCTATAGTTCCACTGGAAACTCGTGCATCTTGTCCTTAGCTTCACAAAGATACAACCAGGACTTCACCTCCTTTTCCTGTTCCACTGTGATTTATCTGATGATTTTTCTTCTTCTAACTTCTTTTCATAAATAAATTTCAAACAGGAACAGTAGAGACTGAGTTACAGCAGGCCTGAAGACTTTGTTCTGTATATCTTTCTTTGACTGTCGTATCTCCACCTTGATGTCAGAAGGATATAACCTTGCTACTCTGTCAGAGGCCATTGCCATTGCAGCTCTGCAGCTCATGCTGCAACTGCAAGTCTTCTGTCCAAACTCCATGCTCACTGCCTTTTTGTTTGTCTGAAACACTGCTCATGCTCAAGCGTAACTAGAACACTGCATACAAGTTATGCTGTCATTTCCATCTTAAAAAGTTGTAAAAATTAAAATGGTATTCCTGTAGGAATTCCTAAGAAATTGGTAGCATCATGACATATGTAATAATGTGTTCAAAGTTCAATTAAAAGTATCCCCGTGACTGTGCAAATTGAAATAGAAAACTGACATAAAAGATTCTCAAATAGAATTAAAATAATGTCTCTGTGGAGACTAGAACCAGTTCTGCAGCACTTGGCAAAGACGTAGCCATTTGTGTTTATCAGCAGATGACATTGTTCCTTTGCTCTGACTTAGGGATCTTGGCTGTCCCACCACTATCACTGGTACTGCAGAAGCTTTTCTATTGCTAAAATACACCTTAGCATGTCTAATCCACTGGGAACATAAGTAGATTCTCTGAATCAATCAGAATTTTGGGAGACCTGCTAAGTGTTTGTGGAATAAAGCTCGTGACTTTATGAGACAAGTGACATTTTGTGTGCTATTCCTGGGAGCTACAGGATGACCAAATTCCTCCCCACAGGCCCATTAAAACCTTCTGCGCTCTTCCTGTGCATTCAAGGCTACTTTGGGTGAGGTCCTGGGCAGCCTTACCCAGTGAATGGCAACTAGCTCACAGCTAGAGGGTGGAGTTGAGTGGGCTTTATGGTCCCTTCCAACCCACACCATTCCAGGATTATTTAATTCTTTCCTACAGTCCTGTGTAATGTGACATGCAAGAGAAAACCACATACACTGGGGATCCTAGTACAGTGCCCAGTATAAGAAATGCTTCACTTGTTACATAACTAATTTAAGATCACCCTTAAAACAAACCAGCTCTAAGTAAAAAACAAACTAGAGCTGTAACTCCTAATACAGCATTATTACAAATGCTTTTAATAAACAAGTGGAGATGGGGCAGGAGGGATTTGAAGTGGATAATGCATGTGGCTGCACCACAATCGTACTTAGGTTCTTTGTTTCAGGCTGCATTCAACACAGAAAACTTTTGGATAAATCGCAGAATCATAGAATGGCCTAGGTTGGAAGGGACCATGAAAATCACCCTGTTCCAAACTCCGTGCTGTGGACAAGACTGCCATCCAAGCTGCCCGAGGTTCCATCCAACCTGGCTTTGAACACCTCCAGGGATGAGACATCCACAAAGTCTCTGGGCAGGCTGTGCCAGTGCCTCACCACCCTCTGAGTACAGAATTTTTTCCTAAAATCTAACCTAAATTTGCCCTTGTACAACGCCCTTTACTCCTGTCCTATCACTTTCAGATCACATAAAAAGACAATCCCCTCCTGTTTGTAAGCTCTCCTCAAGTACTGGCAGGTCGCAATGAGATTTCCCCAGAGCCTTATCTTGTCCAAGCTAAATGAGCTCAATTCCCTCAACCTCTTTCGACAGAAGAGGTGCTCCACCCCTCTGATCATCCCCATGGCCCTCCACTGGACCCACTGCAACAGCTCCACAACCTTCTTGTACTGGGGGCCCCAGACCTGTACACAGTACAGACTGGGACTCACGAGGGTAGAGCAGAGGGGGACCCTCTCCCTGCTGGGGACCTCTCTTTTGATGCAGCCTAGGATGCTGTTGGTCTTTTGGGCTGCAAACTGCTAGCTCACATAGAGTGGTCCATCCACCAGCAGCCCCAGGTCCTTCTCCCCAGTACTGCTTTCAATGAGTTCTTCTCTCACTCTGCAGACACACCTAAGATTGATCAGACCCAAGTGCAACACATTGCACTTGGCTTTGTTGAACGTTTTTATGTTCACATGGGCCAACTTTTCAAGCCTATCCAGATCTCTCTGGATGACATCTCTTGCTTCCATCATACAGACTGCACCATTCAGCTTAGTGCAAGTTTGTACTCAATTTTGCTATCTATGATGGACCAGGTTCCTCTTCACTGTGCACTCTGCTGGCTTCCCTGTGTGTAGGAGCATTCCACAGCCAGACCCACATGGCCTCTGCTCTGCTCTCCTACTTCACCTTCTTGACTCCCTGATGCAATGTAAGTCTTCTTCCTCCCGGCTGGCTGACTCAGGACAGTGCTTTTGTATAGTGAAGTGCCTTCACCTGTTGAGCATAATATTTAGCTTAATTTGCACATTTACAAAAAGCTCAACAGAAATAGTTGAATGGGAAGACGTAAGTGGCTCATTACTGGCTCCTGACCGAGATTAGACATGACCGCAATTAATCACTGCAGGATGACATTAAGCTTAATGTGACTGACTTCCTCTGCAATCTTGAAGAGAGCACAGCGATTACAAAGAGTAGATAACAATAATGATGCTGCTTCCTGTCCTAGCCATATGTGTTCTGCAGCATTAGCACTGTTTACTATTTCTATTGTTTCTTCTATCAACAAAAAAACTTAATTGACTTTTACATGTGGCCTCATTTGTACAAGGTAGTTTTCTCAGATATAAACATTTCAAGATTAGTTTACATTAAACCTCTCGCAATATTGGTATACAGTAGTTATGGATCAGAGTCAGGATGGTCAAGGATGCTAGTCACAGGATGCAACACTGTCAGAGACCAAATACATCAACTTCCACATCAGCAGCACACACAGCTCAGTTATATCTGGAGGTGGTAGGCAGCCAATTCATCAGTTGCTGAGTTCTTCTCTGGAGACATTCAAAATCTGCCTGGATGCTTTCCTGGACAACCTACTGTAGGGAACCTGCTTTAGCACTGCAGAGATCTGCAGTGATCTCTTCCGATGACTAAAATTCAGTGAAATGGCATCCCACAGTGAAAGCATGTGAGCTCAACACTGTCAATATGCACCTCGTTCAGTGGCAGTGGGTGCTGCTGTTTGGCTCCAAGCCATTGCAACATTTTGCTAGCCTGGCAAAACCGCATGGCACTGCAGCAGGGAAGTAGATGACAGCAGGTGGATCACACTTAGACTCTTTGCTGAGCACCCAAAACTCAGTAAGACTCTACTTGCACCTTTAGAGGTGGGAAATAACATCACATCACAGCGCATCTTGTTCTGAGTGGCTGGTACCTGCCTTCTGCACAGCAAAGAGAGTATGAGATGAATCCACCAGGTTTCTTTAAAACAACCCTCCTGCTATACATATTTCCAGTATGTAGGAGCTGTTTAAATGCAAGTGTGCTTTACATAAGGACATCAGAGTGTGCCAACCATTTAATTCACATAACTGCTGTGGATGAGGTGCTACTTCTTTGCTGTATGTTCCTGTGCAGTACAGAAACTCCCATGACACCTGTGTTCTAACTATTAATACAGCTTCAAACAACTGATACTGGCAACATTGCTGAACTCAGCTTTGCCCAGACTAGTATCTTGATTTCTGCATTCTCAAAAAAAAGCATGCAATTAAGAACTGTCTGCATATTAGATGGGTTTCTGGACAGGCAGAGAAGATGTGAGCACGCAGAAGTGCTTTGTGTGGGTTTTTTTTTCTTTCCGGGTCAAAAGTATGCTGTAACCAACAGGTCAAAAAGCCTGCTCCCTGGTCCTTTGGCTACATTGCAGTCTGAGCCGTAGTGGAGTCGTTTCTCCGGCCCTGAAACCAGTCCCCACATGCCAGATATGAGCTGCCATGAGGAGCTGTCACTTACCCATCTACCCGGAGCATCTCTTAGCAGCAGAGCTGCATTGCACTCACTAGCAAGAGACGTGTTGTTTGCTAAGGCTGTTAACTCCTGCTACAGATTCTGATCTCAAATATTTATTCTAATAAGAGATGGGCTTGTTCCTTGTCACTTTTGTTACATTTACTGATAGAACAAAGCAAACATATGAGAAGTTGTCTTTCTCAAGTATTTTGCTAGTATGAGAATTGTAGATCTAGCCCTTCACCACGTTAAGCTTCCTGTAAAGTGCATTATCAGAACAGGGCAAAACCCAGGGCAGTCTTCTTGCCTTGCTTCAACAGCCAGGATGACCAATGGATGGCATATACCTACTGTTTGTGAACAGCTAAGTAGCTTCCAAGCTGAAAAACTACTTATTTCTAAAAGCAGAGTTTCTGATCTTCCAAGCAGACTGAGTAACAGATGGAAATGGCAGCCATTTAATCTTTGTTCCCAATATCGGCTTGCTGCCTCTGCCATTAATAAATCTTAGAATAAATTAAACAGGGATAGTAAAATCAGTGTTGGCTGTTCCTGATCAACACTCATTCAAGGGCATTCAGGAAACAGAGGTGTTCAGAGCCCACAGCACAGCTGATGTTGGCAGCATTGGTGGCTTCAGATGGCTGCAGCAGGAGCTACAGTTACAAAATGCAGTTGTTGGTAAAGGCTGCTGCTGCGTTGCTTTCCTGCAGCATGTGGGGACTGCAGGGCACACTGCTCAGCTGTGTATAGAAATCACTCTGAAAATGCTTCAAGTGACACTGTGGTGCCCAGTCCAGCTAATGACCAAGGAAGAGAAATGCTTCAGTCTGTCCGTCACAGGGTAATAAAGAAGTTCCTGGAGGGTTGCTCCAGGATTGCTGTGCTGCAGGACTTCCAGCACCAGGCCTGCAGTCGCCATCAGCAGCCAGGACTCTGCTGGCAGCTGCCAGTCCTGTCCAGTGGCTGCACCAAGCCAAGGGCCTGGAATGGCAGTGTTGGCCCTACCACACATGGTGCTGCTGAGTCACAGCTCTGGTGGGCACACTCCCCTAGGTCAAGCTGCAGGTGGCTCAGACGTCTCAATGCAAGGAAGGGTATTCTAAGGAAAGCACAAGGATTTCCACCTTGCTCTATTAAGTAGATCCTTGGTGAGACAGCAGATTTGGAAGGGCTTTTGTTTGTTGGGGTGTTTAACCAACCCTTGAAAGGGATGTGTTTTGTCAAAATGCTTCTCACTGGGATATTATGGCAGAGCAAAGTGAATGTGACTGTGGAACAGGCTGTCCAGGGAAGTGGTGGAGTCACCATCCGTAGAGGTGTTCAAGAACCATGGAGATGTGGCACAGAGGGACATGGTTAGTGGGCATGGTGGGGTTACGCTGATGGTTGGACTTGATCTTAGAGGTCTTTTCCAAGCTTAATTATCCTATGATGCTATAAAGCAAAGGAAACAAAACACATTGAGGCTGTCAAGGTTCTATAGTCTGCTTGAAAATTTTCATAGACTTATTAGACAACTTTCTGTGATGTTTAGATTCAGTGAAATTATGAATTCTTGTCACAAAGAAAAGCACTGTTAGGTCTGTGTTTCTACAGTTTTATTGTTCCCTGGCTGTACTGCTGTCTTCAGATATTATCCACGCTACTCAGTCAGACAAAGCTCCTCCTGAAGTTCTACAGTTCTGCCAAAACAGAAAGCATGACAAGAGACCTGATTTTTCAGTTGCACTTCTCCTCACTTGTGAACAGGAAAGTGACTACTATATGCTCTCCCTTCCCTCTGCCTGAATATTTTATTTCCTGACAACAGTCATTTTGGATGTGGTATTTTGCTGACATAACCAGTCCTCAGATATTCAGAACCTTCTCTAAAAATGCTGATTATTTTCATAATCACCTAAAAGTATAATTGCTTTTTTTGTAATGAGGTGATGACACAAGGCAATCAGTGGGGCATTTTTGTTCTGTCCCTTCAGACACATTAAGCACACTTTAGTGCTCTAATACAAAGAGGTTTGGTGAGCAATGCATTAGGCAGAGTCCTGCAAGGACCATACAGAGCTGTGCTGTGAGCAGACTCATACACACTTCCTCAGCACCACTACTGTGCATCAGCACAGGGCACTTCAGCCCACAGTTGGGCAATCCCAGAATGCTCACACTGCACCTTACGTGCAAGACAGAGCCCTGCCATTATCTTACTGGCAAGAGAAACCTCACTCCCTGACATGGAGTCCTTCTGTCTCTGGATCCATGCTCCCAGACAGGTTTGTAATATTGGGAAAGTTCCTGGAAATAGGACAAGATCCTTGGAAATGCGCCTAGAGAAACCTTGAAATGCCTGGGGACTTGAACAGTGGCACCCAAGATCAGTATCTGCAGGTAGACAGAAAGCACAACATCAGTGTTTTCCTAACAGCCCTCCAGGATCAACTCCAGTCTGCCCCAGTGGGAAGGGAAGGCACTTGAGGGTGAGTGCATGTGACTCTGGGAAGTGTCTAGGTTACATTAAAAAAAAAGCTTCTGTAGGACATAAACCTACCATAAACTTCTGTAAGTTTAGCTGAACACTACACTAGAACAAATATTTCATGAATTACAACAAATTTTTTCAGTATCATTCAAAGGGGCCTGCTCTCTAATACGTACCAAACAAGATAACCAAGTCTGAAAGATAAAGACAGAGAAAATAAATACCGAAGTCAAGACAGAATGCCACAGACATGAAGCGTGATTCTATTCCCAAGCTCTGTATGCAACACTGCAGAGCCTGACCAAATGAAAGAGGTGCAGAAAGCTACCAAATCTTTTTTTCCAATGAAAATAATACCACACATTATAAGGCAGCGTTGAACTGTGACCACAGCTGTTCTAAGATAAAGCTGTCATTGACTGCTGAAGTAAATAATATCTTGCTCTGCCTCAAGACTTAGTTTTCTTCTCTTGGAAATCAAAAGGAGACTTTTGCCACTGATCCCAGTGGGAGTAAACTCAAATGCAAAGAAACCAAAAAAGGCAGAGAAAAATGAGAAGAATTATCTTCAACAGAGATTCAATCCTGCAGCTCCTCTTGTGTGGAATACACAAGACTTTCCTGTGTAACACATCAGTGTTTGGCAAGAGATGACAAGTGTATCTGTATTCATTTTAAGCATAATGAGATCCTCCTTGTATTGTATATTAAATTGACATATACTGTTCAGAATTCTTTACACGTAGTTTAGAGAGCTTGTTAATTGTGTTTGGCATGGCTGCTAGCCAGCCGTATGGTTGCTTGAAGAAACCTGGTCATCTTCAACAGTCTTGAAATCTATGCGGCCAGCAGCTCTTTCTTCACGTGATTACACAATTGGCTTGCACTCACCCGTGCTGAAAGACACTCCAGCATGTGGCCCCTTCTAGCTAATGGTAAAATGCTGAGCTGCATCTGCATTTTAAGTACTTTCCCATATGGAAAGGATATGGGACTTGGCGGCTCCTGCGATCCTGAGAAATCATTTCTCTTGGCTGCCCAGTCCAGTTCTTTGCGAGACTGGCTCTTGAGTAACATACAGCTCTTAAAACTTTAGGTACAATATTTCTGCACTTGGAGCTTCAGCCAAAACAACATGAGGACAGGGCTGCTGAATAATTAAATGTCTCAACACGAGATCAGGAAGCCAAAGCTGCCAGTTCACTCAATAATAACCTATCCTCCATGAAGAAGTGTCGTTTTCTGTTTGCTAATTACTCCACAGGTCTTTGCTTGGGGATAGGTGCTATGTGTCTAGGGATACCTGAATATGTACCATTAGTCTGTCCTGGCTATGTGGAGTGGAATATATTTCTTTAGACTTGGACCTGTAGGAAAATAGCTGTAGTAATTTTGTTTGGATCAAATAGAGAACTAAAGAACTGTGCACACCTATGAGCTCCTAAGAAAGTATTTAAAGCTCTCTATAAAGTCCAGCTGAGATATCTTCTGTCCCACATAGGTGGGTAAACAAGAAAGAGATGAGTATGCTGCTCTAACAACACATGAATTTTAGATTCTACAATATTTTTGTCAGTAGAAAGAAATCAGATTCTTCAACACGTGTAAATATCTTAATAAAAGCAATAGAATTCTCATGTGGAGATTACAGTGAGCTGGCACTGAGACAAGCAAAGTTAAACAGCTTGGCTATAGACTAGCTCAACATTCATAGCTCCATAAATGTGTGATCACACTTCAGCCAGTGCTATCTCAGATACAGAAATGAATGTAGTGAAAATAATGTCACTCAGATTCTTTTCATATATCTGAACAGACGATGGATTACATGTTCTAAGCACAATCAAAGCACCAAAAAACACATTATCTAGTTTGTGGAAACAGCCCAATAATCCTTTTGGGATGCATCTTGAATGGGTCTTCCTCAGTACCAGGTCAGTCAGACGGCTTGAGGGACAACTGGAGCACCCCATCTCTCACAGCAGAACACAGGAAAGGGGACATGAGCTTGTGACTCACACCTCAGTCACGTATTTAACTGGGGGGGGGGAGGGGAAGGGGAGGCAGCATCTGTGAATGTCATCTAATCTTCTGGAATCACACATATAAACATCTCTAAGTATATACTAACGTTTTGCAAGACTTTAGTAATGGTTTTCATGTTGTATCGCTGACATTGATCCTGAATGCATAGTTCATTGACTGACGATTAATTTCATATCACTAATGAATCTGTGAACACTTGGATCATGATTTGATGATAATGATGATTTCAACATTTCTACAGCTCTAGAGCTGGAAATGATTGCAAAAGAAGTCCAGCAACTTACAGTTAAAGCATGGTGAAATATTGTATTCAAACCTGAGACACAATAGTTACTTTTGTAGTGAGGATTAGACACATCCCTGTTCAGTTTCCACAACCTTTTAATATAGACATTTGCCTTTTGTCAGATTTCCAAGCCCTCCAAACATTCTGTAGTTTCTCATTGCAATCCTTTGCAATGAAGGACAAAGAAACTATGTCACATTTTCAAGGCTGATCAAGTTGGGCAGAAATCCATCAAGAGCAGTTTTGACATAGCTGATATTATTTCTGGCCTCCAGCCTTACTTCCTCTGTTTCTGGTAAAGATTGTACTTAGAGTTCATTAACTGATGAGTCATCTAGTGTGATGTACATACTGTGCTACCAAAGGTATCACACCGGCTTTGTACATTACTTAGGTAAGTAGTGGCACTAAGGATAGGTTTAGTCAAGGTGGCAAGAGAAAAGCAAATAGTTTATTACACATTAACACGTTAATAATCAGATGTATGACAGTCAATGAATCAGTCAAACTAAGTACATAAAACTGGATGTGCAGAAGATTCATCAGGAATATTTATGATGTCTGCTTTGGTGGCAGCTGAGATGTTGACTGATCTTTTAGTAACTTCTAGGTTCAGACCGGACAACAAAAGGAGGAACTTTCTGTCTGCTCTTGAGTTTGAGTCTGACCTGGGATAACTCCGAAGGAACCTTCCTTGTCCCATCAAGGACATTCAGTTTATATAAAGTCTTATATAAACTGCTTCTGCTTTTGGAGTGCTGTTCTTTGATGACACTACAGCAGACTGGGCCAAAAGATAGTGATAGCAGTATGACCTCACTGCTTTGCCTTGATACAGACCTTAACAATGGTATCCTTCCACCTTTTACCCTGGGAAATCTTGCACCAAACCTATAAGCATTGACCTTAGATACTGCATGAGAGAACTCATTACCAGCCCTCGGCAGGAGATGGCTTCCCATGACTCCACAGCAAGTCTCTTACCCATTCCAAAGCAATGTTTGAAATTCAGTGTTGCCACTCTTTTCAAGAGTGTACATCAATGTATCTTGAGACAACATGACAATTTTTTATGTTCACTTTTTCTTCAGGGACAGTAAGCACTCCCCATATGTATAAGGGCTGCTCCAGAAGTAATGCCTCCTATTTTATGATGTTGGTCCATTACATCAGAGGTGTATGTTGGTGGTACAGCAGTAGAGGATGAACATTGCTAACAGTATTCCATTACATTTTTTTGCCATGTTGAAGATGGCAGCAGAGGGGCAATCTGACAAAATAGCAACTGACATGGAAGTGCATATGAAGCAAAAGTGTGGAACTGAATTTCTCCATGCAGAAAAAATGGCACCCACTGTCATTCTTTGACACTTGCTGAACCTTTATAGAGACCAAACAGTGGATGTGAGCACAGTGAGTTAGTGGGTGCTGTGTCTCAGCAGTGGTGACAGTGGGTCACCTCCACTGTACAGATTGTTAAAAATGCGGCATGCAGGCTCTTGTTCATTGCTGGTAAAAATGCACAGCTAATGGTGGTGACTATGTTAAAAAATAGTGGTTTATAGCTGAGAATGAAACCCATCAAACAGAATTAATGTGCTCTTTGTATCTGTTGTAGTTTCCATGGAAATAAATAGGAGACATTACTTTCAGAGCAGGTGAATGCAGGTGGATGAATGAGTAGAATGGAATAGTAACAACTCCAACAGTAGTGGAGTAGATACCTTTAAAATCAGTGACAACTTTTCAAGTGGAAGTGGGACAAGGAGTGTGAAATCTATTTTTAGAAATTATAATTTTCTATTACAACTGGAATGAGAAAGTCCTTGAAGTACAGGAATATCATATGTCTCAAAGGCTTGTATGCCAAGGCTTAGGAAAATGTTCTGAATCCAAAAAGACAGTACAAAATTTGAACAAACTAGTCTCCAACACAGTTTTAGTATGAAAATCTTTGAACAACAACAACAACAAAAGCAAAATAATTTTATATTGCCTTTGTCAGCTTCCTGATGTCTGTTTTCCAACAAATAAATCTACTGTTACGTGAACAAACTGTAGGGTACAGAAGTGTACACTGAACATTAGACTTCCTGACTAAGCCTGTTCAATTGTTCTGTATTGTAAGGGAATGCAGTTCCTCATCATGGGTTTTGTTACCCAACGTTCAAGAGAACCTTTCAGGGCAGGTGTAAGGTCCATGACAGACTTTGCACTCTTCTGCTCTTTAGTAGATATAAAACTAATGCACTCATACAGAGGATTTGAATTTTTTTCCAAATCTGCCTGTCCTAATAAGTCATGGAGGAATGGATGAGATTTCCTTTGTTCAGAATTCCTTTAAGCTATCTTGATTGCCAGCAGCAAGCCTGGCCATGGAAAACTACAGGAGCTATCTACAGCTTTTAAAAACAGCACATTGCCACAAATTCTCATCAATGCATGTCTCAGTTTTCCTTGAAAAGAGAAGTAAAACTCAAGAGGAGAAGTGAACCCGAGGAAGAAGTGGTTTATGCAAAGCTAATAAGAAGTGCTGTTATACTTCATCCTGTCTTTTTCTTCATGACATGCATAGAAGTATCTTTCTGTTACTTCAGATTTGAGAATTTCCCAAAGTATTCTCTCTTATTTTAAAATGTTTTGGATTATGTCCAATTTTATCATTCTTAAGTTTAATATGACATAACAATATATGCTTGTTTCTGTACATCATTTTCAAAATTAGTTTTGTCTGTCAGTCTATTCAGAAGAAAAGAAATTGGTTTTCAGATAGATGAACTTGATCTGCTGTACAGATAAAGTTAACAGAAGCAGAAAGAGGAAAGTGGACAAGTCAAATGATAAAGCTACTCTGGTGCTTACTGTGACAGATACTGTCTTTCTGTATTTGGAAAACAAACTTGAATCAACAAAAAACATCTCAAATTCCACATGGCCACTGCTCTCTCATAAAAGAAACTGTATCACATCTGGAATTTGGTATTTTAATTATTTCTAGTCAATATAGAGACACTAAATTTGGTTTCCTGTTTCTTAAATATGTGCTAGCTAAAGGGGAATTGCAATGTGGTTTCAGCAACTAAGCAGGTGTTCATTTTCTTTGCTGCTTAAATACACAGCTTATCTATCCATTCCATACAAAGCTGAATTGTTCTTGTGTAAAACTTCAGGTCATCTTTCCAGACACAGGACATCCAGTGTTCCATCTCGTTCTTCAGATCATCAGATGCTTGTTCTACCAGGCACCAGTCATTTGCATAAGTTTTCTGTCAATAACACTACCATTTGCTCATGGGATTGAATACACACGTTTCTCTTTCAGAAATCAAATCACCCTTTGCAGGTGATTTAAAAGGATGGTGAAAAAAAAGTCTTATGAGCCCCCTTGGGAAAAAAAATACTTGGCCTCTCCAAAATTTTGGACCCTGAAGTTCCACCTGAATATTAACTTACATTGAACAGCTCTAGAATTGCAGGCTGCTTTCTGCCACATGAATTAAGAGGTCTTTACACTGTCAACCCTGTGCATTTAGTGAACTGTAAAGAACTAACATGATAATGAAAGCACCACTCAAAGTAAGTACCTGCTAGTAAGATGCGGGTAGAATCAATATGAGGATTTGTGTGGAATTAATTCATATTCACGGGTCAAACTCAAATCTGCATGGGCTCCTGCTCTTAATAAATCTGGTTTCTCTAAGAAGTTAAAAGTAGTAAAGAAAGAGACTCCATAAACACAGTAGAGAGTGCAAAGTGTTCTTCAC
>JAOWBP010004700.1:53221046-53232569 GCA_028571105.1 Tragopan temminckii | reverse complement strand
ACTAAAAGCAGTTGTCCTAGTTGTCTTGAGCAAAGCTGTTTTGTGACACCTGTTATGTGGCAATCCATACACAGAAATTCAGAGAATGCTGACTTCTGTATAAATACAGAATTTTGAAAGTAAAATGTTATCCATATGGCACCAAATTTGAGGTTAGGATTTTTAGCTTGGTGATTTGTCCTTTATAGCCACATAGTATTATTTAAGCATGTACCAGGCTATTATGTTAAATTGGCTGTCTTGTGCAGTTTATCATCTCTCTGAATTTGATTTAAATCTTTGCTTTTAACTGCGTTAAGTGTTGTATTTAAACCAGGCAGTGTTATAAATTTACTATTTCAAATCAGTTTTTTTCATCTTTGAGATCTAAAGAAGAGAATTGATGGAATTAATGTCATTCTATGTATGTATTCAGTTCTGTTTCTGGAAAAGGGTATAATCAAGGAGTTCAGCAGGTGTTGAACTGTGCAAAACTAATATTATTATTACTTTATAATACTACTAATACTTAATTATTACTACTTTTGGAATCTGAAAAAGGGAGAATTAAAATATTTTTTTCTTTTAAGAGTTGCAGCTCTTACCTTTGGGTGCATTATGGTTATTAAGTAAAAATTGTTATGTATTTTTTGTTAAAAATAAATAACATTCTAATAATAAAAACTAAAATAAAAAAAGGGATCTCTGTTGTCTTCATGGAGTACAAGTTGTCTTAGAGCAGTTTGTTGCATGTCAGTTGTACTGTGTGTGGTGATGTGTAGTTGTCTGACAATGTTTGTTCCTATTCTGTTTTGAGGCCTCTAATAAACGTATTTTAAACTTCCTTCTTAAATGCTCTAATCTGAACTAATTCAGAGTCCAAAAATAGAAAGCTGACATTAAATTCTGCATTTTCATTTTCTTTTTGTTACACTAACAACTTCCATTGCTTCTTGCTGTATTGCCTGATGGTGGCTGGCAGTGTCTTCCTTCACATCTACCCTTGATAACATGAGGTTTATTTTTCAGAGGCAGGATAGGATATAAGCTTTCATTTTCAGTAGAGGAGAAACACAAATTTTTCATTCCTGAAAGCTGTTTTTTTTTTGCTGAATTTTAGCTTGTATCAAAATTACTATCTTCTGTTCTTGATTACATTTCTCCTCTTGTCATTCAGTGTCTTCCCTACTGACTTGTAATGTGAGTGGTCAGATAAGGGTTGTCAGTCCTCCTTAACTTCTACATGTCTTCCCCCTTTTTGGACATTGATCCGTATCAATCTATTCCCACACTAAGAATGGCCTCAAGTGGCTTTGGGAATGACAAAATGTTTTCTACTAGTTTCCTTTGAAATTAGTCCTGTTGTTTTTTATTCTTTTTCAGGTGATCTTGAAGTAGCTAGCCCATTAGGTCTAGCAAAGACAGCAGAAGATACTAAAAAAGGCACTTTATTGTCTCATTTATTTATTTATTTGTTTGTTTATTTTTGGAGGAGGAGGAGAACAAAAGTAAGCCTGCATAAATCTGCACACGCAGCTCTAACTGGAAGATGAATTAAGCTAAACTTAAGCATGCATTGTAGAATTACAGTATGGAATAAAAAAGGCCTGATTACTGTAGTTCATAGTTTTGAGGCAGTTCAGCAAATAGGGCTATTAAAAAATTGAAGTGGTTTCTGAAAGGTACTGTGTAACTGCTCTGGCATTTCTAATAGATGCGGTGATTTTCAGTTGTCATGAGCTCTCTGTAGAGACACTCTACAGACCTGTAGAAGAGAAGAAACCTTCTGACTTCAAAGACCGGGAAAGCCCATGGAACAGCATTCATTCTGGCAAAGACAAGCAACTTCAAACAAGTTTTCTTTATGGGAATAGAAAACTTACATTTGTCTGAATTTTGTGTTCTGGAAGTTTATCTAATGATTATAGCAGTTACATTTCTAGAAAGAAGTGGCCAATATTTGTTCAGCCTGCTTTTCATGAAGACTGACTTTTTTGAAGCAAAGCATCGTCATTACTGAATATGCCATAGTTCACCAACTCTGAAAGTAAATGTCATGATGCCCCAAAGGAATCTGCTTAGTTCCAGTATTACTTTCCACAGAAGCTTCTTTCAAATGGTCAGGCAGGTTTTACAACTGTTTTATGGTAATTTGTCACCTATTCATCTATTTGAAAAGCATTGTGCTTGTTTTCCTCCCTGAGTTTGGTCAACTCCAAGCAGATCAGTTCCAGGAGACTGAAAGTAACCACTAAAAAGTCAACAATGTCTCAGTATATAGTAAAAGATACTTTTTTTTTCCCTTTCGCATGCTGTGTTGGTTGTGCCAGCGATTGAGGCTCAGCTGCTGATGAGTCTGTTTTGAGAACTTCGTCCAGTCTTTTGTACAGTGTTTTTTGTGTAGTTTGAGGCTTTGTGTCTCCTGTACTTGGTCATAAGACAATGTTTTGAACACCTGTCAGTGTCTCAAGATGTGGAAAAAAAATCTTGGTGTTCTTGCCTTCCCCAAACATAATTTTCCTTATTTGGGAAATCTCATTTTTTTCTTACTGTATCAGGAACCATCAGTTTGTGCCTGACCCATCTGACATAGAAATTCATAGAGTTCTGCACCATATTCTGATCATTTGGCATTTTCTTGATCTTTAATGAAGAAAATGTTAATCTTTATCATTGTCATCACACCCTCCGTTATCTGCTACTCCTGCCCAAGCATGCAAGAGGTTTGGTAGGAGTTGGAGCAGAGAACATTCATCTGTTTAAAATGAAGTCACTTTCTACTAATGTCAGCTGTGTAAAAGAAAAAGACTTGAACATCGAAAGCATGACTCCACAGACAAGAAATTGTGCCATATGACTGTTGTGTGCATACGTATATAACCAAGTACCAGAGCATTTATATTTAACTGCTTCTCTTGCTCAGGAGAGGCAAGAGCATTTCCAGAAGATTGTCTTGGAAGGCACGGAGAGAATGGAGGATCAGGTAAGACTGTCTGGTAGATGCATATGGCACATCACCACAGAACTAATTGACTGGATCTGGTGACGGTGGAAGTTGGTGCTGCTTCTTATTTTTGAGATCCAAGAAGATACTTTGGACTGGCTGGTGACTTGACGAGCACAAAAGACATCCTTTCTGAAGACAGGATGATGGAAGCTGTGAAAAAAATGAAGGAATATACATTTTCATCACTTTGTGGGTGAAGTGGAAATCTGTGAAGAATGTTACCTTTCAGAAAGGCGAGGTCATTTACTTGAACTTGAAGCTTTGTAAAGGTAGTAGCTTCCATAGGTATATGCTCTTCTCATATAAAGGTTGTTACCTTTTCAAGTGACAGAGATGCACACAGTATGTCATGTTGGAATGCTGTAGTAGGATTAGTGTATAATATTCTGTTTCTGAAACTAAATGTGGAATTGTGGCTTTAGTTTTGTTGTGGAAGATGACATAATTTTGTATGTTAACAATCAATAGCCTGATCTTGTTTTCCTTCCATTGTTGCTGTAAGACTTTGGATCTATAATGTTTAACAATAATTGCATGTGGTATGGTATGCTCAGATTATCTTATTCCAAATATGCCCTGTGTAGGCTAAACAAACTGACCAGCAAAACACCCTAGAAACGTGTCTTAGACATGATGTTGAAAAGCGAAATGCATGTTTCCAGTTCATAATTGATGGTGAGCAATGCCAAAGAAGTCTGTGGATCAGCTGATACTGATAACTACACTTTCAGACAATAGGAAGTGAAATACGTTTTGCATGTTTAGGTTGTTAGTAACTTCTTATAATGCATTTCAAGTGTTTTATTTACTGCACAGGGCCAGAGCATCATTCCAATGCTAACAGGAGAAGTTATTCCTGTAATGGAGCTCCTTTCATCTATGAAATCACACAGTGTTCCGGAAGAAATAGATGTAAGTCCCTATTTTCTTTGCATTCTGAGTTAGAAAATGACTTTGCCAATATAATTTGGTACTCTCTTTGGAAGAAAAATAAATGTCATAAATTTCTGTATCCTTCGAGTTATCCTAAATGCTCTAGGGAATGGCAAAACTGTTTTAGTTTGGTGAATAGTACTTGTAGTATTTTTAATGGTCAGAGCTATGGGCTACCTGGGATGACACTCTTCCTAAGGAAGAGTGGCATGGAAAGGCTGTTTGATTCAAAACAAAATGAATGGAGAGGTATTCACCTTTTAATGTTGGTATCTGTTTCAGTGTGGTTTAGTGTTCATGTGGAAGAAGTGGAAATGATGTCACATGGGCTAGGTTAGAATATTCTGGACAAGGCTTTAGGAAAAAACCACTGAGAGGAATCTGTATCATTGGTGAAAAAAAGTTTAAAAATTAAGTTGCTTCATTGTTTTCAAAATGCTTTGACTGAAGTCAGAAGGTCTTTTTAAAACTGCTTTTCTGACAGTCTTATAACTTAGCTTAAGTAGATCCTAAACAGTCCTCTCCTATCAGAATCAAAAATCACTTAATTCTGAGATGTACATCTTTTTCTAACCTTTGTTTTTATTTCTCTGGTTTTCAGATCAGTGACACAGTACTGAACGACGATGACATTGGGGATAGTTGTCATGAAGGCTTTCTCCTCAAGTATGAATTTCAGTTTTGATTTATGCCATACTGAAATGGATTAAACTTGCATGTGTATATACAAATCTGTATTGGCATATGAACAGGTATTAGATGTTTGGCTTTTTGAGATTTTAGTCTATGAAATGCTATGAAAGTTGTTTTCTTCTTAAAAGAATGGCTCCGGGCTAACAGCTGCAGCTGTCTTACTGTTGTCACAGAGTCATTTGCTTGATAGTAGAATCCATATGAAATACAATTTTTCTTTGATACCTAAAGTCTGTGAGTGTATAAGCCATAGGCTCAGGTTTTTATAAAATAGCCCACCCCCTCGCCCCCCCCCAAAAAAAACAACCAAACCCAAAACCTAAAAACAAAAGCAAAGCAAAACAAAACAACAACAAAAAACACCAAAAAAAACCAGAAATGTGTTTAATTGATAGTATGGCACGTAGAGCACTCTGTATTGAATTATACTTTCCCCCCCCCCAGTTGTTTTTAATGTGTAACTAGGAGAACTTGGTCTCAGAGCAACTTGGTCTCTTCCTTTGGAAGAGTGCTGATATAGTTTCTATATGCCATTGAATAAAAATTGGATTAGGCTAAATGAACTGTCATATTAACAAAACTAACCTGTAAAATATAGTCATGCCTTTATAGTAACCTCGAAATGAAACAAACATCTGTTTCTATCCCTAAGGAGGAAATCAGGTGGCCTTAAGTCCAATCCTTTAAAATAAAATTAGTAAGATAAATAGTATCAGGTCCAGTATAAAGTCCACCTCTAGGATTTCACAGTCCAAATGTAGCTGTTATAGTCCTTATAAATTAGAGGTGTTTATTACAATAGGTTAATCACCTTACAAAGCCTCCTTTAATAAGGTACGGTCTATCTACTTACAGGTATTGTAGGAAGCTTTCTAATTGTATCTAGATTTTGGATTCTGTAACACAGTTAGATAGTAACAGTTTTTGTTAGCTCTGTAAGTGGTAGTGGGTGGTTCTGGCTGGCAACCTTTTTATTCACCAAAGTGAAAATACAGATGCTGCCAAACTTTTGGATTTCAGCATGTGTGAGGGCCATAGTATAGGCCTGCAGTTATATTAGCAGCTCTTAATTATTCTTTTTAAAATGATAAGGGCTTTATTTGAAAAGTCTGATTAAATTTATTGACCTACGTTTATTTTTATTTGCAGTGCAATTAGTTCACATCTGCAGACCTGTGGTTGTTCTGTAGTTGTAGGAAGCAGCGCAGAAAAAGTTAATAAGGTAATATACTTTCTAATAAATGAATTTTAAATGCTGACTATCAGCAGTGTTAGCGTATTATTTGTAACGAGGTTTGTGTATAAGCATACTTGCAGTAGGAAGAGAGAATGTTTTTGTTTGGTTATCTTACTGTTGATAATTCTGCCTAAAAATTGCCTTGTCAGTTGTATTCTGGCAACTATAGGAGAATGGGTGAGTGTAATTTAATTGATGCTGCACATAAGTGAGGAATAAATGAGTCTGAACTTCTAAAATAATTTTGCTAACTAGAATGTACAATCTGAACAGGTAGCAGCTCATTCACTGAGTTTAGCAAAGTCAGCAGGTATTGTATAATAAATAATTAGCTGCATAATTTTGCTCATTCTGGGGAAGAGATGTGCTTCATCATAATGAACTGCTTGCTCTAAGTGGAACTTCAAAGCTGTTGTGTCCACAGTTGTATACACATTAAAACAGGTAAACTTGCTGGGATCTTAAACCACTACTATCAGTTCCAGCATTTTTGTCTTCATATTTGTGTTTGTGTTGACTCTTCGTCTGCTGTCTGTTTAAATCCTAATTGATAAATATCTGTACAGTTTAACTAGTACATGGTAGATTAGTTTTGACTCAGAAGACCTTCAAGAGAAATTGGAGAGTACAAACCCTAAAAGCTGAGGACAGTAACAACAAAAGAAATTTGCTGAAACACGTGTAGAATTTATCAGTAGGGATGATACACAGGAGATTTCAAGTCTAGAAACAATAAAGCACCATTAGCTGTACCTCTGAATGGAGAAGTGTGAAACGTGTAGGTATTACTATGATCTATGTAGGAAAAAAAAAGATTACTCTTGGAAGCAGTCATTCCAGAAAAGGAAAATAATTACATTTTTCTGGTAGACGTGCTTTTTTCTAAGTTGTTGTTATTCTTAACTCTCTGGTAAGCCTGTTATCAAATATTTAATTTGAACCAACTTGAAATTATAACTTGATCTGCTTTTTCTCTAAAGTTTATGTGTATATGGAGAGTTTCTTGGTGTTTACTTTCTGCTTACTGAGTATGTGAAGGAAAAAACAAATGAAGATGTTTTCCTTATATAGAATTCTTCAGGTACTTTTTTTGTACACAGCTTTTTGATTGTACCAAATTGACACTTTCATATAGATTGAAATCAATTGCTGGAGGAGATAGTCTTCTGTTTACAGTTCATTGAAATATTTCTTAGCATATTTCTTTACAGGTTACTGTAGTGCGTGTGTGTTTTGTTCAGAAAGGTTTGCCTTTGTCTTGCATTTAATTAGGCTATAAGATAACCATCTCCGCTAATAAAACCACTGAAGTCAGTTTTCAATTAGAATATTCAGAGGCAAATTGTGAAGAAATTGTTATTTTTTTAGAGAATGTACCTCACAAAATCAATTCCCTCTCTTTGTTCATAGCTGATTCCTTTATTAAAACTCTTTGACTCAGAATACCCCTGCACTGTGAATGAGAAAAAGGATTTTGTAAAAAATGAGCCTTCAGGTATTAGGCATCACTGCAAATAATAAGTACACCAGTACTGTGTGAGAGTAAAGCTCTTTGTAGATATGTAGCCTGGTAAGTTTTCAATTTCCACAGGTGCCTCTGGGCAATGTGGTATCAATAGTTCCACACTTGAAGACCATAACAAAGTTACTGTAAGGGTACATGTGGAGAAGCAGTATGTCCAGGTAACTTTATTTTTTGATAGGAAATCTTTCTGCATATTGAGCTTTTCTGTCTGATTTTGCTTTTAATTGTTATACTATAGTAATTGAGTTCATTCAGTGAGATTCAAAACTCTCTTTGAGACAAAAACTTATTTTTTTAATTTTTGAAATCTGTGCTTTTTTGATATTTGTATTACTTCAGTGTCAAATGAAAATTAAGAACATTGAGCCTGTTAAGTATATATTCATTATATTATATATATATAATAATATACTATGCATTTTACAGTATCTAGGGTTCTTTGCTGCAGGAAAACGTGTCTTGGTAAAAGATTCTGAAAACTTTCAGCATCTTTAGTAGTCTTGTGACTTGAAAATAAGCACTAATGATGCTTTATAAAAATGTGGAGAAGTAATGCATTGTTTGATGTGCCTTTGGCAGTGCTGATTAAGCACCTCTGATCAAATAAACAGTACATGCTGGTGGTCAATTAAAAATAAGTGGGCAACAAGAGAACCAGAGAAAAGAAAATTCTGTTCTTATGTGAAGTCAGCTAACAATTGTTAGCACACTTTGTTTCAGAGATGTAGGTTTTGCACATTGCTAAGATGACATAATAATTACTAAGGTTGCTTCAAGATCTGAATGGTTATTACTGTGTATATTGATAAGCTGGCTGCTTTGGGAAAAAAAAAGACTGTAGAAAAATGTGAGTCTCATGATCTATCCAGAGGAAATTTCATACATTCTACATGGGTTCTTATCAGTACTATGCTCATTGTGTTATGGTACTGTGTTCCAAAATAATTGCTTTCTAAATGATGTACCTTAACTTTTGTTAAAGCAATACAAACAAACAAACACATACTGCTTCTTGCATTCATCAAAACATGCATGTTTGACTATGTGAGAAATATGTGTTTGTGTTTAGAGATGATTGCTTGCAGCTGTTGCAGTGCAGGAGCTTGAAATAATTAACTGTCTTTGTTGCTTTTAATGGAGAGTTTGAGGAAATTAATGAGGAAATAAGTGTGGATGCTTATAAAATTGAATGTGCCTTATTGGAGACAATAGCTGACATTCCAATGGGGAGTGAATAAAGTGAGTGGCTTAAAAGGCTGGGGAATAATTACAGTAACTCATGTATTTGTAATAGGAAGAAGCATCGGAAGACAAGTTATTTCTTCTGTGTAGCTGGCTGAAAAAAAGTTGCCAAAAGTTTAGGTTTTCTTTTTCATTTGGCAGGAAGTTGGATTTCCATCTTTTGCATCTTAATTATTTAAACGTGTAACCATTCTCTGATGTCACTCAAGTTTTGTCTTTTCTAATCAACGGGTTTAAGTCAGAAATTGCGTGTGAAGATCAGTTAATTCCTGGAATTTTCTTCTTTTTCAATACTTCTTTGCAATGCAGATTGTGAGAACGTTGTGCCTGTTCCTTACCCCGTCAGAGCGGAAATGTTCCAGACTCTGTCGAAGTGAGTCTTCATTCAAGTATGAGTCAGGGCTTTTTGTTCAAGGTTTGCTCAAAGTAAGTATACTTAGGAGAGTTCTATTCCTCTGTGGTTTAAGAACATTCTTGAGTGCATGTGTGCACATATATATGCAAACTTATACACACATTCATGTTTGAAGAAATTTGTCATCTTCCCTTGAGTTCTTTTTGATGCTAGAGCTTATGCTTGTGACTATTTGATGCTACAATTCCTAGCCAGTCTTTTTTATGACCCAACGATTTATTTTGTTGTGTATCATTTAGAATCATTCCTGTTCTTCAAGGTATGACAGTAACAGTCTTTTGCCTACTTGGGACTAGAGTCCCAAAAAGGATACAAAACCAGAAGAGAACTGTCCTATGTCAGCACTACAGTTTCCAAGTGTTTTAAAAGAACTATAGCAGTTATTGAGGGTAAACAGAAAAATAATGCTTCTTATTCTAAAGAGCAGTCTAAACTTGACAAATATAATACTGTCATGCTAATGAGTTCAGGAACCAGCCAGTGCAGTGTAATACACAGGTTACTTCAAGACTTACTTTCACTGTTGTGTTAAGGGAACTGTGCAATGTTAAGGATATTTTACTGACTACAACTACTGTTTCTCTCAAACAAGATGTGTGTAAAGAGATGGAATTTAAAAGATTGGCTTGATATTTTCATGTTGTTTTGTTCCAATATAGCTTTAAAAAAAAAAATTAAAAACTTTTTTTTCTCCCCAAAAACAGGATGCAACAGGAAGTTTTGTGTTGCCCTTCCGTCAAGTAATGTATGCTCCATACCCCACTACACATATAGATGTAGATGTCAATACAGTGAAGCAGATGCCCCCTTGTCATGAACACATCTACAACCAACGACGGTATATGAGGTCTGAACTGACAGCATTTTGGAGAGCTAATTCAGATGAAGAAACGTCTCAAGATCCTATTATCCACACAGATGAGAGTTTCACACCTGATTTGTATGTACTCTGCTCCCACACTTCTTAAAGTTGCTTGATTTGAGATGAGCTAGTGAAGTGTACTTTCTAACACAGTACAGGAGGATTTTTTGCTTCTAAGAAGCAATTGGTAATTGAATTTGTTTTGCAGAATTTACCAGTTCTGTCAGTCATTTTGTTGCATTAAGTGTTGCTGAAATTCTGTGATATTTTTGATGGTATTATGTTAATATTTTTGCTTGTTTTAAATTGAGACGTGCCAGAACTAAGTGTATTTGATGAAGCTAAATGGCTTTTCTGGGTTTGGCTTGTTTCTCCTGAAAGTGCTACCTTTCATAACAGGATTATAATTCACTAAAATTTTTAATGCACTTTACATTTCTGCCAGATTGTAAATTGTAATGGTATTACTATGCACAACTGCTGGACATTTACCATCTTTTCATTGCATTATCATGTGTTTGTTTGCCTTCTTTTTTCCTTTAGAAACGTTTTTCAAGATATCCTGCATCGAGACACATTAGTAAAAGCCTTCCTGGATCAGGTAGTAATTGCTTTTCTAGAACAAGAGCTAGAGAATGGTGCTTTGACATCTGGTAACAATTTATCATGGTGTTGGTTTAACTTTTGCTGTTATGGTACCTCAAATAGTTACACTTGTTATCCCAATTAACACTGTGGTGATTTTCTGCGTACTGCAGAAGGCATCAAGAACTGACCATTTGAAATGTAGGTCTGGTAATGCAAGTGATTAAAAAAAAAAAAAATAGTTTTTGTGTAATTTGTGGTATCAGTATAATACTGAAACTCTTTATTAGGTATGGAAACCAAAGCATATTTTCTATTATTGCACAACAGTGCTTACACTACTGAAAAAAAAAAATAGCTACCAGACTGAGATTCATTTCAGACCATTTTTAAAGTCAAAATAATACTTCATCCAAATAGAATTGTAAATTAATTTGTTGCATCTGAACAAGCAAAGTAAGAATGAACCATGTGTCTATAAATCTGCTGCTAATGTGCTTACTGTAGTGTAATTAGGGATGTGTTATACGTGTATGCAGTGCTTCTTTTTATTCTACATTCTTAAAGTGGTTCTTGAATTTCTACATCTAGCTAACTTTCTCATGTAATTTTTAACAGATCTTTCATCTAAAACCTGGCTTGTCTCTAAGAAGCACATTCCTTGCTCAGTTCCTGCTAGTCCTTCACAGAAAAGCTTTAACTCTAATAAAATACATAGAGGATGACACGTAAGTGGACAGATAATAGAAAGCAGGCTTTGAGAAACTTACTTTGTTCTTTTGTACAAAGCTTCTTTTTATTTTCTTGCAGGCAGAAAGGAAAAAAACCTTTTAAATCTCTTCGTAGCTTGAAGATAGATCTCGACCTAACAGCAGAGGGCGATCTTAACATAATAATGGCTTTGGCTGAGAAGATTAAACCTGGTCTACATTCCTTCATCTTTGGGAGGCCATTCTACATCAGTGTGCAGGAGCGTGATATGCTAATGACGTTTTAAAATTCTCCACTGTTAATATCTAATATTGCATGGCACTAAGAGCAATCT
>JAOWBP010004700.1:53202433-53220946 GCA_028571105.1 Tragopan temminckii | reverse complement strand
AGCAATCTGTCAGTGTGAACAGCAGGCTTGTGACAATCTTTGACGTGATTTACAACGGGTCAGTAGAAACAGAGTAACGGTGCAGTCTGTCTGAAGCAGTCTTGTTAAGGAGAGTATCAACATAGCTAGGTGAGCGTGATTAAAATGAATCCGTTTATTCTGTGTAGTATTCAGTAGTAAAAGTAAACATCATCAGAAGTTCCTTTGCTGTATGGGCTCACTAGGTAAATTTGAACATGTTTTGGATAAAGGAAGGTGTTGTCATTTTCTTTCCCCACAAATTTCTTTCAGGTGTGTCAGTTTTCCCCTGTTCAGTACAGAGCCAGTATTTTTAGTGTTTCCATAAAAAAAAAAAAAAACGGATATCTAATCGGGGAGGTTCAGGAGTTTAAAAGAGTTTTTTAAAGCATTCTTTTGTATATGATACAATTCTGAAATATGCCTTCCTTTATCTCCATTTAAAACACGACTGACTCCTTCGTTAGGGCTTTTGAAGGTTAAGAACTTGATTTTCTGTTTTTAGTTGTTTGGGTTTTTTTGGTTTGTTGTTTGTTGTTTTTTTTTTTAAATGTACTCTACAGTGCTGTTCCTGCGAGCAATGTGTTGGCTGTTAGCAGCATAAATAGTAGCACCCTGCACGTTGGAATTGGGTCATTATTTAAGCAGCCTTCTGCATGTAAATGCCAACTAGGATATTCTGTCACAGGCTGTTCAGCCATCCTGCGGCTGAGTGTTCAGTGATCCAGCATAATTGAGCTCTTTCAAAGCACAAAGCAGAAAACTTTGTATCATTCAACAACGATTGTCAGTCTTTGTGTCTAAACTGCTGCGGCTGCTTTGTCTTTTGGCAGTTAGGGGAAGGTTCAGATTAAAGTATTAGGCCTTTCCCTAATTTCCTTAAGAACAGCAGGGTGATAGCCACGCTGGAAGATAAAACTAATTCTTTTTACACTGCGATAAATATATTTATTAATCCTGATAAAGAGATCAGCACAGCTTTGAGCTTGCATGATTAGCGTTTTACTAAGTGAATTCAAGCCAATAATCTTGCCAATTTTACTAGTTCATAGTCAGCAAATATTCAACTTTGCTTTGCTTGAAAATAAAAAAGTATAGAACTCCAGTAACTGTGAAAGTTGCAGTGTCAAATTAACCACACCTATTCTTTTACAATTTGGGCAAGTTTGTTGTGTTATATTGAGAACAGAGATTAATCTGCGCTTTGTGGTGATATCTTTGTTTCTGGACAAAGCAGAAATGTATTTGCTTCATGTTTTAGTGTAACCGCATAACTGTCTTCATTGTGAAGAAATCACGTGTGTGATTTGAGAAGGTGCTGTTGCCTTATTGCTTACAATTGTTTGTAACATTCCTTCACTGTAACAGAAATATGTTTCTGTTTTCAGGATAGCTGTCCAGCATCGCTTTTATGCAATGAGTTGATTAGTAACTCAGACTTTCTATTTTTCCTGAAATATCCAGTATTTATTTCTTGAAAGGAAAGCTGTCTTTCTGTTCGTTTGTTTTTATATTCCCAGAGTTCCTTTTTGTTTCCTGAAAAAGAAAAATTTACAACTAAATACTTAAAGCTTTGAAAAGAATTCAGCCACAGAGGGGTGCCATTTTCTGTGAATAAAAATCAGCTGTGCTTTGTTACCTTGGTTACAGCACGTGGCCCTTTTTGTGCTGTACATGTATGTTGGACTCCTGCAATATGAGCTCAGTGTTTCACTCAAAGAACTTATTAGAAATATGATGACTTCAGTTATTTGTGCTGACGTTCTGTTTGCCTTACTAGCACTGTAATTTCCCTTTGTGTTTTCAGCCAGTTTATCCATTATAAAAGAGGCTGATTGATAAGTTTTTACTGCGTTGTCTAAGGTTGTGAAAAATAATGTCATGAACTCTTCTCAGAATTCTAATACAGAAGTTATGTTTGAAGACTAAAGAGCTGCAAGTGTGCTGCTGAATTTAATCACTTCAGCTTCACAGGCATTGGAAACTTCACACCGACACTACTAACAGTAGAACTCTGTCTGTTTGTGGAATATGCTGCCACTTTGAAATGACTAAAATCTGGAAATATATGCTACCTTTATTGCACAACTGTCACTAGTGCAGAATGTATAGTGAAGTAAGTTATTAAATGCATCTGCATGCTGTGTTGTAAATCTTGCTCAGGAAAAATACTATTCTAATAAAATTTATGCCAATCTTTTTATTTTAATTTTTGCTGTGTGTTTTTTTCTTTTTTTAATAGAATGTATCTGATGGGATCATGATTGTTTATCATTTGAAATAAAGAAGAAACCTTTTCCTTGTTAAGATAAAAATACCTATATTCTGAGATGGTGAGATACAGGCTCTCACTGACGGTCAGTCATATGTTGCTAACTTGGTGTCTGACTGTACTACTTTTAAAATGACAAGCTTCTAAAAGTCTCCAAATTTAGTTTTGCTGTTTCTGTTAAGGAGTCATTAATTTCCACCCAGTGTGACTTAGTGGGCCTCTGTTGTCCGTAAGTAAGAATTTAGCCTCAATTTTGAAAAGTTTTAATCCCACATCTTAACATTTATACATGTTTTTAGTTCGCTTGTATCAGTGACTAAATCAGTGAATGTCTTTTGTCAGTATTCTGATTCCTTACACTCTACAGCAGCAACTTTTTGGTTCCAGTTGGATTTCCAGGGAAATAGAGCTTTAGAGAATTTTTACTGTCACATTTTCTCTGATCCCAATTCATGTTTCTTGCAGACTTACAAAGGGTCAGTGGAAAGAGAAATTTCTACCAATTTTTTTTTTTTTTTTTGTAAGGAAATTCAGCATGAAATAGCAACAACTGTTCCCACTTTCTAGGTGTTCGTTCACATACTTTGTAGAGAAGATGAAAGAAGGTCTCTGGCAGCTGGAAAAGCGACAGTTTTTTCTGGGTCAGTTGTAGGTTGCTCAGTTTTGCTCAGGTGTCTGGGAATATCATGGTATGTGTCCTCCTAGAGCAGCTGTCTGATCCTATGGAACACCAGGGCCATATCCTTTTCAACATCCCTACGCTTTGCCCAGAGAGATGATTTACTGCACATTGTCAATTTTGAGGTGACTACAAACTGGAGGAGACCAGAGTGACCTGGGCTGGTGGGAGGAAAGCACAGGGATCCCCATGCCACTGGACAGGAGCACTGTGCAGTCCTGAGCAGGCAGAGCCCCAGCAGCAACATCAGTGGGGCTGTGGCAGCTCTGAGAGCAGGCCCTGGGCCTCGTGCGGTGAGCTGAGCAGGGATAGAGGCTGCAGTGAAGGAAAAGCTTTCCTCGTCTGGAGAGTAGGGCCCATGGGAGGTGGTGTCATCTCCCTCCTTGTAGGGTTTCCAGCCCTCATAGGATAAAGCCCCGACCCACATTTGAACCTGCTGTGGGCATGAATGGGCTGGATTGGAGGCTTCTTGATGTCCCTGCTGCTCCAAATAGTCGTGTGGTGCTGTGGTCCTGCAGAAAGGCAACGGCCAACTGGAACGACTGATGTGGGCAGCCACTGGAGGCTGGTGGTTTCAGCCCTCTGCTCAAACCAGGAAAACTTCCTTCAAAGCTGTTCATAGCACGCCAGTCTTGAGCATCTCCAACAGTGCTGGTAAATATGGGGCTAAACAAACTACTCTGGGAACATGGATGTGTAAAAACTTGAAGGTGGCCCTGGATTCACCAATGAAACTGCTGAAACTCAAATATATGAACCAAAGAGGAAGAGGTATCAGGAGCACAGTATCCTTTAGGTCTAACACATGTTACAATTAATGGCAGTGTGCCCCTTAATTGAAACGTGGGGTAATCTGTACTTTGTGTAGAAACAGCTATCTGCAGCAAAAGAAGAAAGATGTTTATGAGAAAGGAATGTATACATGTAAGCAAGGGTAGATAAATGTAGGCTGTAGACAATGAGATAAAGTCGTGAAAGGTTTATTACTAAGTTTCAAAGTAAAGCTTGATGCCTTGGTATGTTAAAGGCAAATGTCCGAAGCTTGATCTCATGTATCCAATAATAAGCCAAAATGTTTGAGGCCGTGCAACAGCCAAAAGCTCCCTTATGAAATTTGGAATTCAGTGCCAGTTTTTCTTCAATTTAGAAAATTGTCTCACCGTAGTAAGAGTAGTCTTTTCCAACTTCAATTAAACATGATTAACATTTACCAAACTTGATTTTTAGTAGAAGCAGAAAAATAAGAAATTACAGGTCAGGGAATACTGAAATTTGGTACTGCTGACTGTATAAACAGCAATTCATTTGTTTCTGCCAAATGCTCAGTAGTGCCAGCAGTGCGATGGGCCTTCCTCATTCATTTGTACGGGGGATGTATGGGAGTTTGTCCTTACTGAGACTTGTGTCTGTTTTCCAGCCGCCTATTTGCCAGAGGTTAATCCCACATTGCGTTGAGGTCTGCTGTGACTGCAGTATTTGGAAATAATTTCTGATAACCTGGATTCTGGAGGAAGGACACTCTGGCCTTCAGATTTCTTTACTAGCCAAGGGCAGCTGTGCAGATTATCAAGGACCTGGGCAAAAAGTAATGAGTGATTAACTTCATACTGTGTTTTGGCAGGCAATTGGACACTGGCAAGCTGAAGAAAATGTTGGGTTCAGTCTGCTGTTAACACAGTTACTGCCAAGGTTCAACACTTTCCCAGCAGGCTGGAGACTCAAGATGCAAACTGATACAAGCGTGATGCAAACTGATTAAGAAGTTTATTAATTAATGATCACATTAGAAAGAAATCAGTAGAACAGCAAAATTATCAGTGATCTTTGCAATCAGATGTACCTTGCAATTACGTTACAGGTGCCACTACAAAGCTGTGGATTACAGGTTTAAAGTCCAGTGAAATACGTAACTACATAATCACAGCTGGATAATGCTCCTATTAGTAGAGAGGTGCAAATCTGTTTCCTCTCCCCGAGCCCTGATGGACACACAGACCTGAAGGCTGACGTCAACCGAAGCCTCTTGGCACAGGAGCTTTACAGCCCGTATTGCACCACAGTGGCTCTGCATAAGGTGAGCTGGATCTCAGAGCCTTTCATCACCCTCGCCTTCTCTCTTGCTGACAAAAGGGCAGATATGTTTCTGAATGATATTTATGACAGTCAGTGCCCATGGGACAGTGGAATATGGAGTTGTATTTGCAGCTATCTGCGCTTCAGGTCAAGTTTTCACATAGATATGAAACATACAAATAGAATTTAAGCTACTACTAAGATGACAGGAATATAATAATGTATTCTTATCACCTTTCTGATAATGCGTTAAAGGAAAAAAAATGCCCGTTCAATACCATTATGTTTCTGAGTGATTGTTTTCAAACAAATCACGCTGTTTTCATTCCCATCTGTTCATATTTCTGCATATTTCTCTGTCCATCTTTGAACAAACCTCCCACTCTGCCATGTGTGAGTAGAAATTCTTGTTTGGTCTTCTGGATGCGATGGCATCGTCATCTATTTAGTTAGTCTCAAAGAAATGTCAGCTTATTAATGTGCTTAATGCAGAAGAAGATGGACAACTGTACATGACTCACTTTACACATCAGCATCGAAATACATCTTTTTGGTATGTTTTGTTCTTGGGTTTTGTAGTTTAGAATGTGTGCACATAAAAAACCACGCAGAGCTCGGAATGGATGGCTGTGTTGGTGGAGCCTGCATTACAAGCTCCCACACTTTGGTTTTATTCTGCCCTCTCCACTGTTGATTTTATTTGAGAGTGCAAATTCACAAACCGAATACCAGAAGTGCCTTTCATTTGGCTCAAAACTTTTGGTTTTTGTTCCCACTGTTTTGCTAATTTCTGATGCTTAGTCATGACACATCTTACAAAACAAGTGCATTGAGATGGAGGCCAGAAGCATGGCTCTTTTCCAGGAGATAATATTTGTGTGCTGCAGCAATGCTGAGGCTTGCCTCAGGCTGCCAAAAGCTACCAGAGTGCTGCCGAAGCCATGGGCTAAAATCATAGAAACCTGACAGTTTTGAAGCGGAGCTCACTGCTGATTCCGGACAGCCACTGGGGCAGTCAGTCCCTGTCCCTGCAGGAGACGGTGGTGGTCTCTGAGCCTCCTGGCAAAGACAGTAATGAAGTAGGATGTAGAAGGTGACTGAGTCTTACAAGCATGAATACCACAGAGACAAAGACCAGTGGAGGCTGAGAGGTCCTCTTGTGGGCAGCGGGAGCCTTTTCGGGGCTTTGCAACAGTTCGAGTGAAGAAGAATTAAGTAATCTTCGTGAGTCCGTTTGTCTGCAATGCAAAGAGCCTGACTGTGCAGAGACTGAGAACATTTCTTCTTTCAGACCAAAACAGCAGAGCTGTGCTTTGCTGAAGCACAAACCAGTGTTTCTCTGCTGTGCCATGAAGGAACAATTATTCAGGCTGTGAAAGGGAGGCCTCATGGCCAGGGATGCTGGGGTCCCCGTGCCATCCCCTCCTTGGCAGCTCACAGACACATCCTGTCCTCAGCAGGCAGCTGCGAGTAGGGGAGACTGCGGATGAGCTGCTCTCTCTGCAGAGGGGATATTTTGAGGAAGAAGCGGGAAAGAACAGCACATTGACAAAGCAAGGGTATGAGCCAGCGGATGTGTTCATAGGGCACAGAGTGCCCTTAGAGTATGGGCACACCTGGTGTTTGCTATGTCCTGTTAGTCCTTGGTGAAGCGCTCTGGGTTGGTTTCACAGAGCAAAACGTGTGAGCACTGCGTGTGCTACAGCCATTTACACCTTGGATAAACTTTGGTTGTACCCCAAACATTGACTGCTCACTAGCAGCTGGAGTGCATCTTCCTATTCAGCTCAGGGGGATTCAACCAATTTGATGCTATTCTTTAGGTGAAGCAAATGACAGTGAGGGGGCATGGATAATCAGGTGAACGATGTTTGGGGGGCACTCCAAGTGTGGGCTGAAACACTGCTTCAATGCACCCCTGACCAAGCAGCTGAACACAAGCAATGTGCACGAATGCACAGAAGAAACTAAAATAAGAAGATGAACAGGAAGGAGAAAATGGGAAAAGAAACAGTGTGAAAGGAAAGGACAAGCCCTCCACAAAGCTCCCAAAGAAGAGAAAGGGACAGTCATGTATGCTCAGAGGTAGCAAGGAGTGGGGCAGGAATGAACATGAACACAAATCTTTGCCTGATGAACACACTGAAATTTTCATCAGTAAAGCACTTATGAATGTGGGAAATCAAACAAGCATTAGAATGACCGTATTTATGTGTCGCTCATTTTTTCCCTACATCTGGTTCGGATTACTGTTCTTAGGTCCCTAGTGGTAGAAGTCGGCTGAAATGCACTTGTGCAGCTCCTTCTCTTCCCTTCCCTTCCCTCTCCTCCCTGACAGCTAATGACTGAATGCAGGCTACATTTTTACTTACAGTAGAAAACTGATGCATCAAAAAAGCAGCAGAAACATGCCTCAGCAAATATTTCTGCATATGCTTTATAATGAGAAGAATTTTTAAAATGATTGTAGTGTATCCAAACGCCTGTAAAGACACAAAGCTTAATCAGAGGCTGAAAAACACCTTCTAGTAGTGTTTATGGTATGATCTCCTGAAAAAACTTAGTATTTTTAACTATTTATTTGAAACAGACACTCTGTGCATTGCTATAGGTTCCCATCAGTTTCCAGTGCAGCCTGATTTAATTCCACTTCCACTTGGCTTTACAAGGTTCCTCTCCAAGGGCTGTGTGTGCTGCAGCATCTCCATTTTTCAGAAATTTGGCTTCTCATTAGAAAGCTTCTGCAGAACAAGGAAGCAAAGCATCTTGGAGCCATCTCATACTTGCTTGTGGGCAGAAATTGTGGAATGCTGACAATTCTGCATTTCAAATCTCTCCAACAGAGAAAAATAAAGCCATTGTTATAAACAGCGCTGCTATTTTTTCCTCAACAGAAGCAAGACCCGTTTGTTTTTCTCACTGTTTGAGACCACATCTATAAGGTTGATACCTGCAGAAGGCAGACTGTCTTTCTCTGCTACCTTCAGGACACGGGCTTCAGAACCAGGATACTTCCAGCATTTGAAATCTGCTTGGCTTGGGAATAGGGGGAAGCTGTAGGCAAGGGCAGAGAAGAGAATCAGTGACAAGATCTATGTGTTTCCACCACCTCTGAGTCACGAGAGACCTAAATGCTCTCTACCACAAGCTGAGTGGACTTTCCCTACAGCATGTCAGCACTGTGGGGTTCCTGCCTGGTGTAATGAGCATATCTGAAAAGCCAGTTCCAGCAATCTGGGTGGCATGGGCTTCAGATGGCTCCTCTGGTACACTGGGTCTGGGTTAGCCTTACCTTTCTTATGAGTTTGCTCTGATGAGTACAAATTACTCTACAAGCAGGTGGCTGCAGACATAAAAACTGATGAGATTAATTCCTTGTTGGTTAGTGTTAAGTGAACTTGGCCACTTGAAGCCAGCTAGAGACAATCTGAAGGAGGCATTATTCAACTTCTGTTGTGTTGCTTTAGTAAATTCTCTGAAGGAGATATTTTAATTGCTGTTAATCTTTCTTGGGACTGTTTTATAACTTCTCTTAGTTCAGATATAACCTTAATAGTCAATCAATGACAGCACTGATCGCCTCAACACCCGAAACAAACAAAGAAGCCCTGAAATATTTATGTGACACTGATCTTTATTCATCTGCTAGGGTTGACAGACCAGCCTCAGGAGGAGACAGTGCCCTCTTGTCCCTTGTCCTAGATTTGCAGCCCGTGCAATCAAGCCTCTCCACCAAGCACAGTCTGTCTGGGTACAGTGCCACAGAGCTCACACAGCTCTTCTTCACTCTCATCAATGCAAAGCATGTGTTTCCGATACCCAGCTTCCCTGCCCCAGTTTTGGCCATAGTGGTTTTCAGAAAGGAGGAAAAGTAAAGCAAAAAGTAACAGGGCTCTTACCTTTCTGGAGATCCGTCATTTAGCTAGTACTCTTCAGGGCATCAAGAAATGACCGGATGAGAACTGTAAGAGTAAGACAACATAACAGTATGTGTGAAGCAATTGTTGGGGGGAAGGGTAAGAAATACAGCAGAATTCTGATTTTTTGAGTGATTCTTTTGCTTGGATATGCAACTAAGAAAAATAGATAAACAAATTGCTTTTCAAAAGCAATTACGGTTGAGATTACTGTCTATCTCCTTCATTGACAATACTGGATGTGCCCAGCTATAAAAATTGTAATGGAATTATCTTCTCTAGACTTCCTACTGTTTCATTTCAAAGCACGCAAAGGTGTTTTGATTCTCTGTGTTATTTGGCTTCAGACAAGGAGGGTTACAGCCTGTAAATGTGGCAGCCTTACCTGCTGAAAAGACAAAATGATAAACTGAAATTTGTTTTTAAATCTCAGGGATTCTGAGTCCTTGCATGCTGACGCATATCATTTACTGTACTCTTGGACCCCACTAAGATACAACATCCACAGAACTAGCTGGGCTACAGCAGTCCTGATGGAATCAAGTAATTCATGAAAGTTATGTAATAGATATAAAATCAGAAACACATACATGCATACCTGGAAAATATACCAAGAAAACTGAAGCAAAATGAGTGAACTGCAATATTTTCACATGAGGACTCAGCTCTTGTTTTGATTCCTTCACTGTTTTGTTGTGTCCTGAGTGCTGACCCACCTCAGGTTTGTGTCTTCTTGATGCAGTGAGGAACCCACCAAATTCACTGAATTAAAATGCATTTCTCTGTGGTCTCAGCAGATTCAGAGAGGCTCAGGGGATGCATGAATCTGAAAAACAAAGTGGAACTTGGTCAGAAGAAACAGCGGTCCTATGTTAACTTACTAGAGAACAAAGCTGTGACAGTGACAGGTACAGGAATATGTTGCAATGGTTAAGCTTATGTAAGAAGTTCTTTGGCTGTCTGAGTATGGATGACATTGGTAATTTAGTCACCCTGAAACCAAATGAAAGTGTCTGGACAGGGCTTCACACCCAGATCTGTACAATTTTGCTAGTAATACCACCAAGATTTCTGCATGCAGACAGGGCCCACTTAGATGAAATTCATTCCATTTATTCAAACCTCTCTGCTTTTCCTGAACTAATTGTATGTCCTGGATAAACTGCACCACTGCAGACTAGCTGTGTGTTTGGAAATGCACTCCCCATCCACATCTGCTTCTGCCTTGCACCAGCTGGAACACAACATCTTGTGTTGTGATGGATTGGCCCACACTTCACTCAGGGAGATGATGGGGCGTGCTGCTACCTGCTCTTTAATAATAACTGCGTAATATTTTATCTACAGGCATTAAATTGCCACTCTAAGAGACAGGACTGTTATTAAGTTAGCAACTTAATTTTAAAAAGGAAGTCACGTGCTTTAAGATGAGAATTCAGACAAAGAGTGCTGCTTGTATTATCAGGTGAGTCCTTGATGTTGCCTGAAGGAGACAGTCAGTTTGGAAAATGTAAGACCCATGGCATAAATGTACTTTGGATCTGCATTTGCTGGTTTCCTTTAACTGCTGAGGGAGCACCCTGTACCCTTTTGAAGGTGATACTGCTCCCTTGTCTATCCTTAACTGTTGTGGTAGGAAGAGCTGCAAAACTTATCATATTCCAGAGCTTTTCCCACATGTGCAGTGAGGGAGCACCTCCTGTCTATGGTCTGAGTCCTTCTTTGAGGCACTGGCCCGCTCTTCTTGATGCTCAACATTCAAGAGAGGGTCTCTCTAACCAGGAATTTGGCCCATGCTTCAGCCCCTACAGTTTTTTGTGGAAGGCAGGCAATTGCGTTACCTTTAGATAAAAGAATTAATTAAAGGTCTGTTAACTTCATTTTTTCTTAAAAGGGAGCACTGCTTTTTTGTTGTCCCTTTGTTTTGTTTATTAAAAAAAAAAAAAAAAAAAGACTCTTAGGTCTGTGATCAGTCTTGCCATAGCATTCTGAATTGCAATGTAAACTACTTAGTGTTCTGGTTTTCTTGAGCCCTCAGAGAACAGTTTCCAAAAGTATATTGCATTTAAGTACATTTTACAAGATGTACATGCCAAAAGTATCTTTCCAAAGATGGAATAGTCTTCTTAATTCATAGTAACATTCAACATAACAGAATTTCATCCTCTAACTATTGTACCAGCTAATGCTACTGCACTCAGCACATAAGCTAATTGTATGCGGCATGGAGCTTCTATAACCATCTCTCTCCCAGTTCTTCTGGGAAATAGGAAAATAGGCCTTAATAGCACATCTGGGAGTTTAATCTCAGGAGAAACAGACCTGAATAGCCAAGTGCCCTTGTCTCCCAACTCTCATTTATATAAAGGCTTCTTAAAGTGGAGTACCTCTTTTCCTGACAAAATAACCTAGATCCAAAACAATTAGAGCCTTGAAAGCTTTGTATTTTCCCCATAGGCTCTCTGGCAGCTAGTGCAGCTGCCTGAGAGCACCATAATGCTCTCCTGTCATAAAGTCCCACTTAATAAGTAGGCTGCTAGGTTGCAAATTAGCTTTGGCATTCAAGAGGTGTCATTAAATAGAAGGAGAGATCAGAGCCAGACAGGGAATAGGCCAGATTAAAACTGAAATAACATTAATGGACATCTTTTCTGCTTGCCTATACATCTTTCTGAACAGAGCTAAGGTCCTGTGTACACACTCAACAGATGAGATTAAATGCCAAGCAGTAATATTTACTTTGTGTAAGTGAATCTTTTAAAGTGTATGTTCATAACCGAACTGTATTGATGCATTATAATACATCCAAGAGATACCACAAACTTTTCTGCATCTCATATAGATGCAAGCTGTTGACCTGTGTTTGGATACAAAGCATGATAAGCATTGGTTCATTGATAGCCTTCATTCAAAATGTGGTTAAAATATTCAGAACACTGAAAATCTGCACAATTTCCATTCATTTCCTTCTTTTCTAAGGTATTTGCCCCATAACGGCATACCAGGATTATACAGGATGGAGTTACTGGGTTTTGCATGAAACAGTTCATGGTGAATTTGGAAAAGGGAAAATTGGGCACAGAGGGCAAATTGCAAGATATTGCACATGGTTCTTTGACGGTTGGCTTTAAGGTGGACAAAGGATCATTGTAGTTCTGGGCAGGTGTGGAGAGAAACATCTAAGAGCAGGGAGAAACACATGAGGAGAAAACTAAGAGAAAAACCTACTAGCAGCCACTTAGGCTGCTTTCACTTAGGAGTGTACTTTAAGTGGTACTTGTACACCAGGACAGAGCCAGGCTGGATTCCAATGGTGATCAGTGTTCCCCTTACTGGCTTTCCATATCTTTGTAGTTCTGTCTTTCCCCTCTGTATCCCAAGAAAGACACTTCTTTTTACCATTTCCTATTGTAGCAAATGCTTGTGGCTAGCCTGAGCCTAGGTAAAAACATCAGCTTGGCAGATGTTATCCAGAGGTCTCCTTTCCTCCTCTCCCAAAAAGGCTGTTGTGCCCTGTATCTTCTCACACAGTGCTGCCAGGTTGCAAGAGGGTTCAGCTTCCCAGAGCTGGGGTATTAGCTCAGCTGACAGCCTCAGTCATGGTTTTCACCTGTTTGAGAGGCAACAGTTCTAGGGTTCAGCTACATGGGATCATTGCTGAAAGACGCTTTTGGACATGACATTGTCTGTAACTTGACTTGAGTGGTTGAAACGAAAATCTTTGATCAAATAGTTCTTAATGGAGCAGGAAACTGAACCAGTATGTACTTAATGGATCTGCCAGAGTGTGTTTCAAGTTATGTTAGTGTTACAGCAATCCCAGGAGGAGATAGAATTTTGCCACTTGTTCCAGGGAAACGTTGAACTATTTCTGCTGTTTACCATCAAGCAATCTTAACCATTTAGGTGGTCACATTACCTGAAAAGCCTTGTCATCTGAAAGCCGACTTCTGTGTCCTCCATCAGTTTCTGGTACAAGCTTGACAGTTTACTTCTAGGATGAGATTGTGTATCCTGTCATAGAGAGGAAAGAGAGAGGCAGTAAGCATTTCAAAAAAATAAAAGGAGGGGACTTCTGTTTTGTCAAAATGCAGTGAGATTACAGCACTTTTTCATCCACACATTTCTGGCAAATCAATCTTACAGAGACATAGCAATTTTAAGAACAGAGCTAAGCTCAGAGAGCAGCTTGAATACAACCATTGTCCTGAGGGGAGGCTTGAGCAGTGTTTGAGTCAGAGGATACAGTAATTGGATTTTGCTGTTTACTTTTCCCTGGGTAGGAACAGCAAACAATAATCTCAAAGGGACAAAGGGCACTGAGTTCCACTCCTGATCAACTCTGCATGAGTTTATAACATCTTCATTGCAAGCAGTGAAACATTTTCTTGGTGAAGCTGCAAAGATTGGAAAAAAATTGTTTCCATGTACTTCAAGATAAAATCTGGAAGGAGTTACTAGCACGAAGATTGCATTTTGCTCTTAGAGTTGCAGAAAGGCTTTCCTAATGCAGAGGCAAGGTGAATAATTTGGTCACACGTTGCCTTTTCCCTCAAGGTACAGCGTTTCTTGCTTAATTTTAGAATCACTCATGCTGCTTAGATAACACCGAAGTGACAGAAACACTCAGAGCTCTGCTCTGCTGCCTGCTGCCAGCAACTGGCCTGGAGAAGTGGCAAGCAAGCACTGTCTTGTATGCACCAAAATGTGGCACCATGGGAAGTCCACCAAATGTTCCTGATGTTGCCTTTCAGCTCCTGGAAACTGCTGTACAGGTAACAAAAATTACCTGGAGAGTCAGTGGGAGGAATAGCTGTTTTTCTGAGTCACCGAACCAGAAAATGTTCTTTTGACAGGATCATCATCACCTGCAGTCAACATCAACAAAAACGGTTTCCTGCGCCAATGAAACTGCTGTGCAGCCATCCAGTTGCTTTTCTCAGAGTTCTTTCATTGTCCCCGTTTGTGCCATCCCTCTGACTTGACGTGGGAACCAGGAGCTCTGGCAGCAGGCAGGAGCCATTGCACTGGAGCTGGCTGTAGATGCTCTGTGAGCCACCTCTGAGAGTGTCAAAGCTGCCTTTGCATCTCTACAGTCACTGCTGCTGCTTGCCACCACAGCACACATGCTGGAACAGCCCCAAACTGCTGGATGTCCTAGATGATCATTGTGGTCCTTTTCAACCCAGGCCGTCCTATGATTCTATGATTCTAAATTACACGCATATATATAAAGAGAGCCAACATGTGGAAAAGTTGATTCTGTGTCCGCTCCCGACATGAGGTCACTTTGAAATTCCCCCATCCAAACCATGTTCTTTACCAGAACGTAACAACAGGAGATTTCTAGGTTGTGATGCTTCAGTGTAAGTGGAAATCAGGCCTCGTGGTTCAATTCCTAAATATAAGAGGGAGATACACTCTTGTAGTATTTCTGATTAATGCCTACAGTTCCAGTGTATATTCACCATATTAAAAGAAAAAAAAAGCAGCAACATCTGAGAGCAGGAATTTTTGAGTAAATTATTTTGACTTTCTATTAAAAACATTTATAGCATCTGGAAGCCTATTAGACAGACTTCCATATTAAAAAAAAAAAAAAAAATAGAAACACTACATTCGGTTTTTACATAGGAAATTTATAATCACAGGTGCAAATGTGTATGGTGGGAAGGATAAACTATTTGTCCCACATAAGTGGGAGTGGAGGTTTGTTCAAGGTAATTTAATAGCTCATATTTAGAGAGTAGGATCCAAAACCTTTTGGAATAATTACTTCTCCAGAGAGACACGTGAATTTCTCTGGCATTCTTCTTCCTTTCCCATCCCAGTACACCTGTGTGAGCCCTCACTGTGCTCACCCAGATAACTTTTGGAGAAGCAATCATGCTACATTCATGCCATGCACAGGATTTAAAAGGCAATAGTATCCTATGGAAGAGCATAACTGTGGTGAGTTTTTCTTTATGGCAGATGGCCTTTATCGTCCATTAATTTGGGGCTAAGTGCTGGGTACCATGTGTGGGACATTTGTGCTGTGAAAAACGAAGAGCTGTTGCAATCACAATTCTGTCTCGATGGATGTGGACATGAATGATCTTACAGGCTGCCAACAAATGGTGAAGTAAGGGAGACAAAATTATGTACAAAGTTTATTTAATTTTGCACGAATTGTGGCTGTAACCTATTCAGAATTTCATTGATTGATTCTTTGCCACACTGATTCTTTGTTTTCAATTTCTCTGCAATACCAACTTTTAATAGATTGAGTAGGGGAGAGGAGTCATTCTGGAGGGAAAGCTCTTTTAAAGGCAACTGTACAGAAATGCTCTATAGATACCAAGGTTACAATGTGTTCTCTTCCTTTGTCAAGAAATTCTGCTGCATACACACTTCTGAACCAGTGAGCCAAAACTAGTGAATGGTAGGCATGTTTTTAAAAGGTACTTTGCTGTAATCTCTGCCCCTGTCTTTGCCATTCCACGAGGCATCTTTGGTATACTGAATGCCATTTTAAAAACTGGGGTGGGGAAAAAAAAAAAAAGACTTAAAATACGTCTTTTTTTTTTAGTTTAACTTATAAGACAGCATCCAAACACAATATATCTGATAACAGCTAAGTTGCACGTTACTGGCCATATGCTCAGTAGGATGGCATAGTTCTGTTTTCAGAAAAGCTTTGTGATTTATGATTAGTAATAAGGGCAGTCCAAAAATATGCAGAATTGGGTGTTGGTAAATGCAAACACATACTTACTTCAAAAGCAGATTGAGTTGTTGAAGTTGCAATTCTAAGATGCTCCTTTCATTACACTGTTTTGAAGCTTCACATGCCTACAGCACCTGGTATAAGAGCCTGCTGTAACCCACTTTAGTCCAAAATCAGCCTGACTGAACTGACGTTGATGGTGGTTGACCTAAATGAAGACACTTTATTTTTCAGTGGAATGGAGTCAGCTTTGAGGTGTTAAATTTATCACCAAATGGAGGCATCCAACTGCTGTGGACAGTACTGGCTGATTCTGCCAGTCAGCACCTAGTGATGGCTTGTTCACCTTGGTTTAAGTTGGTTCTGAACCTTGACCTAGAACTAAATAATTTTGATTTAGAAAGGAATAAAAATGACCTACTTAACAAAGCCATGGTTTATTGTAGACTTCAAAACTGTGGCTTGACAGAGGAAGGGAGATTAAGCAAGCTCTAATTGTGTACTGTTTTCCCAGTTAAACAGTTTTCTTAACAGAGTTTTGATTACATCCACATTTCCACTCTTTGTTCCCAAGTCAAATTCTATTTTGCTAGGTGGTTTTATGAGATTGGTTAAGGAATACAAATCTCAAAACCAAAGTTTTTTCAGCAGCTTCTGTGTAAATATCCATCAGAGAGTACAAAATGACGTGCACAAACTTGGAGGTCCAAGGAATTAGCATAAATTTAATCATATCAGGCACCAAAAGTCCGGACAGAAAAAGGTCAGTGGAAGACTCTTGTAAGCTCCACTTGGAAGATCCTGGTTATTTAAGAGCATCTAAGCACAGGCACACCCAACACTGAACAGAACAACCCCATCAGAGACTGTTCTCACTATTTTAAGCTGTTAGTAAGTGAAACAAGAATTTTCTGCTAGGAAGAACAAGAGGGCATTGACCTGCCCTCCTTGCCTAAGCTAATCTCCAGTTACTATAACAAAGCAAGGCCCTGTAAAAGCTTCTATGTCTTTTGCAAACTGCTACCTGTCGGTGGTGATAGAGCCTTTCAGCTCTGTGTGAGCCCAAAGCAGGGCTGTGAGGCTGCAGCTCTGCAGGCTGCCTCAGGATGTTGAGCTGTTTGCGTGTGCCTACAGTAGCTGCGAGTAATGGGAAAAAAATAAACATGAAAATGTACACTGGGTCCAGGCTGAAAGTGTAATAAAAATGTCTTTTCACTCAATACAATGCTAGCTGCAGTAAAGTACTACCATTAGATGAAAATAAGTTTTATTGTTGCTAATAGGTAACTAAACATGTCCCTCTGTTCCATGTTCATGATTTTCATTTTCTAAATATTGATATATTCCCATAGAAACCTTCCTGCTTCTTTTCTTTACTAGAAGGTACTGTGTTGAAGAAAGCCACGTCCGCACCCAATCACACTTTGTAGGAAAACTTCTGCTGTTTTTGGACCTCACCTGCAAGGTAGTCACCTGTTGGAGATGTCTTCCTGCAGAGGAAAACACATAGTTTGCATGAGACTTTCCAGACATCTCCCATCCAGCTGATGCTGGGCAAGCATCTGGTGTGACCTCCAATCATTTTGGTGTGAGAAGAGGAGCTCCTCAGCCCAATGTTCTCTCTTTCTTTGCAGACTAAGGGCTATGTCCTCCAACTGCACGTCCTTTAAAGAAGAGAATAGTGGAAAAACAAGGCAGCAATTAACTTTGAAAGGAATTATTACTATAGTACTGTGATTTGCCTTGTCTGTGTTCTCTGCTCCAGTTTCCTAGCAGTGGAGGATAAACAGCAGACCTCAACCGTTTGATGCTGAATTAAATTGCATTTCTGCTTGTTCATACTGAGAACAATTAATCTGAAGACCTGCTCATTTATTACACTAGCTGTTCATTTGGCATGGTAGGAAGAGGAAAGGCCTTTGGCTTCAGCATCTTTGGTATATGTGCTTAGAGCAACATGGCATTTATGACCGAATTGACACCTGCTTAGCCCCTGCTGGAGCAAACTGACTGATGCTAGGTGGCCGCTGGCTTCTCTCCCAGCAGCAGCAGAGCACTGATGAGATGTCTGTGGGGCTGCGTTCCAGTGGAGAATCGGACTGCTGTGAGGGAGCAGCTGGCGTCTTCCTGCTTGGAAGGCCACCTGTCCTTCAGCCCCTTCACCTATTGCTCTGGCTGGAGCCCATCGTTACCTCCAGCCATTTGTGATGATTAGAAATGAACAAAAGTGTCATGGGCTGAGGTTCAGGAGAAAAAATCTGCCTGTCGCTTGTTCTTTTCGGGCTCTGGTTTGTCACCATCACAAACTCGATGGTGTGACCGTGTGTGACCTCGAGGCAGAGCACTGACAGCGGCACGCTGGGTGCAGCTCCTTTCCCCGTCTTCTCTTTCTGCGCAGGGCGGCCCGGGCCAGGTGGGATGACGAGAACCTCCGTCCTCTGCCACCACACAGCAGGCTGTGCCCGGCTGCAGGGCCGCTGCGGCTGCAGAGGTGGGTTTAGCAGAGGGTCAGCCAAACCGAACGGGCTGGAGGAGTACCACGATTTATCTTATCCTGCCGCCTCAAGGGAGGAGACTGCGGTCTGCAGCCCACGCCGCTGCGGTTACACCCACAGCACCCCGCAGCACAACCCAACCGGGAGCCGGCGGTACGAGGAGCCCCGCGGGAAGGCTTCGGGGTCGCGGACCGCCCCGCCTCATCTCCCGCCCCAGCGCTGCGCCCGCGGTCCGAGCCGAGGTCCGTCCGTCGCGAAGTTTCGCTCCGCCCCGCGCGGCATCGGAGACGGGACGCGGGGCAGCCCGGGTGGGACGGCGCCGAAGGCGGGAGGGCGGCGCCGCCATTTCG
>JAOWBP010004700.1:53166800-53201487 GCA_028571105.1 Tragopan temminckii | reverse complement strand
GAGGGGGAGGATCACCTCCCTCGACCTGCTGGCCACGCTCTTTTTAATGCACCCCAAAATGCCATTGGCCCTCTTGGCCACAAGGGTACACTGCTGGCTCATGGCCAGCAGTTTGTAACTGCATTTTCACACGGGGCTATCATTTGTGTATAATAAGGTATAATGTCACTGCTTGTAAAGAGAGGGACAGAAGGAGAAAGTCTTCCAGATGTTCTCCTCAAACTGGGCAGTGTATGGCCAAGATGCTGTCCAGCACGTAGTTGGAGAACCTGTTCCTCTTCATCCCACTATAGCCAATCAACTTGTGCTAAGATCTGCATTCTTCCGGGTGGACCAACATTTGTGACAGCTTTGCTTTCTCCACTCTAAGGGGAGAGAAAAGAGTTTTCCAGACACAGAAGAGGAATAAACTGTTCTTTTGTAACACAGACAGTGTGCACACCTCAATGAGGGGTAGGACAAAAAGAAGAGAGGTGCAATGTAGGCAGGGTGCCCTTAAGCTGACTGAAGAGCCACCTCCTTTTAGAAGGTGGATGTAGCGTTATAGTGTGGCACTGCTTGGCATCAGGCAACTAGGAGTTAGTTATGATGTAGTGCTGTTTGCCTCAGTGCTGGTGGGGTAGCCTGGGCTGTTGAGGGCGCATGAGTGTTGTGAAACTTGGGGCTGGACCGAATCACTTCTGCTCCTTTGCTGATACTTTCATCACAGCAAATGTTTCTTTATCAGCTGCCAGCAAAGTACTCAGCACCATTCAAGATCCCAGAGGAAGGTACTTGTGTTCTTGATCAGAAAAGTGAGGAGGGCTGAGTGCTCTGGAAACGTGGACCTCAGAGTTGTTTCAGAATGATAATTGTTTAAAAGTGTTACAGGAAAACCATGTGGCACAGTTCTTCATTAAATATTTAATCTTTCTTATGAGTCAGGCACACTGAGATCTCAGATGAAATAGTTCATATACTAAACACTGTTATTTTTGTTTTTCTCTTTCAGGATATTATCAGCATTTTGATGGTACCTCTGACAGGCATGAGTCCTGTGAGCCTATTCTGAGCTATGGAGGTGAAATGAGATCAGACAGGAAGCTGAGGAGGTGGGTAGGGTATAACTGGAATTTTAATCCTAACTACTGAACAGTTAAACTTCCAGGGAAGTAGTAGCTTACTAATGCAGTATTTGCTGGTGGGTCATTAGCTCATTACTAGGAAAGAAAAGAAAAAGCACTTGCAAATGAAGGACAAAATGGCTAAGGATGTAAGAGTCAGGCTTACAAAGAGGCTGTTGTTTAAAGGAGGTTAGGTTAGACAGTAAGTAACAGATTAGACAGTAACCATGCTTTCCCTGTAATTATTAAGTCTTGCTGCCACATTCTACTTTCTCTTCTGAACTGAGGAAAAGGTTCAATAAATGTTAGAATTGGATGAGAATGTGGAACTGAAAAAAAAGTTGGGGAAGGAGGATCAATATTAAATTGGGTCATCATGACTTGCAGTCGTAACTTTAATCTGATTTAATTTAAATAAAACAGAATTAAAGAGAGACTTAACCTATCAGATATCTTCATGGGAACATGCTTTTTAAGAGCAGGGGGCTCTTCAGTCTGATTATTAGAAATTTTCCAAGATATGTTTGAGCTAAGAAATCTTTGTTCAGATATAAAAAATCTGCCTCTTCTGCTGTTCACGGCATTTCCTTACTACACCATCATAGTCAGAAAAAATGCATTTTCTGTTATTGTGTGAAGATTGAACTTATGCTCACATTATTAAAAGGTACAAGAATTTATTTCAGAAAGGCTGTAGCAAATTGCATGGCTAGTAAGGTTTGGTATATCCAACTACTTCACATGACCCCTGTGGGCTTAAAAACCCTCTGTAGTGAGGGTTGGTTTTTGATTTTTCTTTTTGTAACTTTGCAGTATTACCATTTGAGAGTACAAAAACAAACAAAAAAACCCATCAATCATAATTACACAGCATTGATATTTTAAAACAAATACAAGCAGATAAATGAATGTAGTCTGTAAATTGTGTTGGAGTGAGTGCTGAACAGACACTTAAACTGCTTAGGAGGCTCGACCCTTGCCCAATAGCATGTCAGTATGCTGAAACCAAAGAAACATGGTTGAGGGCTATAAGAAACAAAGTTCCATTTTCTCACCCTTTAGTCATACAGAACATAGTCTTGTAAGTTTGGGGAAAACTGCAGTTTGTCATTTGCATCTATCAGAGTGATCCAGCCATTCATTGACCAGTACAGTATGGTACAAAAGCTAACACTCAACATTTCAGACTGTGCTTCTTTGCAAAATACAGAATCCTCCTTTATATTCTTTTACCAAAGAAAACAGTCAAGAAGCTATCCAGCTTCCAGATTTGAAGATGTAGTTAAGTTTTTCCTTCAAATAAATTGTGATTGTGAATCTCTGTACTGATCACAGAATCACACAGAATGGCTGGGGTTGGAAGGGAACTCAAGGATCATGGATTTCCAACTCCCACTGCCACAGGCAGGGCCACCAGCCTCCACATTTAATACTAGACCAGACCAGAGTGTTTGGCTTTACAATCTCATTTACCCTTTTCGAAGTATAAAAGCATCTGGAAGTGTCAGTCTGATAGTAATGCACAGAAGTTAATAGGGATATCTGTTTAAGGTTAATTAAAACACTTTCTTGGAAGAGCAGATGAAAGAAGCCAGTACTTCCAAATTGCCCAGGGATGGGCTTTTATTCACAGGCTGTCAGAAAAATATCCTTTTATCCCATGAAGAATTAAAAGAATGTAGTAGAATGTGTGAGGTTTTGTCCAGTCATATCTACTGTAACTTGTGCTGACTCCTAGCCTTTCTGGGACTGAAATCCAAGTGCAGATTTGGAAAGTATTGTCTTGCACATTACTCTATGTATAGTCTATGCATAAGGAAACCTTAGCTTTATGGGCTGCAGTTCTTCAAGTTATTTATGTTGGTTATCCAAAATCAAGCTATCAGGATTGCTTACAGTAAAAAGCAAAAATTAAGGCAAACTCATAATGGAATGTATTTGAACATACTGCCATGAAACATCGCTCTGATCTCATTTTAGTTGCGAAGTCCTTAAATTAACAGAACAAAGATTTCACTTCAGAGACTGATTAATGAGGTTGTTGCAAACTGAACATTAACTATGTGTTAAGCATTACTAATTGGTCTTATGTTCCCTACACAACCAGCGAAAGAGTTGACCCCTTTCCTTGGTGATTGAGAGCAGATGTACATGGGGGAGTCTGAAATCTGTTCTCTCTCCCCTCATTTCTGATGAAAAGGAGTGTATGGGAATGGAGGGTGTGGGCTTTATCGGCTTTATCTCCTTAGCTCAATATTTAAATGTCAAAAATTAGGCACTTGTAGCTATTCTGTTAGGGTTTTTTTTTTTTTTTTTTTTTTTTTTTTTTCTAAGGGGGAATGGATTTTTAAAAAGGGAAAGATGTGATTAAAGTTGCTGTCAGCCCTCACACTTCTCTGGCAAAGTACTGAGATTCTGTGCTTAGGTAACAGTAGCAGAGTACTGAACTTTGTGTCTTTGAGTATTTGCTCTTTTCCTTCACATTCCCCTATTAGTTGCAGATATATTTTTTAACTCTTCCTCTTGCATTCCAATTGAACATGTACCATTTGTGATGAACATACTTGGGAAATCAGATATCATTAGAAATCTGAAGCATAAAAAATCCATTTTGAAAACCATACAGTATTGTAATACATGAGGGGTGGTACCAAAGCCCAAAGGTTTTCGAGGTATTTTGGGAAGCAGTTAAACTGATGAAGACAATTATTTGAAACACTCCTTGGCTCTGCCTGTATGAGAGGAGCAAAGGTGATAGAGGAGTGGAATAAAATTGTTTGCATCTGTATCCATACAGTAAATGTTTTCTGATTAATCTTGTCTGTTTTGTAAATTAAGACCTATGCTGCATACAGGACTCCAGGAGGATTTGTCTTCCTCATGCATGTCTGCATCTTGGTCTTCTTTCTGCATAAGTGAACTAATGCAGGGGTACAGTGTATCAATACAGTGTCCTCATGCAAGAGCTTCAGCTGTTAAGCAATAGGGGTATTCTGTGGAAAGACCAGAGAATACATTTATAGTGTAGAGAAGGAGTGTGTAGGAGCGGGATGATCCACACATTTTTAAAAAGTTCATCTCCAACAATAGCTGGTGATACCAACTGTCCTTTCACTGAAGTATTCTATGTGCTTAACTCAGAGCACCAAATGTCTTGTAGACAAGTCTGAAGTACCAATCTGAAAATATTTGAAATGTAGAGACTTAAAAACTTCCAAAAAGGGGGAATTTACCAGTGCCTGACAAAGAACACAAATAGAAAAGATTTTACCTTTTTATGATGTGTGATTTTCATAAGCCTGTCAAAAATTATGAGGCATGATCTCAGTTCTGCTTGCACGGCGTCCCAGGAACAGTGGCTGTACTGCCTCTCTTTAAGGAAGGTGGTGATTCTTTGGAAGTACTTCTTCATACTGAGGGTACTGCTCTTTAGCATCTGCAATTGAAAGCTGTTCCGTGTTTTTGGTAGTTCTTCCAACAAGCAAATCTCTAATTCTTCAATTTGCTGATGAATTCCATTTTGAAATTTTTCAATATTGCTTGTATTCCAAACACCTTTGGGATGATTTTTGCTAAATAGCTGAAAAGTCTGTTGGAGGAACTCATAGATGACCACTATTGTATTCTTTTGTGTGATCTTCATAATCTCCCTTGGAAATCTGAAATCAATTGTTTCATTGAGACACTGCTGAGAAAAATATCCACCCATTTCGTGTAGGAAGTTCATGTTCTGGTGGTTCATTTTGATTCCTTGGAGAAGGCAAATGTGGTGTGAGATTTTGATATGCAGTGCCAAAGTAATGCAAACTCGCACTAAACTTCTCTGAACCAAGATGGTCATGCTGATGAAGCTGTCAGTTCTATCCTTCTTGCTGTGCTGGTCCGTTAGCCTGTAGTTTCTTGTTGTCTTTTCTGTATTCAGATGCTGCTCTTTTATGACTCTGATTTTATTTTCTTGCGTGACATGTTAGGTATTAATTATTTGGTAAGAGTTGTGTTTTTATCAACAGTGATTCTGCCAGTTTATTGCTGGTTTCAGTTTCTTTTAGTTGCAGAAGATTGCTTATTTTTTCAATAACTTTATTAATTGAAGGAAGAGTAAGTGATTGGTCAGTGAACACAAGCAGATTAGCATCCGATAAGGACTTTTCATCTTATTTATACTTAAACAGGCAGCCTTGCTTTATGCTGAGAAATTTTGCTTTTATGCTCAAGTTGGCAAAGAGTATGAAAAAAGAATCACATCTGTGGCTAACAGATATCCATCCTAAGCAAGATGTAATTTCATTGATTTTAAAAAGTAATGTCTTGTAGGACAAATTGTTTTGTTTGGGAAGTAGCTAATGTTTTATTAGCAGAAGAACCCTTTTGTTGACACAAGCACTGACTCACTAGGGCATTTGTTGCTATCACTATGCTGGAAAAAAATATACACAGCTTTGAAGACAGATGCTTTTTTTTTCTATTATCTGTGATAATTTGCTGCTCAGAGAGGCTTCCTTCTACTTCATAACCAGATGATTGAGCCCGGTTTTTGACAGCTGTCAACCATGCTGTAAGGTTACCGTTAAGGGCTTGCCTACATTTAGAGTAAAACAGCTTCTGTTCTGAAGCCTCCTCCTGTGAAGCTCTCAGGGAGTCTGAACTTACTTATCCTCCTGTGAAGATAAGTAAGTTCAGACTCCCTGAGAGCTTGTGTTGGTAGCAAGATGTCCTATTTTGGGGACCACCATAGCCATTGTGATGTTGAAACAGTCATCCTAGAATCAGGGCAGTAATTCTGTGAATATTAAGTTTTGGGCCAGCTGGTAGTAGAACTGCTAGTATTCAAGTTAATTAAAATGCCCAAACAATTTCACAGCCTGCAGTGATTACAAGACCAGGGTTGTGCTGCACAAGCATTGCAGGTTGAAATGCAAGTCCTTAGCTGGTATGGCAGCTCCTGAGTGTGCATTAGCAAATCACTGTACTTCTATGGATTTCTGGCTTCTTTCAGTGCGGCTGTCAGCCCATTTAGCTGGTTCTGGTAATTGCAAAACAAAAACTTTCTGATAGAGTACCAGTTGGAGTCAGGGTTGGATTTTCAGATGAGAAAAAGTTATAAGGCGGTTTGTAGGCAGACTTGCCTCTTGTGGGAATTTTTAAGGATTGCTGAATCTTCACGTGAGCTAAGTTATTTGGTGGCTGAAGCGTACGGAGTTTACAGAGCTAGAGGATGTGTCCTCATGTAATTCATCATGCATAATTACAGGGTTATTTCAAAGACAATATGGAAAATGGTGAAGTTCAAGAATGTTTGATGTGAGCAGCAAAGGAATACCAAGGACATATTTTGCTAAAATTATCCTGTTAATCCTTGGGAGGATCTGTTACGATGTGACAGACTAAGGGATTGCTATGGATAAGCAGTTTCTCCAGTGAGCCAGTGATGGTTTCAGCATTTATGCAGTAGAAACCTACTAACATGGTGATGCTTCTGTTATTCTTCTTGTTTTGCTACTGCTGATAGTAATATTGTGTTTTTTTCATGAATTACTTACAGCTAGAGATCTTCAGAGAAGTTAATTTATGAATGAAATTGTAGGAAGTATTGATTTCTTGGTTGAAATTCTGGACAGAGAATGAAGAAGGATGCGGTAGGTTTAATACACGGATTTGCCACAGAAATCCATCAGTGAGACCTTCCAATACTTTGTCTTACTCTGCTAAGGTGGTTTTTTTGTTTGCTTTTTAATCATTATTTAGCTCTTTTCTCTGTTTGTATTGCTTAGTACAAATATGTATGGCTTCTAGACATAAGGAATCTAAACTTAGTTGGAGGCATAGCCTTTGTTGTGTATTTTTACATTTTCTTGAAGTCTGTGCCCATATCAGAATGGTTTAAGCTAAACTGTAATTAGCATGTGGCATTAAGAAGATCAGAATATCAAATTGAAATGTACTATCATGAAAGATTACTCAAACTTTTACAAGATGGTAACAGCGAGATCTCCTGAAATTACATCACTGAAGACTGCAGGACACAGTGCACCCAGTAGTCACTAGACACAGTCTAATGCAGCATCAAATACACGTTTCTCTGACTTTTTGATGTTGACTTGAAGTGAGAGTTACCAAGGTAGCAGAGGATGTCTTTTTCAACTGGGATTGGAATGTCAGAAGATTCTAGCTTTGATTGACTCGGCTGGGCAAAACAACCGTAAGTTGTGGGCTGAATCTGACCTCAGTGCATTGCTGGAAGTATGTAGGGAAAGTTCAGTTATGTTATAGTAATTGTGTACTTACAAGTCATTGTATGAGATTAAAAAAATAAATTGGATTCAGCTGCAGCTTACAGCTAGAGCAAGTACGTTAGGAATGTCTGTACAGTAGTACAGGAGAAATCAGTCTGATGCAGTTTTAATGACTGGCCCTGGTTTTGATAATTCAGTCAAGAATTACATGCCAGTTCATTTCACCTTCAGATGGTTTCACTATCTGCATTAAAAATCTTAGGACAGAATTTCAGTTTGTTATGCATATGGCTCTGTTGCACTGAATGGAACAACAGTGGCAGGTGATGACCCATCCTTTCATCTTCAAAAGCAACACAGAAAAACAGCTTAGTGTTTCAAGGCAGAGTTGGATCTGATCTGTTTCTGAACTTTTTTTGTTTTGTTTTTATTTTTGCATTCTATTTACACACTGTATAGAATAATCACATCCTCAGTCATCTTCTTATCATTGTGACTTCATGGATGATCCATGACTTATTTGGTTGTTGTGAAAAGCACTTCAAGGGGAGATCTCTGCATTTGTTTCAGGACTTCATGTATTTCCAAGCATCGCATCACATTCTTTCCCCTCAAGCAGTTCTCTGGAGTTTGATCAAAGGAACCAAAGCCTCTGGAAGAACTTGCTTTTTTATAATGAGGAAATATTTTTGGTGTTGTCAAAACCAAGGTCATTCTGTTAGAGAATTTGTAGGTTTGTGAGAGGTGTGATCAGAGTGTCTTGTGGTTGTTCTCACATTGGCTTAGTTGTGGTCAAAGAACTTTTGCACTGTGGATCTCATTTTGTGTCACAGAAGCTGAAGATGTGAAACTTCAGTGGCTAGATAGGAGAAGGAACTGGAGAGAACTGAGATCCCAGGTCTGAATTCACCTAGATAATGCTTAGGTTCAAGTTGCCATTTAGTTTTCCTATATATAGTTAAAAGGAAAGGCTGCTGAAAGGTCAGTTCCAGGGCTGTCCTGCAGCATCCTCAGCACTATAGACTGGGAGGGAATCCTGTCAAAATGGAGCATTGCTGGAGTCTGCTGTCTGGAGATATGGGTCATGTGGTAGAATGAAGAGGATAAGCACTTTGGGTTTGTGTGGGACTTATTATGGGATGTTTGGGAGAAAAACAGGAGGTAAGGAAAGGAATGAACCTAGGGGTTTTGTTTGAGGAGGAATAAACGTGAAAATAGAGAGATGAGGGAATAAAAGGGGCTGGTTGTCCGGATGCCAGGAACCAGTGACAGCTGGGGGCCAGCAGTGCCTGAGCCTAGCTGCTGAGGGAATTCCCATTGTACATGTGTTCTCCACTAGCAGACCTCTGTCCTACTCAGCTACAGAGAAGAACAGGATGCAGTTTTTGGCATAATTTGTGTTTGTGCAAGTGCTCTGTGTGTCTGCTGGCGATTGATGTGGTCACACATATGTACCATATGTGCTACATGGTGTATGTACTGTATGCGTTTGCATGTGTGTGCCTGCTGGGAATGCATGCTGCACCTATCTGCTGGTTGAACCCGGAGGCTCGGAGTTGAGCAGCCTCACCTCTGCTAGGCTGCCAGATTCTGCCTGTCCTAACAAATTACGATCGTTTTCTCTCAGCCAGGGACCAGCAGGAAATCCACAGTCTCATCTAAGTGCTTATGAAGTACCCACCTCACCCTGTATGTAAGTTATTGAGGGCTGTAAAAGCAGAGGAATGCTTGCAGGGATAGAAAGAAGATTGATCTTTAGTGGCATGTCTGCCATTGAGAAAATAAAGAGGTCGTAACCTACCAGAGAAACAGAGGTGGAATGCCCTACAGAGGCTTTGTGGTTTTCTGAGGGAATTTCCATCTGGCTGCTCTGTCAAACTGGTTGTGTTAGATGTCTGTGACTCTGCTGTTCTCATCTGCTTGCAATCAGTTTTAATAAACAGTCTAACATGATTGTTCATCCATCTTGGCAAACAGTAGAATATCTCTCTCAAAACCATCTCTGCAAAGATAGGAGGTATACTGTTCCTAATGCTTTCTCACTTGCACTACTTGGTACCAGTCTTCCTAAATCTGTATGTTTGTGTGGTAGAATGTTGCTGTAGTGGATGATAAACCAAGGTGCCTGACAAGTCCAGGAGATAAGACTCACTTGGTGTTCCCATTTCTGGGGAGATTGCAAACATCACTGTGTATCTTGTCTGAGATGTGAAAAACCCTCGGGCTTGAATCACTGAATCCAGTAGGTGTGATAGGAAAAGCTCTACCCAGCCAACTTGTTTATCCCCAGCTGCAGAGGAAATGTTTCATGCTGCATGTGTTTTTAGAGATCTTTGTCAGTTAAACTGCTCTGGAAAGTAAACCTGTAACGGGTTACAGATGATGTGGAGCTTAAGGTGATGTTTTGCCACACACGCAGACAAACTGATTTAACAGTTGTCTTGTATCTAGAGGTGTGTAATCCTGTCTCTCTTCTGTTTGGCCTTAGGACTTTTTTAGACCCCAAACAAATCTGCCTGAGAAGCCAAACTTCCCTCTCACCATGGAGAAAAAAAAATATCTTGTTTTTGCCAATTGGAGAGGCTAATTAGAATAGAACCAGTGCAGGCACATAGGGAGGACTAGAAAAGTGTGGCTGTTAACAGAGGAACGAGACCTGATTTCATCAGCTGGCACCCTTCAGGATATTGGAGATGGTATGTTTGAGTTGCAAGATCTGATCTTGCTAATTTCCCATGGTAGCGCCTCCAAGGGAAATGCTGCCTTTTCTTGTCTTTTGGTGTGATGCTTGTGATTTCAACCAGATTCCTTTGCTTTCAGACCTTTTTAAAAGGAGATGTGAGACTAAGAGGATGGTGTCTTAAACTGAGGAGCCTGTGCTGCATAGAAAGCAACCTGGAGTTGTGTGACCTAGTGTCATCGTGACATCCAAAATGTCCCAGTTTCCTGGGAGAGGGAAGCTTTAGCTGTATTGTGAAATTTCACAGTTCTGCATTTCAAGTACTTGGGCCTGAAACTGGCTGCAGAATGTAGGACATTTCAAAACTGTTTCAAATCAAACCAGTTAAAGAATGAGAACCTTAGTAAGTGTAACCTGAGATTCCTAACTGTGATGTGTGCTACTGTCCTTTTTCCTACGGGGTGGATACCAGATACACATCATTGTTGCATGTTAATCAGCCTCTTTGAGAATTGGAGGCTGCAAAGTCTACGAAGAGGCTATAGAAGTAGACTATTTCATGTCATTTATCTTAGGTGAAGTGTGACTGCTGTTCTGATGTAATAATTTCTTCGTACTGCTGATGAATTATTTCAGCATGGCAGTTGGCTGGTGAGAAATGTCTTGAACAACGTGGCATGATTGTGGAAAGTCTGCTAGTGATGCGGAATTGCCCAGGCATGTTGAGGTGAAGACATAGCTATATGTGCCAGGTGTATTTACGATTTCTAGAAATTTACTTCTTTAGCTACTGAAGACAGTTCATGACCTTCTTTCATTCAGTTCCTCAACTCCTTCTAGTGTTCTGTGAAAGCACTTGGAAAGTAGGACAGAAGACATACTTGAAGCTAATTTTCAACTCTGTATGTGCTGAATGATTGATTAGGCTTTTCCTTAGTGAGTTCAGTGAGCTGGGTCTCTTCTCTGTCCAGTTGCTAATTTGGATGAACTCTGGAGGGCTGTAATTATGTTGAGGTTTGAAATGCTCTCTCAAATTTTGTTGAAATTGGATGGTGATTAGGAGAGTTATTGAAGGGAGCACGATAGATAATTGAATTTTAGAGACTCTTTTTCTAGGACGTCAAGAAGTATAATTGAGTTATAGTTCCACGTTGTACCTCAAAAGTTAATAACACACATGGATAGTAAGCCTACAGAATTAAGCATTGTTGTACGGTGTAGTAGCAGTGGAATTTTCATGGGCACATGTCAAGTGGCGTCAATACAGAAAGCATAGATGTTGACTTGATCAACTGGAGTAATAACCAGCCTTGCTCCTACTTTATTTTTCTTCTAACCAGGCAAGCAAGGTAAATGTTAACCTTCCAAATTTGCTCTGTTTTCCTTGTGGAAATGGTCATACTATGAAAATGGTCATTACCAGCAGTTCTAATAGCCTGACTTAATAGTGATCTTGGCTGAAGTGAATATGAAATGGTCATGAAGACTATTCTCTCTGTGTCTGACGAGTTGTCAAGTAACAGCTGCTGTGGGCTATGGTCTCTCAAAGACCAGCAGGATTCTGGATTGCTGAGGTTTCTACAGCGGGGCTGGTCCAAACTGGGAACAGCTCATGTTGCTACATATAAGTATGTCCATATCTCTCCCATCTGCCTTGTATGTAGGAATATTTGGGGTCCATCCATTCTCACACCTCATGCTGCATAAGAAATAGTTCAGACCTTCTAGGATTATTATTATTATTCCTCAATAAATCCAATGACTTTCATTCAATCTGCTGAAGTTTTCTTCACTCCGGAGTGGAGAACTATTGGTACTTGGTGTTTTACTACTTGGGATTTTGTTCAAGACTTATCTGTAACAGAGTTAGGTGGATTTTCAAAGCCTTTTTCAGTTTTGCTTATTAGGAGATTGTTTGGTCTATACAAGAGGAGAATGCTACTGAAATTAGTGACTGGGCCATATGCATTTAACACAGTGCAGTTAGTAAGCAGTCTAGGCTTTTGGCAACAGTGCATGTTCTGAAATGGCTCAGCACACAACAGGCAAGTGAGCAGGTTAGCACATGACAGGTCAGCCTTTTGGATGGCATTCAGGACAGGATTTTTGATGTGCCAGAAGTGTAACTGTAAATCTTATTTCAAAGGATGCAGGAAAAACAGTTCTAAAGTCCTTGACAGAATAAAAAGCAGTAGATGGCTGAGTTTCCATCTGGATACCTGTATGTTGGGCAAGCAGAGATACTATGGCAAACTGGCACAACAGGCTGTGGTGCTATCAACTAGTCCCAGTTGCATAGTGATTGGCACTGACCATAGATGGAATACTACTATGGCACTCCAGAGGCCTTGGTTTTCTAACCTTTTTGCTGTGTTAGGAAACGATCAAGTCTAGAAGAGGTAGTACTCCAGAATGTAGTACCTGTCTGCATAGATCCTGTTGAAAAAAGTGTGAAATCCTTTTGCAGCAATTTGTTGCCTTTTGCAACCATTCAAGAACTGTCTGAACAACTGCTTGAAATATTGATACTCACTGAAGACCATTATGAAGAAGAAATAAAACATTATCTTTCATAGCAGGCCTGGAAATATACCCCTGTGACACATGTAAGAGTATGATTATAGAAGAGAAATTTTTTAAGCCAGTGACCTGGTGGTCACCCCTTGTGAACCATGATTCTGATTTGAATGATCTGTGTGGATGCCATCTGCATTGGAATGGATATTGAATGTTGCAAGCAGAAAGCTGCAACTGTTTCTAATGGTGAGGTCAGCAAGTTTGTGGAGAGGTTGATGACTTCTTGGAGGGACTGAAACTGGGCTCTGTGAATGAGATTCCTGTTAGCCCAGTACTCCTTTTGGCTAAAACTAATCTGACCTGGAAACCCAGTGAGTTGCATTCCTTCCTAAAGCTTCTTTTTTAACAGACTTTAAATTCCACTGATGCTTCTGTAGAGATTTATAGTAGAAATTTAGCACTAGTAATGAGAGGAGAACTGAGAGAGAATGTTATTTTACTATGGGATTAAAAATGCACACCATATTTAAAGGACCAGAAGATTTTAGTTATGAGAGTTGCCCTGTTCTGATTTTTATGCAGCAGGATTTGTCTCCCTTGCAGCATCCCTGTATCGAATGGGTGAAGCAACTGAAGCTCCTCCTTCAGGTCCCAAACCACAAGGTGGTACAAGGAGAGTCCTTGTAATTCACCACTGCATTGGCAGTTCTGATTACCTCTGATGATACCTCATGTTAACACAATAAACTAGAAATGTTCTGTAAGCATTTACACAACAGTAGTATCTTTCCTTACACCATAGTAGTTTAAAGATAAGGGAGGAGAATTACTTTTGTACAGTAGAAACAGTTGAGAAAGTAAGAGACTCTGGTACAGAAAAACAGGAGTCCACAGTGCACTCTTGTGGTGCTGCCATTGGTTAAAGTGTGAAAACAATTCTGATTGTCATGCATTTTTGAACTCTGACATGCTATTCTGTGGTGCCTATCTTTCTGTTCATAGCTCAGACAATAGAAGAAGAGGTGAAATGGAATGTAAGTGATTTTGTGAAGTAGACATTTTGGCCTTTTTAACATCTATCTGAGCTCAAAGTAGTCTTTAGCTTCTACTGTTTGCAGTATTCCTCAAGACAGCTAAAGTGTTTTCATAACAAGAGCAAGGTAGGTGCTAATTTCAAGGTGGGCTGACCCTGGAGTAAACACAGTAGAGTTACACTTTGCACTGCAGATAGATCATTTGCTTGTGTAGCATCTGTGTGGATCTTTGTTTCCCTCCCAGGTCACTCTTCAGAGTGAAGTTGAATTTGGAGGACCAATTTTGCAAGAGGACAGCTCAACCAGTGAGCTGTTTGCAGGGAGAGAGCAGAGTCTGTTTTTACCTCTCCTCTCCTTTACTTACTTCTTACTCCACTAAGTCTGCCAGAAAGCTGCCCTTCTTTTTGACCTGCATTTTGGTTCCAGGCAACCAGGATGGCTGTGGGCTGGTCTGACCAGTCTGATCATTGCAGCTGGTTCCAAGTCCTTCACTTGTAAGTGGAGTTGAGCCCTCCTCTCCCTATGTCAGAGGACAGCAAACACTTGCAGGACTCTGATTTCATTTTCTGTCTTGGTGAAGTCACAAAGAAAAGTAACTTTTGGGGAAACCCATATGAAATTTCTGTGGTACTGAAAGAGGTAAAGTTTTCCTCCCATTCTTTCCTATTTGAAGTTAAAGAATATTTTGCTAAGCAGAGTGATAGTGCTACTGTAGTCTTGCTTTTTTTTTTTTTTTTTTTTTTTTTTTCTTATGCATCTCATCTTCTCGTTTTGGGCTTCCTGTACTTTATAGAGATGTTATTTCAGTCCATTCATTAACTTTGTGAGAGCTCTTTTTGAAGTTCATTTGAAGTGCTCCACAGGAAGGGTGTTAACAGCTGTGGTTGCCTGCCAAGCAAATAATAATTACATGATGCGCCTGTCCTCTCCCAGCATTGGGTAAGTAGGGAGAGGAACTCCCATCACTATATGTTCAGCATTGCACTTCTTTATTCTGGATAGAATTTGGGTGGAAGAACTAATTTTGCACCCCTGTAAAGAGAGTTGGGATGGGATGTGTGCATAGGCCTTTGGGTTTTGAACAGGGAGTATCAAAGGTAAGCTGTTTCTAAGGAGTATAATTTCCGATAAGGAGTATCTTGATAAGTAATACATATTCTTATAACGTATATCTTTGTAAAAAACAGTAAGTGGTATTCATGGGGCCATGAACAATGTAGGTTCCTGAACTAAATTATTTTTCTCTTATTTTTGTTGTGATTGTAAGCTTCAGATGTGTCATTATCAAGTGGAGAGCTAATTTCTTTGTTCAGTGGAGTAATTCAGCTTGAAAGAGATGCTTTTTCTTCTTCTTTTTTTTTTTTTTTCTTCAATTTTTTTTAACCTGATCCAGAGAAACACTGTACAAGAAAACAATTCACTGTGATAGAATACAAAACTGACATCAATTGGAGAACCATTTAGATAAGTTCAAATGTATAGAGGCCTTTACTCTAGGTGCCTTTGGGTGAGTGAGTAGTCGTCAGTTCTCTGTCAGTCATGGCTAATGGAGAGAGGTGTGTGCTGTGCTGGAAGGAGGCACAGGTAAGGGAGAGAAGATGCTGGAACTATAGTCCATGCCTCTTCTAGTTTAATGACATTGAGACTTTAAAAGAAGTGCAATTTCATAGCAAGTTAGAGGCAAAACTTCCAGAGGGATAAGAAAATGACAAGTTTGTACTACACATTTTTCTTTCAAGTACAAACTTACTGCATTTTCAGTGTGATTTGGCTAGATCCAGAGGACTCCGTTATCCAATAGAAAATTAGACTTAACATTTTTTCATTAAACAGGTTGAAACCAAGTTAAGTAGAGGTGCCAAAGTCTGTTTCAAGAATGTGTTTGGAGTTTGCTTTATGAGCAGATGGCTACCCTGTGAATGAGGCAGCTATGGTCTTGTACTTCGGACTGCTGTTGGCCTGCAGTGTGACCTTGGGCCATTTGTTTACTGACTCTCATGGCTCTTTTCTTTCATCTACTGCTCTCAAAGTCCTTGAAACATGCTATACAAAGGACAGTGGAATTGGTTGTGATAAGAATTTTGTGGTTACATCTCACATCAGAGCTTACCTTAAACAAACAACTGATTACTACATATTAGATTAGCTGAAGTTCTTTAAAACAGTGTTTTCTGATGCCTTGTAAAATGATGTGTGTTTACAGAAGTCTGTTTTTATGCATTGGTGGATATACAGCTGTCCTTGGAACAGAATTGCCCGCTGTGTTTTTGTTAGTAGTCAAATGCAGATTGTTGCAGTTACTGCAGGTGTACTATTGCAGGCCATCTGAAAACCAGGCATTTTATACTAACATAAATTTATAATTTGTTTTCTTTGTGGTTACTGTGAACTTATAAGAAGTATCAAACACAACTTCACTCCATTAATGGCTTTTCTTGCAGTGTAAAGAAAGAGGACTCCTCTTGGGGTCATGGAGTTCATTTTGCTTGCAGGTGTAGGCTTCTTCTCTACTGGCTTTTTTTTAGTGCTTGGTGTTAGCAGTTTACTGGTTTCTGCAGTGTAATGAGATGTGGCTGATTGCAGTGGTTGTGAGCCTCCAGTGGATGCAGGATAAAGAGATTCTAAAACATGTAAAATACTGTTGGAATTCAGCTGTAAACCCTGAAGGAAACTCTTCACTTGACATGAACTTTAGGAGACCTTCTCTTGGAATGTAAAAAAAATAAAAATACAAGAGAAATAGAAATAGAACTTCTTGGGCTGAAAAGATTTCTGTTGAAGTCTTCTCTGTAGTGATGGAGGAGGACCAATAGAATGAACTGCTAAAAAATATGACTGATCTCCACTGTGCACAGCACTGTTTAATTTGCTTTTTGTCCTAATGGCAGAGAAATTTGCAAGAGTAAATCTTCACATGCAAAATCCTTGGGAATTTTGCATTCCTTCCGGAGTGTGTATCTAGACAGCTTTTTTCTCTTTCTTTCTAAGGGTTTTGGAGGAAGCACAGCTTTACTTCTGCTTTTTCCATTAGTCAGTCTTCAGTCCTTCAGTGCACCGCTTTACAAAGTATATTAATCCAAATGCAAGTGCCAGCTCACTTTTTTTTTATGCAGAAGTATGAATAATGTTATTAAAGGTTCAGCTGTTACTGGTAAAAACTGGTGCATGAGCAAGGAGGTGCTTGTGTAAGCTGCTCTTTGCACTCAGACACCTGGGTTTGCTGCAGAGCTGCTTTCCAAAGTTCTCAGAGCTACTTTCCATTGAGACTGCCTGCGTAATCCACATGCAGTGATGAATGAGGGTACCTGGAAAAGAGAACATCTATTAATGAGGTAGCAGGATTATCTTCTGCATCACTTTGTGAACTGCCATGGCTACAAAACTAACCCCATTATATAAATAAAGGGAGTTGTGCCAGTTGTGCCACCAATACAGCTTATGTTTTCCTGAGTCAGGTGTTAGCTGTTCTCTTCTAGGAAATGAACTGGATTAAAAGATGATCATAGCTTGAGGTCTTCTAACAGAGAGTAGGTCTCTAATGGGCTCGTTTATGTTATACTGGAAGGCTTCACACAGTAATAGGGAATGCACGTGGACAGTGGATTTGGCTCTGGGAGTCTGAGTTCAGCTGATGGTAGCTTTTTAAGGACATGCTCTAATCTTAATGGAAACCCATTTATTACAGGAAAATGGATTTATAAGGGCGTGGAAGTATGTGAGAAAACACTTGAGAGTAGCAGTCATTTGCCTTAGGTAGCTAAGATCAAAAATAGCTACCAGAGAACCACCACCACAGAGGAGGAAAGGAGTATATACTATTCTCTTACGTTTTCAGGGTGGACAAATCGTTCAATAGATTCCTGAAAATGATGCTTAAAAGTCGTTACTTAGTTCTCACCAGCAAGTTCACTGTGGAATTTGAGGTGTTAAACCTTTGCCAAAGTTACTTCAGGGAAGTCTGTGAGGATTTTCTGTCTTAAAGTGTTAGCAGTTAACTTGTTTCCATTTCTGAGCACTTAGATTTATTGTATCTCTGTGTATTGAGTTGGGGAAGTTGCCTTTTTTTAAAGAGGAGTAGGTCTGGAAAGAGTAACTTTGAAGTTTCTTTGCAGCTTGCCTGACGATGCCTCTATCTTAAAGACTTAAGTTCCTGGGTTAGGTTCAGTTGTGTCTGGTTTTCTTTTTCTTTTTTTCTTTATCTGTAGATTGTCATGTGAGAACGTGCGGTGATTGGTAGGTAGCACAGCTCCATCATGCTGCTCACTCACTCCCCCCATCAGAAGAGACTAAGAAAATACAATAAAAGGCAGCTGGCTGGAGCTGCTCTGCCCAGTCACAGGGTAGTGCTGGGCTCTGCTCACAGAGGCCTCCCCTGCAGCCCCCCCACTACCAAAACCTTACGCATGAACCCAGTACAGAATGAGAATCTTGTGTCTCATAGTCTGTTACAGCAGTATCATCTGCCTTGGGAGGCACTTCTTCACTGTTTGTGTTGAAAATGGGTAGATAAATATTATTCATTCATTTTCATAAAGAGCTAACACAGTAATTGCTCATTTCTAAAAATACCTTGTCTCAGAGAATAACACGACGTGTAGGCATATGAATGTAACTTTGTATTACATATAAGTGTCATTCTGTTTGACTTAAGAAGGGGAATGGGCAAAGGGATGAGGGTGTGAAGGGATGGTAAAGATGAAATCTGCAGCTTCCAGTTCATACTGTAAGACTTACACATCTGAGCTGATTGCAGTGGAATACATTTACTATCAGAGGAAGCAGGTGAGTTTTTGGTTTGATATATCTGTTGGAGTTTAGTTGTCCAGTGTGAAATAAGTTGTGTAAACATTAGTTTTGCACTATTAACTGTAAGGGAAGTTTAGATGAGAACCAGTGTGTCTGTTTACTGTCTATGTCAGAAATACCTGCATTTGAGCATGCTGTGAGTGGAAACTGCCACCAGTTTGTGACTTCTCACTCCCATAAAATGCATTCCAGAAGAAATAAATTTCTTGATTTCATGCATTTTGCAATGTCATGTGTATTCTGGAAGCTAAAACCTTTTGTCATGGCAGTGGCAGCTGTCCCCTTCGGGGCTACTTTATCCATGCTGGGCTCGCCAGTGTTCTTCACAGAGGGCGTGTTGATGAGGCTGAGGGTGCTGCTGGAACAGCCTGCTTAGCAGAAGTATTCCCAAGCTGCAGTGCTGCAAGGAAGGTGGTGTAGCTCCATTCTGGGCTGGGATATTAGCAATGCAGCCACCATGGTTCCTGGTGCTGGGTCTGCAGCAGTGAGGTATTGACATAAGCAGAGCATAGCTGATCAGGCTGTGCTCTTCTCTCTGGATGACGTTGTGTTGCCTTTGTAAATAGTACAGTCTGAATTTATTCAGTCCTAATCGCTGTCACAGTGTAGTCAGGTTTTAGGCAGTTGAAAGGCATAGGCTTACAGAATCAGAATCAGAATCACAGGCTCACAGAATTGGAAGGGACCTCAAGAATCATGAATCTCCAACCCCCCTGCCACAGGCAAAGCCACCAACCTGCACATTTAATACTAGACTAGGCTGTCCAGGGCCCCATCCAATCTGACCTTGAACACCTCTAAGGGAAGGGACATCCACAGCCTCTCTGGGCAGCCTGTGCCAGCACCACACCACTCTCTCTGTAAAGAACTTCCCCCTGACATCCAACCTAAATCTTCTCTCTCTCAACTTAAAACCATTTCCCCTTGTCCTGTTATCTACGCTTTCAAAGAGTTGATTCCCCTTCTGTTTGTAGGCTCCCTTTAGGTACTGAAGGGCTGCAGTGAGGTCACCCCGCAGCCTTCTTTTCTCCAGGCTGAACAAGCTCAGCTCCCTCAGCCTGTCTTCACAGGGGAGGTGCTCCAGTCCCCTGATCATTTTTGTGTCTTCCTCCGGACCCTCTCCAACAGCTCTCTGTCTGTCTTGTACTGGGGGCTCCAGACCTGGACACAGTACTGCAGATGGGGCCTCACCAGAGCAGAGTAGAGGGGGACAATCACCTCCCTGTCCCTACTGGATAGCTGCTAATATGTAACTGGGAGTTGCTTGAGTTGCTTATCAGGGATTTTTATTCATGTCCTTATTTAGTGTATGTGATTGTTTGTTATGGCATGTAATCTGATGTTTGGTCCAGAAAGGTGGAATTGCTGAGCTGTTACTTGTTACAATTATGTTTCTAAGGCTGGGCCTTTAGTTGCTCTTAATAGAGGCTTATGCTCAGTAATGCACTAAATTAAGCTGATAGGTATTCTATTATCTCTATTACTGTGTTGTTCATATTGTTCCATCATTTGTAAATTCCATGGTTTAATTACGTCCTGGTCACTGTGTTTATATTGCTGCAGTAATACTGTGAGGCATTAGTACTAAATTCAACACCATTTATGCTGTTCATACTGATAGAATGAAAGTGCCTTTTAGACAGGTTAGTCTTGTTTCGTTAGTTAAACTAAAGAAAGCAAGATACAATAGTCTGGTGTACCTTATCTGTTGTAAAAACTGCTTTTCAAGCACTTTTAGAACTCTGAAGTTCCCCAAAGTTATTTCCTAATGCACTGGAAGGGAATAAAAAAAAAAATCCAGATCCATTAAAAGTGTATTTTTTGCCATGGTGTCTCATGTTGTCTCAGACTGCTCTTTTTTGCCTTTTATGTTGGGTAGAAAAAAAGTGAAATTATTATTAGTGTCCAGTTTAATACAGTTTGTGGAAAGGAGTAATTTCAAGTACATTTCTGTTAAATCCTCATGAAGCATATGCTCAGAATACACTGCCACTGGGAGATCCCTAACATGCTATTGTTTTTTGTGAAAGGTGTACAACATTTTGATGGTAGATTCTCCCCATAGCAGAAATAGCAAAAAGTGATTGTTACCACTTATTTTTTACAGGACAGTCATTTTAGCATTCCTCTGGAATAATGTATTGCACTGCTGGCAGAAATTCATATCTGTAAACATCAGTGAATGCGTGAGTATGACAGCAAAGAAGGACTGATACTCAGTCTGCAAAACCTGGGATAGAAGCTGGATTGAAATTCAGACGTGAGTGGAAATGTGTTTACTCACAGAATTGTTGCTGCTTTACTGAAAGTAAGGTGTTAATTTGGTTGTGAAATAAATATGAGCCTTTCCAGGACAGTTTTGTGCCATCCTGCGCTACTTTTTGCATCATCTTAGGCAAGCAAGGCATGCTTCAGTTCTTCTTGCTCTGCTTACAGCAAGTATAGCTTATGTGAAGATGAGTCTGTTTACTGGAGGTTTATTACTGAAAATCTTCCTCATGTGTGCTTGTGTTTCAGCTCAAGGCAGAGTATGGTGACAGTAGGAGCTGTTTTGGTTTCTCCAAACAAACAATGTCTCCATTGTGTTCTTCACAGATGTCCCCTTTTCGTGGTTTATCCCACTGTCCCTGCACACTTGCCTGTGGAGACACACACCAAGTTTGGCCAAGCAGTGCAGCTGCCCAGGCTCTCTACACCCTTGGAAGCTCTCCCAGCTGGGGATGCTGGTGTGGTACCGCGCCATCTGACTGTGTTTATCTGACCATGCTTTTGAAACAGAAGCTTTCTCAAGTCCAAAGCTGACAAGAAGTATAATGCTTGATGTAATGTTTCCTGCCTTTTTTTTTTTGTCCGTGAAGCTGTTCCATAACATGTTTGATACTGGAAGAAACTCTGCAATTAATCCAACTATCCCAATGACAGAGGAATGTGGCAGATCAGAAGCGAGTATATAAGGTTATCCCCTACCTTTTAACATCCATGTGATGAAATCTCTCTTGTGTGACGTGCAGTTCAGCTGTGGAGTATGCCATTTCACAGTCTGGATACAGTATCTCTGCAGGGCAATGAAATATAAGTCAGGTTATCCAGAGGGTGTTGTCAACAAGCAAAAGTTTTATGTGTCCAGCCTTCCACAGGTGACAACTGTTCTGTGAAGTTCTGTGAGGTATAGTTTCATTTGTCTTAAATGGCTTTGGATAGCTAGCTGCATAGTAGAAATCATGAGTTCTGTTACGCCTCCAGTGATGGCTCTTGTGGTTACATCAAGCGTGCAAGTTTTAATGAAAATCTATAGAACATAAAGGGAACCTGTTTACATCTCTGTAGCCCAGAACAGCTGCATATTACATCTGTAACTCTGTAGATGTTATCTGCTTCACTAAATTACACTGGATTTTTAGTATTAGAGATTGCAAGGGCTTTCACAATATATTCTCATAATTTATCAGTATGTTTATAATAAGGTAATTCTCATGCCTTTAGAGAGGTCACAATGGGCATCTTAGAGTTACCTGTCATCTTGTGTTCTAATATACCAGTATGGCCATTTTATTGTTGTGAGCTTGATTTTAACTTTGTGCAATCCAGTAATCAAAAATATATTTGAATTTGAATGTATGTTTTGCTAATTAGCTACTTTTTAGTTTTCAGAATATTTCAGTTTTGCCTGTTGTTTCGGCTCAATTTCTTTCTTTCACTAAGTAGTGGAAAATATACTACTGTGATTCATATTTGTTCTAGAAAAGAAGTTGGATTTGAAAGAAACTGAAGAGTGATGATGCATACCACAATTTGGAAAATCCTTGTTTCCTGGCAGTGGCAGATTATTCCATTTTAATTATAACCAATGTACTCAAAACTTAGGTTTTCTCCTTTTGTCATGTTTCTTTATAGTGACGTTCTTTACATTTATGTATTACTTATACCACACTTTTCATGCCATCCTCAGTGTCTTTGCTAAAGAATGAATCACAGAGTAGTGTCTCATCAGTCTGGCTCTAACATAAATGGAGCTCATCTGGTTTGTTTAGAACAAACATGTGAACGATTGGGTGACAGATTCTAGTCATTCAGGCTGTAGAATCTGTGACGTGTTATCCTGTTCTTAAAACAGGAAGTGTGCAAGAAGAGTACTTCTGTAATTGCATGTTCTCCCACATATAAATAATAAGGTAATACTTAAACCTGTCTGCATGTGATGTTACCAAAAGCAGTCGCTGTAGGTAATTCACACTTCCTTCATATATCTGCCCGATTGTTTTCTGTAGTTGAACCTTGAGTTAGAAACTTAGTAGGGACAAAGAAGGATGTAACCAGCAGCTTTTGTTTTCATGCCTCCTGTCAGCCTTCTCAATTGCTTTTTAGCTGACACTTGAGCCAAAGCCTGTGCTTTTCTTGCAGAGCTGAAAGTGACTGCAAGAAACACTTAGTAAAGAAGTGGAGAAGGAAAGAAGGAAAAAAATGCACAAGGAAAATGAAGTGGATACTTTGGAACAAAGAGAGGAATAGAAGAGGAAGAAATTCCTAACATAGAAAACAAAAGAGAGGAAAGCATTTCTGAATATTCGCTTGTTTTCACAACACTGCTAAAATGTGTGTTTTCAGACTGTGCAGCAGCATGAGAGAAGCTGTCTGTTAACTACTAAGTAACTGTCTTTGCAGCATCTGCAGATGGGCTTCCAGGGGCTTTCCTCTTGATAATTTTTAGGTATTATCAGTGGTTCCTGAAGAGATATCTGTGGCCTACGTATTAAGTCTTACTGGAGTCACAGCAGTAGTCTCCAGGATACTAGCTCTCTAAAAAATGCCATTTGCTCAGAATTTGGTTGTGTAGCTTGCCATCCTGAATTCTCACACATTTTACCAAGGGCAGCTTGGGCTTCTGTTCCAGCTGTGGTATGTCAAGGATTCAGTCTTGGTCAAACACCTGGTTGGCATGCTGTTCAGAGAGCGGAGATATTATTATTGCAGATTACTCTTGGGATCTGTGGTGATTGCTGCCTTAAAAAATCACGGTGGCATCTTCCTACCTAATAGCAGATACTGTGTGTGATACAGCTGGGTTTACTCAAATAATTTGTGATGGGATCTAAACCATAATGTATGGAATGTGTGGATGGCAAGAGATGTGACTGAAATGGGATGAGGAATAGCAAGGTAGCAATCCAGTTTCCTAACCATTTATTTATGTAGCAACCATAATGACGAAAGCAGGGCAGTCAGTCTAAGGTTGTTTTGGCTTACTGCCAATTTAGAAATAAATTATTGGTACTAAAATTTCTGTGAACATAAGCAGTATTCACAGGAATGCTAAGGACGCTGTAAAATTTTAATGAATAAATTAAAATGTTAAATATAATAAAGCCACATAAATAGCTAAATAACTACTGGTAAAAGATTTCAATACCATTATCTTCTGGGTGTTGCAGGATGTGTGTGTCTGGCAGGAAGTGGATGAAAGAGGGAAATGCAGAACCTGGGCATGGGCACATTCAGCAATACAGCAGAGTTTATACTGTGGTGTGAGCCAGGATGTGATAACTAGGTCATGGTCTGGATGAATAGATAGATGAAAAGCATGCTGCTGTTTCAAGTGCTTCCTATCTGGAAGACTGTACTAAAGTGACGGGAGGGCTGTTGTGGAGTAGAAACCTCAGATTCTAATCAGCCTTTGTAAGACCAGGCAATGAATCATCTTTCAGAAGAATTTTCTCTGGTGTTGTTCTTCTTCAGTTAAATGCAATTAACTTGAACGTACAACTTAAGTTTTATATAAGGTTCTCCGAATTATCTGCAAAAATTTTATCTGCAGTCTTCCCAAGATGTTGGCAGGAAATACTTTTAAATTAGTTTTCCAGCTGCTGAATATCAGTGGATAATGAAGTGCCTTATATCCAGATTGGAAGTGAGCTGTTGAGAGAATGAAGTAGATATATGAGTAGAGCATGGCTTTTTAGCACATATTTTGGTGCTCTGATCTCACAGGGACTGGGTTGGTGGGTTTTTTTGTTTTTTTTTTTTCCTCTGCAGAGATCTGCTGAGACTGTTTTGGTGCAATTACTTTGCACCAGCCTCTGACATCTTAAGGGTTATATCGATTCATACAATCAAGTTGAAAAGGAACCTAAATGGTGGTCTGGTTTAACTCCTACAGTAAACAGAGGTATCTACATCTCAGAGCGCTGTCCAGTCTGAGCTTGAATGTCTCCATGTGTGTGTGAATCCTATGAAATCTTGTTCAGAAGGAATGAAACTGTTACAGGTGTGTGTGCTGTATGTATACATTCACTGCTTTACTAGAGGTGCTGTGAATTCCTCCATTACTATGACCACTGTAACCATTCATTGGTTTAGATGTATGTTTGGCAGGACAGCATATCTTGTAATATAGGATCCCTAACATCTATGTTCTCTTAGGCATTTAAGTGACACTTTTTCCTTACAGCAGTTCCTTCTGAGCTCATAAAGCTCCCTTTGCTTTATGGTAGAAAGGCATCTTAAAGTTCTGTGGGTTCATTAAGAAACACGACCACAGGACCTCCCAACCAAAATTTTAGAATTATACCAGCAAATCAGTGTTCCTCATGATTTTGCTGTGATTGGGGCCCAAGACAGATGGAGACTTGCTTTTGAATGACAGCATGTACTGCTTATAAATGTACCTGTGAAGCTTACTTTTTCTTGGTCAGAAATTTTGTGGGAGGTACTGAAGTTATGGTGTGGGAAACATGCTGCATAAAGTAATTCTGTAGGATGAATCTTAAATGCCTTGACATCTCCCACCTTAAAACTGTGCCAACTTTACAGTGAATTTTTAATTACATCAGCAATTGGTTTTTAGTTAGAGATAAACTAAGCTTTGCCAAGCAGTGGGGAAGGACTGCCATTCAGATCAGGGTCTTTCAAGCATTGCCTTCCCGAGATTACTGGCTGTGCTTTCCCTGGTTGCTGTCTTCTCTGGTCACAGAGCATAGTGAATAATCAATTATTTTGCTTCAGGGTAACTGCTTGTTTTAATGGTCAGGAAAGAATCCATCTTAACACTCCCCTGCTGATCACTTTTACTTGTTACGTAAGTAAATCATTTTTGTTACCTTCCTTCTGTAGTGTAAAGTGATGAGATTGGCTTGAGAAGACAAATCCTTAGCTTATAGTGAAGAAAGTTTCCTTCCTATTATACCTGTGGAGAGCCTGATCCTATGGGTCTCAGAGTGAGTGCTTTTGTGGTTCTAAAGGGCCAACAAAAACACTTTCTGTCTTTCTAGGGTGTGCTTAGTATGTCTCAAACACTTGCACTGCAAGGCTGTTGCTGTGATAGCCAGTCAAAGGCTGATATTAGCAGATACGATATCCTCTCCTCCCAATAGAGTAGACTTGCTTTACTGACAAATTTAAGTTTTGTCTACAAACTTGTTTTTGACAAACTTGTTCTGGTGAACTCATTTACAGCCTTGTAACAGAGATGGTGCATCTGTAAATCTCACAGGCTTAAAAGGATGCCTGAAAGGGACCCTGAATCATTGTCATCATCTTCATCATCTTGGTGGTCACTGTTGCTGTTTGCTGGTTTGAGACTATGACTTCTAGATGAGCGCGCTAACACCCTCATCCCTTCTCCAGTGCTGCAGGCTGACACTAGGACTCCTCAAAACAGATGTCCCAGATAGACTGGTGATCAATCTTTTTTCCTGTTTTCTGACACTCATTCTTTCTCTGTTTTCCTCAGTTTTCTCTTTTTGTTCTTTTTCTCTTGTAAAATTATTAAGTAATTGCAAGACCTATTTTGGCTTCTGGAAAGCCGTATCTCTTGTAAAGTTGCTAAGTTGTAAAGTTGTGAATTAGTTGTGAGTCTTATTTTGGTTCCTAAGTCTCTAAGGACTGTAAAGAATGTTTAAATGCTGTGCTACTGTGCATATTCTGCTTACCATGGGGGATAATTAAAAATCCACTCAAACCTGCTTTCCAGATCAGATGGTGAGTGGAAGTTTTCTTTGCTGTGTTGAGTGGCTTATTGAGAACAATACAGATTGAGCAGTATGTAGTGGCAGAGAAGAGGCTTTGAAATCTTAAACAGTTTAGTTTGCTGGAAAATTGTAAACTTCTTGGGTGTGTGTGGAGAAGAGTGCAATTCCATAGCTGTTCCTACAACCTACTCCTAGTGCAGGGCTCCTCTAGTGTTGCTGTTCTATTGTTTTCTCTCATAGTTCTTGGAGTTTGGTTTTTGCTACTAAACTGTATTGAAGGATATTTTTTCTGTCTCCATGAACAATCCATGATCCAAAACCAGCTGTATTCTTGTAAACTGGAGAGGAGGCAAGCTGTCCTTAAGAGAAGTGGTTGTTATCTCAGATCTCAGTGTTCTTTCCAATAGCATGTGTTGTTTAGATCATGTCTCTGAGTTCATTTTCTTACTTGTATTTCTGATCTCATAGATGGTAAAGAAAGCTTTTTTTTTTTTTCTTTTTTTTTCTGGTACAAGTTACAAGCTGCTTATTTAGAGCTTTGGAGTGTGGATGAGTACTTCACCCCAGGTATTCTGTTTCTAGTCTGGTTTATGGGAATGTGTATGTTTAACAGATCCAGCGTTTCCTGCCCTGCACAAAATAGTAGGTCATTTTGACCAAATGATAAGGTCAAACATGATAAAATTACAGGGTGGTAGTCAGAACTGTTCTCTGGACAGAAATCTCTTCAGCCTTCAAGCCAATTTAGTCCTACAAGTTCAGAACAACTCATAAATAAGCACTGAGTGATCTATTTCTTTAAATTTTGGAAGTAGAGGAGACACAACCAGACTTCTACAACTACAAAGGCTATGCCTTGTGACTGAGTGCTGTTGAAGTGCAGTATGTTTTGCCAAGTCACAGAACCACCAGACCCTTAGCCTACAAAATCATCCCTGGTCTGATCTGTGAAACCTTTTGTATTTTTCAAAATACACAAGTAGGAATACTCTCTCTGGTCTGAGTTTGAAAATGTCCATAATTAACTGTAGTTGTTACCACTCACTATTTGTTGCATATACATTGGGAACTTTGATGGAAGCAAAGATTTTTTCTGATCTTTAGCTCTAAATGTTCTTTAGTGATCTTAAGATCACTTAGCTTTTCTAGTACTCATTCAGAACTGTGGTTTAAAGTTAATTGATTCAGCACAAAATTTTAGATTTGTTGCATGAATAATTAAAATGTAGTTAATATTCCTTCTTTTTTTTTTTAAATATTCCTTCATTTGTGAAAAAGTATGCATTTTGTCTTGTTCAGCACTGCTTTGTAAAGACAAATAAATCCTACCCCCTATGGTTAGTAGTGGAATTACCTTCACTGTCTTCCTGCTTTAAGGCCCATAACAGTCCCACTCAGGTATGAGTTACCAGAGGTCAAATCGAGGGGCTACATGGGTCAGGCATAACCTCAACTGCTACATGATTTTGGGTTGATCTTGTCTCTCAGCATCGTTGAGCTAAGGTAATTCTTTGTAATGCAAAATCACAATGCCATGTTGAGAACTGTTTGTAATGAAGGGTGCAGAACACCACCTGATGATGCTGTAGCCTCCCTGCAGGTCTTTTGCTCTAAAACCTGGAGCTGCTTAGAACTGAGGCTTTGTGTCACCAGCCCACTTCTCCTCTTTTCCCCCTGGGACAGCTAACTTGAGCTTTGGCAGAAGAAGCCAGATTTAGGCTAACCTTTCTATATCTGGTTTTCTGAGTAGATGTGGTTTTCTGAGCAGTCTTAGTTGTTTGTGTTTGCCAGCATGGTGTATGTAGCATGACTCTGCCTTTGTAGCTCTGTTTCTCAATGTAAAAATGAGTAGTTTGAATCAAAATGATACTGTATGATGGAATGTATGATTTAGATGTTCTTGAACACATATGTGGTTTCCAAAAACTAAGGCTTAGTCTAAAAATGAAGACCTTGGCCATTGTTTGCAGGGTAGGGAGCTTGAAGTTCCAGGGGATAAACTGCTGACTTTTAGCAAAAGAGCTACTGTACTGCTGTGTACAGAGACCTGCCCTCCAGTGAGTCTGTACACATAGAAGAGTAAGACCCTGAGTTTAGATCTGGGACCATTAGAGCAATTTTGTGTGCATATGTTTTTTCTTACCACTCACGTGACCTGTCACGGTCATTTTAAAAATGGGCTTCTGAGGATTCATGTTAAATCTCACCTTTTGGATTTTGTCCTTGAGAATTGTGTAAATGTTCTTGGCGTATGGGGGTGAGAAGGAAATTGGATTTTAGTGCCATCTACTCAGTTATGCCAGCACTTTTGAAAGCCAGAATGCAGATTGAGGAGCAAGTTAAGCTGAATAGAACAAAGAGATTTATGAACTGTAGCCACAATTTAATTCATTCTTATTCTCTTTTCAAAGGAGAGCATTCAGAGGGTAAAAGCAAAATTTTACTTCTATTGAAGGTAGAAATGAAATGAACTGGAAGAGAAAAATGTCTATTAGGGAGAATCATTGTGTAGTTTAGTTTGTATCCCCGTTTTCTCAAAGCTGTTAGAATTTATTTATTCCATTTAACCATCCTGTTTATATTTTTAAAGGAATAAATAATAATAACAGTTCTCTGTCACAATAATTTCAGTGAGAACACCATCCACAGAGATGGCAGGATTTTGGCCAAAGCAAGGTTTTTGAGCTGGTTTTGTTGCTACTCCTACCAGAGTGTAGGTCAGCCCAGCCATGCAGTGCACCAGTGTGATAAGTGTTTGCAAAAGCAGTGATTGCAAGACCAGCTGGCCAAGCAATGCACATGCATTTGTAAAGGCTTTGTTTTATTAATAGTGGAAAGAAGTAGCAGATCACAAGGACTTGACAACTGAAAGCAAACGCTGTCGGTGTACTTAGAAAGAATGCGGCTTCGTGGCTGTGCTTGTAAGCATGCTAGCTACAGCTCAGGCCAGCTGAAGTCTGTGAACTGTAAGAGCTGGGTGTGTAGCCAAAAAAAAAACCGAACAACAAACCAAAAAACAACCATCATTCAAAGGCATTGTCAGTTCTGAACATCCATGCAGGGGATCAAAGAAATGTACTGGGGTGAAAAATCAGTGGTTTCCTTAATTATTTAGTTTAGTACTCAGCCTTATACAACTTTTTGAAAGGGAATATATCCACCTGGGCCACATATCACAGAGGACATGGTAAGAAGACAGGAACATGAAAGGCTAAGAGTTGAAGTGGAACAGAACTTTCCAGAAAGAAATTAGAGCCATACTTACTCTTTCATGAACATCAGTCTGCAGAGGGTCATAACCTTAAGTTCTTGAACTACAGAGAAGTAAGGAACTTCAGTATAAACTAAACCATCAATATTTTGTGATTTCTTTACTGTAATTCTGAGGAATCCTTTTTCAGCTGACATGAAGCTGTCTTCTATAGCAAGGACATGTTCCTGGTTGGATTACTATGGATGCTATTACTACACAGACTTCCAATAAGTAAGTATGAGGGTATACTAGTACCTCTCCAGAACTTCTGGTGAGATGTTAATTCCTATTATACTTCTGACAGCCACTAGAATGACACTGATTGAGAGATGAGCCCTCCATTAATACAGAAATGTTTATTCCTATGGTGAAAAGCATGCCTAATTTGTATAATGAAGTTTACACCTAAGATTTATCCTCTCTCACCCCTATCGTTGCTCCTCAGTCACAATGGAGGGACTTCTTCAGTCTTGTTCATTGTTTTCCAGTTTAATCTCTATGAAAATCTCTGTAGTTTGGCAGAGTCATGAAGTATGATTCTGTTTCTTTAGTCAGACACTGCAATGACACTAATGTAGAGGTTTTTAAGCAGAAGCTGACCCAATGAAGTTATTGTTTGTCAAATGTTACAGGAATACGTACATTTTAAGGGACCCAGCTTTATAGACAGTCATCCATTGTGTTCTGCTCTCCTTCTTCAAGTGTTAAGCTTAGAAATAGGGCAGTAGAGGAAGGGGAAACAGTTACAGCTCTAAATCAAATAAAAATCAAGTAAAAATCCTTTATTCCACTGAACATTGACACCTTGATCATTAAAATACTGTTTGTACTGTATTCTGTGATCTCTTACCTTCGTGGTTTTTACTAATCCCAGGAAACCACTTGCTTTTTTTTTTTTTTTTTTTTTTTCTCATGCACAAGCAAAACAAAGGCTTACTATTACATGTCAAGTGGATGTTGTTATATATTTGGGAAATGTTTCTGACTATGGGAAGACTTCTTTACAGTCAGTGCTTTCCACTGAGGACCCTGAAGCAGCACAGTTCTCATGGTTATTGTATAAGGATTAATGTAAGGCAATCCTGGTAGCTCTAGAGAAAAGCGAGGAACTTGAAGAAACCCAAGAGTCTTCTGTGAGAAGGACTTTAAGCCAAATTCCATATTTTTCTCGAGATGCTTGGACTTCTACCATCACAAGAAATAGCAAATTCTTGTCAGGCATCAGTTAGCTTCCTTTCACTGAATGCTACCAGTTACTATTGTTATTTTGCACATTGATTAAAATGCTCAGAGTTTTCAGGTAAGTAACACAGAAACCATGGACAAAGGCTGAAACAGGATATATATATATTTTTGATAATAATGTTGACTCTTCTGAAAACATTCATTGTAGAAATCATGGAGAAACTATACAGGCCAGCACCTGGAAAACAAAGTCATTGTTTATACATTTCTGTGTATTTAGAGTCCATGGGAGCTCACTTTTAATGAGCTTAGAAGATTGTTGAGATTAGAATAACATGTAGGAAAGGATACAATGACCTTTAAAACCTAGTTCCTGTGTTTGTACATGGTGCTTTTTAGAGACACTTCCTCAGTAACCCAAATTTGCTTTGATCCATTTTCCTTTCTCTTTCAACTCTGGTAAAACCGTAATGCATGTCTAATAAGTCTAATAAGTCAAATGCAAGGTTAATAAGGGTTGTTGTCATTGCTTGCTTGTTGTGGTTTTATTGTTTGGTTTGTTTGTTGTGTTCCCCCCATTCCGCCCATAAAGAAATACATGAATTTGCATGGCATGATTGTACAGCACTTCTTTTTCTTATGATTAAACCCGAATTGCACAAACTTGTGCAAGATATGTGGGATATCATTCCTACTTATTTTGATGTTTTTTGCTGTCTAAATAGGAAAGGTGTTTTAAGATTTCTAGACAGGTCATTGTTCACTCAATAGTTCTTTGTACTTTGCTGTGTTACAGGGACTGTTTGTAATGTTGTATAATAGTTGCTCTCAGTCAGGAGACTGAAAGTAGAGAAAGTATGCATCTGAGTATTCAAAAGGAAGAATAATATGTATGGTCCTCTATTTAAAGAATTTTGTGCCTTGTATTAGAATGGATAGTCAAGTATGATGCCAAATATGAGAAGTCTACAAAGTGTCGGTACTTAATGGGATTTGGATCAAATGTGCTTTTTTAGAGGCTGCAGATGATTTTGAATCAGACCATACAGGTGCTCAGAATGAAAGCTTATATTTTGGAAAGAAAAATTAAAAAAAAAAAAAGAGGATGCAGAGTTGATTTTCAGACAGCATCTTGTAGGATAGAACGCTTACTGTGTCTTTGATGCTGGAGAAGTCACGTCTCTTTACTTCCTTGGTAAATAAAATAGGAATTGTACCAGCTACCTTTTTGCTTAAGGCTTGTGTTATGCTCACTAGAGTGCTCTGATGAAAAGCATGTGTTTGTAAACAGTGTCATCTAACATTCTTATGCCTGTGATTTAATAGAAACTGTATGAAGAGATAATATGTTGGGTTTTTAACTCAACAGTGACTCAGACAGGGTGGTGATGATGTTTTGCTTATTTGTCTGTGTGCGTGGATGATATCTGTGTGAGCAGGACTGGTTTATGTGCTGATCTGGTGTACCTGTTCACCAAACTGTATCATTCATGCCATGGAATACTCTCACAAGAGTATTCTGTTTATACTTTGGAAATGCAGTTTATCATTTGAAGGAATTGTCCACTTGAGTTGTCCATATAAGGACAGCTGCAAATTAGTGATCCAATTCAGAAGTGAATCTATCATGGATCAGAAGCCAGTTTCTATGGCATTTGACACCACTGAATATAAGGAGAAGTTCTGCTAGCATTATTGGGGTATGAGGACTGTTAGACACCAACAATGCCAAATATGTAATCAATAGTCAAGTTTAATTTTACTTGGAAGGGTGGTGCTGCTGTGCTGATTTCAAGGAGTTATAATCCATTATAGCCGATACAACAGCATTTTTCACAGCATTTAGTCACTGAGATAACCCTCCCAAGACCACTTTAGATAATGAAACTGTGAGCATTTCTCATTCTCCACAGATGAGAACTGTCATGCAAATGAAAATGATAGCAGGCAAGCCAAATTCCATCTTCTGTGCTTTAAAAATCTTGAAGTTTTGCTCACCATTTGTTGTTGAGGTTATCAGATGAGTTTACTTTTGATAGTTATATGATTTTGAAGCAATATATTTCCTTTCAAAGTCTATCACTACAAAGTTTTAATTGACTGTTTGTGATCCAGAATGGAATGACAGACCTCTCATCACGTGCTGAGTAAAACACAATGCTGCAACATGCTGGAAGTCCAGTGGTGCATGAGTTTCTGCAGTGGTTCCATGATTCAATCTGAAGCAGAGGAGTGGCTATCTGCCATTAAGTACCACTTTATTGCCTAAACAGTAAAGATGCTTTTAGAGACTGCAGACTGTGGCTAAAGCTTTTCAATTAGCATAAGCCTTTGAAGGATGCAAGCCTAAAATGAGTGAATCTCAGCTGAAAATCAGGTACTCTGCTGAAGCTCAGCCTGTTCTTTTGTCCCTTGTAAGTAATATGAAAGCTTATTTCTTTCAGGAAAGTAGTGGTTGCTGGGTGCTGTAATGGGAGCAGTAAGGACACAACATTAACATGCAGGATCCCTGTCCATTTCAGAAGTGAGGAGGAGGTATCAAAAATCATGTTTTTCTTCATTCATTTTTGCAAGCTTTTGAGTGAAGAACAGAGTTAACTAGATAGCAAATACTCTCACAAAACTGCAAAAATGATTTCAGAGAACTGATTCACTGATTTCTGTTACCTTCACCATACTCTTTTCTGTATTGTATTTTTTTAAGTGAAAATGATTGAGAAAGTAAATAGACGTGTTTCCAGCTTTGCACAGCTTTCCAGGATATTTTAAGAGAGAGGAAAAATAAATCAACTCATAGCAGGCATTACAGTATGAGTTTGACATGTACAGTCCAGATTTGTAAATATGGTTTTTTATCAGGTAAATCTGCAGATAAATAAGAGAGGTGGCCTTACCTTTTACTACAAGATGCTGAACATAGGATTCTCTGTGCAGGGAATTCATAGGTAATTCTCGTTTGTTTTCATTCCCCTTGGTGTATTAAAGCACAGTTTATCTGACTGCATAGTAATCCTATGTTATTAGCTGTTGAGTTGCACTGACCATGATGTATGTATGCTTCTATGAGTGATTTCACCAATTGACTCTTGATACACAGAAGACTTGAGACAATGAGTTGTTTGGTGAATGTTTTTGTTGCTTCTTCTCTGTGTTAATCGTTTTTCTGCAGTGAAAGTTTAACAGCAGTGAATATTGTTATCTTTTCAAGATGTGTTTTATTTGTTACGCAGGTAGTTGTTTTAAATAAAAACTATTGTTGTTCATGAATATTTACAGGTGATGAAGTAGCCGTGTTAAAGTGCCACGTGTATTAGACTGAAAAGAAGTAGTGACCTGAGCTGTGAAACTCCTGGTCTGACATCCTTACTGAAAACTGGGACGTTGGCTCCATGCCATCTCAACTTGTGCCACCAGCTCAGTCTGAGCAGCAGTAACCACCCGTCCTTCAGAAGGCTTTTAAATAAGCAGCCTGCTGCCACAGAGCCTCTGAAAGCTGGAAGTTATAGTCTTTGCAACAAACTGTAGGGCAAGGCTGTCTTTTAAAGCACCCTCATTTCCTGCTAGTGACTCTTAATTTGACTATTAGGAGGCTGGCTTTCCCAGCCTTCATACTTCGTTATTTCCAGACTGTGCAGGAATACTACTTCAAGGGCCATGTCACGTGTGACAGTGGTCTCCCTGGGGTCCATCCCTGCACATCTCATGTTTTGCTGACAGAGGAAGAATGGCTGCTTATAAACTCATGATTGAAGTATCTCTGCAGGGTGGTGTAAAGATGTGCCATCAGCAAAAGGAAAGGGCAACTGGTTTTATTTAGTTTGCTGGTAAATTGAGCAGATACTAATCTTCCAGCAACTTGGGAGAGGATTTTCCATGTTGCTTACATTCTACTGTGTGGAGATGGGGTCTAAC
>JAOWBP010004700.1:53144720-53166790 GCA_028571105.1 Tragopan temminckii | reverse complement strand
TTCCTGTGCACAAAAAAAAAAAAAAGAAAAAAAAAAAAGCCTTTTAGAAGACCTTTCTGCCTTTCTTGAAAGCTTTAAGACTGTCTTCAAAGTAATTCAGTGCTTTCCATGCACAGCTTAACGGAAACAGTAGAGCACACACAATCCCATGAAGAGTGTTCATTAGACACTGATAGGGTAGGATGTTTACAGTGCTATGAAAATTCAAAACTGAGGGCCACAGCCTCTTCTGACGTCTCTTGTTCTCCGGACCCTTCTGCATCTTTGTTGCCCCACTTTGGACACTCTCTTTACATCCTTATATTGTCCAGACCTGCACCCAGTACTCAAAGTGAGGCTGCACAGCACCAAGCAGAGTGGGACAATCCCTTCCCTCTCCTGGTGGCAGTACTGTGCAGAGGTGAAGAACCACCATGCTGGCTGTTCCCTTGTAGAGAAGATGAATAGAGCTATTAAGAAAGTGTCAGCGTCACCATTGCTTTTTAATTGTTTTACACAGTCTAGTAGAAAATTAACACCATTGTTGAATTCCTGAGGGTGGATTAAGCATGATAAAAGACAGAGATGATAATTCCTTAATACTTAAAAAAAAAAAGAAAAAAATATACATGTTGTTTATGTTTTATGTTTTCATCAAGTTAGAGATTAGTATTTTTAAAATCTGGCTTATTAAATACTTTAAATTTGCTTTTCAGCTTACAATTAATAGAAAATGATGGTAAAACGATAACAAACTGGTGGGTCCGAACTTGAGCTTACCACTAATGTAAATCATTTCCATATCCTTAGGGACATGAAGCCTTTCGGGAAGGCTTTCAAGTGGAAGAGCTAGTAGACTGCTTTGAAGTCAACACGAACTTCTGTGACAAAAAGAACCTGAAGGACCTGTGATAGGGAGCAAGTGCTTTCAGATACCTGAATTAAATCTCAGCAGTGCTTTTCTGCCATCTGCTGCAGAGCAGAAGATTATCAAACATGTCAATAGCACTGAAGCAAGTCTTTAATAAGGATAAGACTTTTCGGCCAAAACGCAAGTTTGAACCTGGAACCCAGAGGTTTGAGCTACATAAAAGAGCGCAGGCCACTCTGCACTCAGGTGTGGACTTGAAAGCAGCTGTACAGTTGCCCAGGGGAGAAGACCAAAATGACTGGGTGGCTGTCCATGTTGTTGACTTCTTCAACAGGATCAACCTCATTTATGGAACTATCTGTGAGTTCTGCACAGAGAGGACCTGCCCAGTGATGTCTGGAGGCCCTAAGTATGAGTACCGATGGCAGGATGACATGAAATACAAGAAGCCTACAGCACTGCCAGCACCGCAGTACATGAATCTCCTCATGGACTGGATTGAGATGCAAATCAACAATGAGGATATATTTCCTACAAGTGTAGGTAAGTGCAAGGGCGAACTGCCAACTGCCTTTCATTCTGCGCACTAAGCATGATCCCTTCCTGACCTCTCAGAGGCTGTGGAGTCCAAGCCTTTATAAGAGCAGGTGGAGGAGGAGGGTGTTTTGCCAGAATAGTCTAAAATGTATGAAATGTTAACTGTGTCTACTACAGCTGGTGGGGTTTGTTAGCCTAAAATGTTTTCATCTGAGCCATTTTTTCCTGGTCAGCTTCTGCTTCTCAGATTATTTACTAAAGGTAGTCAGCATTTCATTTTAGCTTGCTGAAACTTAGTCACATTTGAATTGCTTTACACTTTGCCTGGCCACTTAAGCAGATGCAGAATGGATGGAAAGCAAAGTGATATTTCCCTTTGGAAAAATGTACAGTGCTATGCAGCACAAGGCCATGGACAGTCAGGAATGCAGTGAACTATTCCCTCCCACCCTATTGTCACTTCCAATACAAAACTGATGAATTAGAAAGTGGGTTATTCCCCAAATTACTGTAGTTTAACCAAAGAACCTAGGCAGGAAGCTGCTAAAGAGAGCACAATTTGTATTTTGGTACTGTTGTTAGCTTTTCTGAAGAGTGTGCAAATGGATGGAAGTATTGTTGCTAGAATAATTTCCTCTGAATGAGGAAGACTTTGTGGAGGAATGCCATTGTATGGTGTAGAAAGCCTAAATCTTTTGCTGTGGCTGCAGGTAATGAAAAGGACAGGATGCTGTACCTGAGCAATGTAAACTTCAATTTTATTTAATGAGTCATGATTCACTTCTTTCTAGTAGGAAAGCTGGGAGCTTCTTGTCAGAAATGTGAGATGTTATATAAATATATGGATGAGTAAATAGCAGAATATTTTGCAGTTTATACAGTTATGAGATGGTACATCAAGAGGCTGCATGTATTGGTGAGCTTTGCTAACCTTTGGAATAGCCAATTCTTGGGCTTGTCTGCTCTTTGTTTGGACAGATTTGTGGCTTGTTTTCCAATCCTTATCTCTTTTCTGACTAACAGATAGAAAGAAGATAACAACTATGTCTTTTAGGCTGTACTTTGCCAGTCTAGCAAGAAGCAGGATTTCAAAGGAAGAAGTATATACTTTTTGTATATAGTATATGTACTGTCCATAGTGAAGAATAGGTCTGATTTCATAAAGCACTTGTTCTTCCGTTTATTTGCTGTGAAAGATTTTTGGAATTGAGGGTAGCTTAGAAGTGCAGTTAAATATGTGTTTTTGCTTCCACTGGTATTTTTTCCATGTTTTTGTTACATCAAGTTTCCATCTTCAAGCCTTCTGTTGTGCCACCACAGTTTGTATATGCAAAACAGATTTGTGGCCTGAACACGGACATGCTGATGAGTTTTACTAAAACAACAAAAAAAAGCCCCACCCAAATAATACACAAGGTTTCAGCTCCAATAGCTCCCCTGTTTATGTTTTAGTGAGATACGTCTGAGGTAAACCTTCAGGATAAATGTGAGTAACAATAATGCTTAAATATTAAGTAGTGGTGGTTTGAAACCTTGATCTCATGATTCAGAAGTTGATGCACACTGCATTGAATTTGGAGTTCTGTGCTCTCAGTGAGTCCCTGAGGAAGCACCTAGAACAGTCAAAGGGAATTCCGTGTCAGAGCATCTCCAACACAGTGTTCCGTAGCCTCAGCAGCTAGGAGAAGTCCCTGGCACCTCTGGGGCCCATTCCTGGATAAGCCGCTTTTCTTTTGAGGGAATCTTTCTAATCTTTCTAAATCAGTCCCCTATCTATAATGTGGAGATGGCACTACCAGCCTGTACAAATGCTGCATATAAAGCAGTTCAATGAAATGTAGTAGCTCAGCATGAATATTGTTCCATGTTTTGCTTTTCACAGTTGGTTAGAGAGTGAAGCTTTGTTGTTGTATTGGATACTGTTTGTGCTGCCTGTTTTGCAGCAGCCTTTGGTTATTTAACCATAGGGTCTCTGTTATGTTTAGTATTAATGCAGATCTCTGTTTTCAAACAGAGATCAATGGCAATGAAAATTAAGATTGTTCATTCTTCAAAGTAGTTGAAATAGATCTTGAAAGATTATATACTTGAATGACAGAACAGGCTTAGGTATGCCATTACTAGTAGTACAGCAGTATTAAAGCATCATATCCGGATGCAACTTGGAGATTAATTTATTGTGTTAAATCTTTGTAGCATACATAGAGAATTCCTCTGGAAAAAGTGTATGTCCAGTGGATAGGATTTCAGCTGATCTTTCCACTAGCAGATGAGTTTGCTTAGGAGATCTAGGAGATTTATAGGAACTGTTTGTACCATACTTTTCTCAGCTTAATCCTATTAACGTTGCCCCCTTTTATTTGACATAATTCATGCAAACCACTTAAAAAAGGGATAGGGATAGCCCAGCTTGGTGGGCTTTTGTTTTGGTTCTTCCCTCTGTGGTTAAAAGAAAAAAAAACAGAACAAGTGAGGTGAGTTATAAGCAGTATACTACATTTAACACAAATTCCTCTTGGTGTTTACATTGACACTGTAACCTCTAACCTATGACTACTTACCAGTCTGTGTGCTTCCTGTGGTCTGGCTCCTCTCTGCTTTCTGCGGTCATCCTGGCCTGCTCACTTAGTGGTAAAGAGTCCCTTCTCCAGCCACCCTCCTACTAATACTGATCTGACAGGCAGGAGAAAAGGGAGCTGGCATGGGAACTGAGGAGCTGTTAAGTGAAACTGACAAAAACAGGTGCCTGAATATTAGGGGCTCTTTTTTCTTAAGGCAAAACTTTAAAGACTATTGGAAAAACAGAGTCACAGCCTGTGGACAAGTTTACTGATTATGACCTTGTTCTTATGTCAATTATTACCCATTTCTTTCATCCATTTTTAGGTGGATTTAATGCATATTAGAGGCTAGCAGCTCTGCAAACATGTTCTACATGTAACTAGCCAGGTGCTGTGATAGTTTGCTCTGTGTTCCTGCTTAGGCCACACTGGTGAAGCTATTGATTCTAGTTTTCAACATGGCTTCTTTAGTATGTTGGAGTTTCAGTTACCAGATACTGCCCCATCAGATCCATGGCTTGAAATACAAAGGCAGAACAGAAGACAGAGGCTTCTGCTAAAATAAACAAGCACATGGGCTTTTCTGACTCGATGTAATAAAACTCTAACCCTTGAAGATAAGAAAACAGTGAAGGCTGGGGGCACAGAGTTTATGCTGTCTCCGTCCTTGGGAATTTTAAAGACCAAACTGTGCAAAACCTTGAGTGTCCTCATCAGATCTCATGGCTGTGTCAAGCAAGAAACTGGGCTGCAGACCTCCCAGAGTCCCTGCTAGCCTGAACTTTCCTGCAATATATAATTCTGATTTCAACGCTGACAAGCTGCTCAAGGAACAAGAGCTAAATTGATTAGAAACTGATGAAGCAGCTTAAGAAGGTGCAATTTCACATTTAGCTGAAGTACAAAATCACTTCTAAGTTTTGAGAGTTTGTGTGGAATAGGATTTAAAAGTATTAAATTACTGTAATCAAATAGCCTAGTTATGCCTGGTCAAAAGGACAACATTGTCTTAACGTGTTTGAAGCTTGGGACTTCAGTTGAAAACTTAATATATCTTTAGAAATACATTGCCATCTCCACATTTGTGAACTCATGACTTTAGGTAACAGACAGTTCTAAAATTTATGCACAGAACGTAAGTGTGTTTCTTCTTCCTACAGAAGAGCCCCATACGTCCACACAGTACATCTAATCTCTAAAAGCAGACCAGGACTGTGGGGCCTTCTAGCCCATTTCCAGAAAAGGGTTGCAGGTGACTGGTGCCTGTGAACAAAGACTACTGTTGCTTTTGTTTTCCCAAGGAGTGGAGAGGTGCATGAGATTTGGGTGGCATGGTGTTAACTGGCATTTGCTGGTTTTCTTCATCTTTTGCAGCCACTACAATTGCAGCGTCTAGGGTCTTGACATTGCCTTTGCACATGGGCCCTGCAATAAAAAAAAAAAAAAAGTGTAATTGCTACAGCTGGCTTTTTTTCTTTTTTCCTTCTTTCTTTCTTTCTTTCTTTTTTTTTCTTTTTCTTTTTTTTTTTTTTTTTTTTTAAGCCAAGCTTTGCCAAGGGCTGACAGGAGTGTCAGATGGCTGGCTATTAGCTGGTCATTCAATCATGGCTGGTGGATGGGTATAGCTGCAGGCTGACAGCTGAAGGCAGTTGTAAATTCCAGATACTCCTTTCTTGCTGATTTTTACACCACTTTGATTAGTACTGGATTTGGGCTAAGGAAGACATTTGCGTTGTAAAGCTTTTCTCCCTTCTCCTATTGCTTTCCATGTATGGTCCCTTCTTCAGCAGGGGCAACTTGAACAACTGAACAACTACACAACTACATCTTTTGTGTAAATGAAGAAAATTCAGCAAGACAGGTTACTGCATCCCAGTAATTTTCTCTAGTCATTGAAGTGTGTGAATTCTGTGCTTATTTGTATGTTGCAGCAAAGTTAGAGCAGTAACACTTGTTTTTATAAAGTTTTGTGTTTGGAAATATATGTGCCTGAAAAATAACATGTAGATATTTTATATCGTGTTTATATGTCTGAACCACCTCCTTCTCTTCCTTTTTAGCTCTTAGGGTGATTCAGGACCTAGCAGATATTTCTCTGTAAACTAAACTGGCAGATGAATATGCCATTTCAAGAGTACTGTCAAAGGCAGCTGATAAACATTGTGTTGTCTCTGTCTGCATCCTTTTAAACATGTTTCTTTTCACCAACTAATTTTTCTTCTGAGCAATTTCACTCTGTTTTTGTTTGGTATCTTAAATGCCTTTATTAGCCCATGCTTTTACAAGAATAAGGACTAAATCCTAGGAGTAATTTGGACAGTCTTCAACCCCAGTCATTGCTAATTACTCAGGGTAACAGTAAGGAGTCACATGGATTGTCCCATCAACCTCCAGGAACTTGACTTTCCAGCACACTGAGATAGCATGTGCTGTGGCACATTATTTGAATTAACTTCTTGCAGGATCTGCATCTTCACCACCACAGCTTCTCCTCTACCTGAACTTGTGACCTGATCTCTTTAGCAACCTTCACAGCATGGGTAATGTCTGTTTGGTCTGTGATAGTGGGGTTGAGCTTGTGCTGAACTCAAAGTGTTGGAAACTTGATATATTTGAATGTGCTTTGCCTGGGAAAATGGGTTTTGTAGAAGTGAGTTCTGTCTGCATTCCACAGCCTTGTGTGCATTCCTTTCATTGATGAACAGGGAAAACAGCTCCCTATATGAACCCTTACAAAACAGACTCCGTCTGTTATGCTGCAGAGCAGAGTATATGTAGGAGTGGCATTTATGGTTCATAATGGCTTTGCTGCTTCATTTCTTTGAACCCAAACAAAATAAGTTTCACAATTACTGCCTTTTCTAGTTGCTACTTTTTACCTATGTCTACTTTGCCAAATCAAAGCTGTTTTTTAAACTCAGAAAGAGTGTAGAAAATTCATGAAACTCCCACAGAATATATTCACTGTTAAGATGACTCTTTTGACACAACATCTGTACTTTGGGGCATGTATCTGGCCATGGGGGAAGAAGTGTTAATGTGGCCTTCAGCTAACCCGGCCACTTGACATCAAAATAAAGCGTGGTCATAGAAGTTAGAAATCAGTTTAGTCCTGTTTAAAGTATAATCACAGTTTAGCTTCATTGTAGAAAACTGGAGTGCTATGGTAGTACAGTTCTCAGGGACTTCTGAAAGGCCTACAGTGAGGGCCTTTGCTTCAGCCCTCGCTCAGAGATGTATTCAGAGATACATCCACCAGTACTGCCTTTGTTTTCCTTCTTCTATCAAATACTGATTTGGCCCTCTAGTTTCAGTAGTGTCCAAAAGGAGCAAAATTAAAAAATCTTAACAAGAGGAAACTCATTAGTTTCTTTTAAATGAGGCCCTCGTGTCTTTTATAGATAATTTTTGGAGGAAAGTCAAATATGTACTTAAAAAGTATGTGGTTAGAAACCCCTTGTGTTGATAAAAGCCATGTGTGAGGCTGTATTCTTTAAAAACAAAAACAAGAATGACATTCAGATAATTTGAAACATTTGTAAGCACTGTTTCATCCTCTGAATGCTGCAGGAAAAAAAAAGCCAATCAACTTGATTATCAGCACTGTTTTGAAATGTGATTGCCACCTGGGTACTTCCCACTACAGACAAATGTAGTGGTACATTTCTGTGCAGGGTTATGTGGCAGTTCTGTCCCTTGTGGATCCTAAGCACTTGGCTAAACAAATGTTGGTAAGGAATTATGAGAAGAAGAGCTTCGAGAGAAAAAGCTGCTTAGTATGGCTCTTGCTGAAGTTGGTTTTGCTGCTGCAGATTGCCTGGAACACTGCCTTCATCTGACCACTGGCTGGCTGCACTGCGTGTGTCATGTCAGCGTCTTTTGTTTTCTCTTCAAACATGTTTGTTGTTATTCGATTCACTGCACCACACTTTATTTTTTCTTCATGAGTGCGATTGTATGCATTTCTATAAAGACCTTTACAAGTGAAAGGGGGGGGACAGTGGTAGTGGCTCTGAAAGGAGCTTAACAGGATGGGTCCTCTGCATCTTTGTGGTTGTTGGTTTCACTATTCCTCTGGTATGTAGTCCACAGTATTCCTTCATACTGAGGACTCTAAATGTCTGACTTAGCTGTTGAACACTTGGAAGAAAGCAACTTGAAATTCTGTGTCTGGTGTGATCTGGAAGAAGACAACTGTATTCCTTCTACTGTTTTAATTCTTAAGGATGTTGAGATGGCGAGGAAATGTCTTTGTGTGTTTATTGGTCCGTGCTGGGTAAGAAAATAAAGTAACTGAAAACACTCGAGTAACGGAACAAACATTGGTGTTTCTCAATCTTATGTTCCTTGCTTCAGTGGGATGTGTGTATGCATTGTTTACCATGCTGACAATGGCTATGTGCTGTGAGACACCAGGAAGCATGTGTCTCTGTGCTTCAGTGGGTCTACCGTAGCAGATAAAAAAGGCTTCCATCTAGCTTTGTCAATGTGTTGGGGTGAAACAAGCAGAATTCATACTGGCTGCTGGCCTTCCATAGCTGTAATGGAAATACCTCTGTACATATGTTCAACAGCATGCTTTCCTTAGGTGGTGAGCAGAGAGGTTTCTTGATAATTGTGAGCTGTATTTTTTAATCTACTGCTATATCCAGGCTTGTCCTCTGCAACTTGCCTTACTCCTGTAGCAGCTGTCCTCTGGCTACGTGGGTGACATGTACAACCTTACACATTCATGGTGTTCAGATCTGTGGAGCTCCATCCAATGCCAGAAACTGTATTACACCCACAAGATTCTGCATGTTGTCTGTTAGGATTGCACAGGAGTGCAATGGCAGCTTGGATTTTGTTGATGTTTTTGTGCACCCTGGATGCCCTCTTTACATGTAGCTGCTGGCATAATTATTTTTTTTAACCTTGTCTCTTCTGTAAGCTGGACACTTTTGTCAGGAGCTTACCAGCCAAAAAACTGCCTGCAGTGAAAGAGGAGGTGGACGCTGCATCCTACATGTGCCTTCTGGCATTTGAAAGCAAAAGATGAAGGCTAGACTTATTAATGTAGCTGTGAAGGGACAAGCTTTTGTCCTGCAAAACAGAGATCTAAAGAATCACAGAAATGATGTGAAACAATTATCTTCATTCTTGCCATCTACCAGCTGTGTGGACAGAACCTCGAAAGACACAACTGTCTTAATGACACTGACAGACTTCCCTTTTTCTTTGTTGCTGATTAGTGCTGCTTCTATGTGCCTGAGATACCAAACAGCTCTTGTTAACATTGGGGCTCACACTAACGCATGGGGTCTCCAGAGAAATGTTCTGCATTCTGACAGTAATTGTTGGGCTGGGCTGTCATCTCTGTGTCACAGACAACAACTCTCACAGGTAAAAAATCATTGGCTTCAGTAGGCCATGTGCCACAAAACTTACATGTGCTGCAGGACTGTGGAAATTCCAAATTGTTCTCAGTGTTTGACGCTGTTCTTATGAGACCCAAAGTCTTGTACTAATGTGTTCAGATTCAAAGAATTTTTAGGTGGGGAAAACCATGAAGCCAAAGTCTAAATGGTTTTGTTTTCCTTGAAGACTGATATCAAATACTTTCCAGAAATAGATGCATGGTTGGTGTTTTTCCATGCAGATAGCAATAGGAATTCCTTAAAGTACAGATATCTGTGATGTTTCATTTGTCTTTTCAAAAGTTTTAATTGGAAAGCCTTCTGGGCTATGCATAACCTCCTCAGTGTGTAAGTGCAGGCTGTGGTGATTGATGAATGACTATTCTGTATGATTTAAAAGAAAAATCCAGCTACAGCAAAGTTGAAGATTAAGACCCAACAAATGTTCAGAGCAACTTAGCAACTCTGCATAGAGTAGGACAGGCTTTACTGCCAGTGCTGACACAGAGAATTTTTTTTCTCTTTGCATCCTACAGAGAGTCACGCATCTAAAGCACAGGAGGGGGGCTGCGCCATTTCATAAGCCTTAAAATGTATGGTGGAAACTTTTATTTCCTTCTCATAATGAGAATCAGTGACTCAAGGAAAACAAAAGGAAGGTTACTGAGCCATCTGGAATAAGAGATGCTCAAGAAGGGAATAATCAAAAGTATGTTAATAATTGGAGGGAAAAGGAAAGACAATGAACAGATTGTCTTTGAAAGACAAAACTCTTTCCTGGATATGGAAGAAGAAAAAAGAAAAAAAAAAAACCCTTTGCTTTTAAGAGGCAGATGTTCAGCTGAACTGAGAAACATAATAGTTTATCAATAAATGTGTTTTATCAACATTAGAGTGGTGAAATAATGGTAATTTTTGTTTGTACAGTGTCAGCTTTAATGAGCCGTAATAGAAAGAGCTTATTCCCATAACAGATAAATCCTGAAAGCTTGGAGCTATAATATTCGACAACAGAGGCACTTCCAAGACATGTGCTGGATGAGATCAGATCTTTTAGAAAAGTGCCAATGGATATTTGGTCATTAAAGCAATATTTCTGTTTAGAATTTATATGCTTTAAAATTAGCTGCATAGCATGGCTGCCTCTTTTTGGATTTTTTTTTTAATTAAAAATAGTAATAATATGATTTTGAAGAGTTCAGTTAAGGTAAATTTTGCTATTTCATTTGTCAAGTAAGAGACTAAAGCTCAGGTAATTAAAGTAGTCTGCATAAGAGATTTTTCTTGTATTATATAATGGTGGTTCTTTGGTGAATGCAGAGACAGGTGTTATCCGTGATTCTAAGAATACTCTCTGTCTGTTCCTAAAATGTTAGCTTTTTGTGTATGGATTTGGAATAATGGAAGTAAAAACCGAGGTCTTCAAACTCCAATACCATACATTTTTAGCCATTCCATTAAAGGGGAAAGCTTGCAATTTTGACTTCCCTAGAAACTTCGACAAAGCAAATGGGAAAGTTTTTGCCCTGTTATTTGTTTACTCAGGACATATACAGTGTACAAGATGACAATTTATTAAATATTTTTTTCCATATTGATAGATTTTGAGGACATGATTTGCAGAAGAATAGTTGTACAAGTTCAGAGTAAGAGTTCGTGCTGCCTGGTCTGCCTTTGGATATCTTTGGAAAACAAATATAGGCAAAGAGCAGGGTGCCATTTACCCAGTCTCTGACTACTGGCATTTTAGAGATTCCTTCTGAGGTGTCTGAATACACTTTGATCTGGGAGATTCTGCTAGGAATCCACATCTCACAAATGCCAGTCCTACTTTGTTATCTTCATGCTGATTTGCTAATTTGTTCATTTCAATTTTCTGATAGTTCGGGCTTTCTGAAAATAAGAATTTCTCCCCCCCAAAATTTTACAGGTTAAGAAAAGAGTGGTTGGAAGATTTGGGTTAGAAAGGAAGATATGTCCTGTTGTTCTCCTTTGAAGTGAAAATAAGGAGTCTAAAAGTTTACTCCCGTTTTGTCTTTCATCTTTACCTGCAGCTCCTTCTAGTGCTTCTTAGATTGTCTTTGGCTGACCATATTTTAAAAACTCCTTATGACACAGTACCTGTTACACTCAAAGACAAAAATTTTGTAAAGAAAATTAGTGCTCATTTTATTATTTACGTTGCACTGTTATCTGAGCTGACTGATTATCAGTTAACAGTATGCATGAAAGAACAGTGCAGTAATATAATTGCTTTATGAAAAAAAAAGCACTTGAATGTTACTGACACAAAGGAATTGGTTTTTCACTTGTGGATTTTTGTTACCATAGTTGTGATAAAGTTTGGCTTTTGCATATTCTATTCCTCTTGCAGATAACTGGGTTGGAGAGTGCTGAGGATTTCCCTTTGAAGCTGCAGGTGCTTGCATAGGAGCTGAGGAACTTTACAATAAAACAAGTGATTATGTAAATACTCAAGATGAAAAAAAATTTTCATGGAATGTAGCCTTCAGCTGAAATGAAGGATGTGCTAGTTATCTCTTTTGTTATCTTCCTGAGCTTATCCTAGCATGTCTCCTGTTATGAAGGCTCACCTTCTAAAACACACGAAGCTTCCTTTCACTCAATTTCAAAATATTTCTTAACAGTTCTTCTTTAAATAGTGTTAAAAAAAACTTTCTTATAGTAAATGCTGATGATCACAATGTCTTTCTTAATCTTTTGAGTAGGATTTTCTTCAAGTGGGCAGTTATTTTATAAAAACAATTTACAAAATATATCTCTGCTTTACTACAGTCTTTTTGTGTTGTTGATATTGTAGTTTTCCCTGATTTTTTTATTTTTAATTTTTTAATTATCAGGCTGAATTTTGCAATGGATGCAAATATGAAGGGAATAGAGTCCAGCTTTAAGAAAAGTCTTTGAATTCCAGTGAGATTTCTAAATCTTAAATCTGAGTCTTCCATAAAACTTCTAGAAGGAAAAAATGGTTTTATATTGTATAACTGCAAGAATTAAGCTAAAGATTTCTGTCACTGGAAGTAATTCAGATTGTGGAGGACAAAATGCACAAGAGAAAAAAAAAGTCCAGTTTTTTTTCCTAGCTGCAGCCTATTCTGTACTAAACCACACGTGTGCTAGAAGTCTGGGAATATTTCTCCAACACATGGATATCCTCAGAGATAAGCCAGTGCTATCTTAATGTACAAAACATATTTTAATGTGATACAGTATGGGACAAACAGAACTGTTCTCTGTCAGGTTTTCTGTGTTGTGCAAAACTTTAAAGTTCTATCCTGCACTCAAACCCATAAAAGCTAACCTGTAACAGAAACAGATGATGAACTGTGCCTTCCTTTCAGCACAGTACAAGTAGAGAGGTAAAACTGTGGAGGCCACACATGCAGTTAGAGGTCTGATTAAAGATTTATTCCCTCTGAGAATTCAGAGCTCCCATTTTTGCTAGTACTTTGGTGTTTGGAATTTTTCATTTTTAAACTCCTTTTCAGTCTTAAAATGTGTTATGTATTGTGATAAATTGTTACCTGCCCCAGGTTACAATTTAGGCATTTATAAATGTTAGTAAATCGGTAAATCACTTATTTTCACTCTTCTTGCAGCAATAAGAATAAACTATCCAGTGTCAGGAGTCATATTCTGCTTTTACTCAGGTACACAGGCTTTGCTGAGTATTTTTGACAGTATGACCGAATCATAGGTTTATTTAGATTGAAGGGGACCTTTGAGATGGTCTGATCCAACCTTCTAGGTCAAGGGTGATCATGCAGAACAGTTTGTCCAGGACCATGTCAGTTGGATTTCGAACGTCTCTGGAGGTGGAGACTCTACAGCCTCTAAGTAACCTGTTGCAGTGTTTGACCACCCTCACATCAAAGAAGAGTTTTCTTGGGCTCAGATAGAATTTTGTGCTCTATAATTTGTGCCCGTTGCCTTCTGTCCTGTCAGTAGGCACTATGGAGCAGAAATGGCCCCCTTGTCTTCATTCCCTCTTATCAGCATTTATACACATAGATGAGATGCTCTGAAGCCTTCTCTTTTTCAGGCTGAAGAACCCCACCTAGCCTCTCCTCATATATGAGAGATGTTTCTGTCCTTTTAAAATCTTTGTGGCACTGTGCTGGGGTCAATCCAGTGAAGTCCCCTGTCTTTCTTGCATTGAAGATTCCCAGAACTGGACACAACACTCAAGCTGTTGCCCCACTGCTGCTTGGGAGAGGGAGGGATCACCTTCTTTGACCTTCTACCTTTTCCTATTACAGCCCAGGATATTATTGGCGTCTTTTGCCGTGGGAGCACTTTGCTGGTTCATGATCAGTTTCTTGTCCACCAAGGTCCTTTTCAGAAAATCTACTTTTAGCCACACAGCCCCGAGAATGTACTAGTGTATGATTGTTCCCCCTAGGGACAGGACTTTGCATTTACCCATATTGAACTTAATGACGCTAGCTTCCAGCCTTTTGAGGGCCCTTGGCCCAGCAGCATGCTGTCTGGTTTATCAGCTGTTCCTTCCAGCTTTGGATCATCTTTGGATGATCCACATTGCTCCACCATCCATGTCACTGGTTAAAATTTTTGGTAGTGTGGACACCTGTACTGAGCCCTGAGCTACACTTTTCCTCCAGCTGGACTTTCTGTCACTGATCACAATCCTCTGGACCCAGCCATTTAGTCAATTTTCAATCCACCTCACTCTTTGCATACCTAATGCATATTTCACTGGCTTATCTGTGATGACATTATGGGATACTGTGTCAAAGACTTCACTAAAGTCAAGGTAAACTATGTTTACTGCTCCTGCCTTATCCAGCAAGCTAGTCACCTTACTGTAAAGACTATCAGCTTGGATAAGTGTGGCTTCCCCTTGTGTACATTGCTGACTACTCCCAGTCAGTTTCTTGTCCTTTATGCGTTTGCAAATGCTTGCTGTGAAGATTTTGTCCATCACTGTCTCAGGGAATGAGGGAGTCTGCCTAGCCTAGTTCCCACATCTTCTTTATTGCCATTTTTGAAAATAGAACTGATAGCTAATGATCAAGGTCCACTGTGAGTTGCCATGTCTTTTGAAAAGTAGTCAAGAGTGGCCTCATGACATCATCAACTCAGCACTTACAGGTGTAACCCATTAGACCCCATGGAGTTACGTATGCCCTGCTTATTTAAGTGCTCCTTGATCAGGTCTTCCTTCTTCTAGGTTTTCTCTCTGCTTTCTGTGGCACGCGATCCTGAAGGACAGTTTCAGTGGGAAAGACAGAGGCAAAGAAATCACTGAGCACCTTGCTCTTTTCTCTGTCTTTTCTCACCAGTTTCCCTGCCCTCTTCACAAATAGGCCTTTGTTTTCATGAACCTTTACTGTGCTACTGATGGATGTGTGGAATTCACTCTTGTTGCTTTTCACAGGCCTTGCTAGTATCAACTCTTTCAGCTCTCAGAAAGCTTTGGCTTTTTCACTTGCTTTTTCCTCTTAGGATCCTCAAGGTTATTGCAGCCAAGGCTGCAATGTGACTTTTATGTTCCCCATCAGCTCTTCCTTATTTGGAAGTACTATGTCCAGCTGAGCATTTCTCTTTGTTGGCTCTTCCATTACCAAGTTGCCAATCTAAAACTCTCAGGTTGCTTAAGCTCTGGCTGGACTTTCCTTCCAGTAGATACTGGAGAGATTCAATGTAGTCACTTAGAGCAAGCTTTATAATTCCTTGATGTGATTAGAACTGCCTTTCAATTGGAATTTTGTCAACATTTTGATGTAACCACAGATAGAAGCTAACCTGAAAGAGATGTGCTGCTGAAATGTGCCTTGCTGTAAACAGTGGATAGCAATCCCTCTCTTTCAGACCCCACCCAAAGCTGTAGCTGATAGCAATGCTGGAAGTTGTGCTGGGAGACAAAGGCACATGGCTCTTGTGAGTGATAACAGAAGGTGTAGCAATTGATGCTGACATGCAGAAAACCTCCCATAATGCAGCTAGTTACATGCTCTTTGACTTGTCATATTTTTTGGATGATAGACCCATGTCCTGTAGACAAATAGAAAAAGGCAGAATGGAAACAGACTGTGAATCAAGTCACAAATCAAGTCACAATGACTTAAAAATGGAAATTGCCTTACAGTAGAGTAACTGATTACAAGAAGTATTGAAGATCAAGCTTATATAGATTAATTTGCCTTTTATTTTTCCATGTCATTGAGTGTAATGAAAATTCATTTAAGAATATATTTTCGTTTTCATAGTATTTTCTCCTTGAAGAAAACAGCAGGAAGTAATATTGTTCCCATGTTTATATTTTGTCTCTGGCTGCTGTGTGTCCCTGGCATTTTCTTTTGTAACATGTACTTTCATGTGGTCTAGATCTAAGCCACCCAGACACAAGTTAAAAACTGTGCACTTCTACCACCAGTCCAGTTCTCCTTGGACTGACATTTTGACTGACAACTTGTTTGTCAGAATATGAACCCAAAACAGTAAGTGTATCTTCCATGTGAACTTCCAGTACACGCTGCTAAGCAAAATGGGCAGTCCTTTCTTTTTAAACCTTCTATTGTTAATTCCTTATGGCTGGAGACAGTCAGAAAAGAGCAGTGTAAGTCCTCTGAGCTGTAGACTCCAGCTGCTAATTCACCCAACCAGCCTGTGCTGGCTTTGGCAGATGGTTTCTTTTTTAGCATAACATCTTTAATGGCCTACTTCCCCTTGTTGGCCAGGGACAAGCAACAGCTGTAAAATCATCTAATGGTACTTAAAGATACCTATTAAACTTTCCATCTGCATACCACATTTGAGCTGCACACATTGCCTTGTAGCTCACATGGTTATCCTGAGAGACAGACAGCCACAAAGGATCCAGTTTATATTTCATGTATTTATGGACATAATCTGCAGTTCACAATCGGATTTTGAGTTGTCTTCCTACTTAAAAAATATTTGAAGTAACGCAGAAGCACAAAACTCTTTGCACTGACTTCTAGTTTTTATGGTCTCTAAGGAAAAAAAAAATAATAACAGCATGGAGGGGCTTTTAAAATGCCAGTGCAGTGTTTATCTCTGCCAGAACTAACAGAAATTACTAATAATTAGAGCACATAAGTACATAAATGCCAGATTTCAGAGATCCTTTGAAGACTCCTTGCCTTCTGGATGCTTGGAGTGCACAGGGGGCAGCACATGGTACAGGGCAATGGGCAGTCTATGAATCTGAGCCCATGCTTCTAGTGGGGGAAAAAATAAGGAAGGACAAAATTAGAAAGGAGAGTCACATTAGGGGGCCCAGAACAGCTTATGGTAATAATGCATTATAGTCAGGGCCAGTCAGACCAGCTGTGCCTAAATGTGCCTGGAAGGAATGGTCGCTCTAAGGCATTATCTTCCTGACTGAAAGAGTGAAGAAGAGCTGGAAGGCTGTAAAAGATTTCTTTGAGCTATAGAGTGGGAGAAGCTGTTTACAAAATCCTTATACACTTAAGGCATGAGGTTAGCTCTTGGTGATGGCATGCACCTGTACACAGAGCTGAAATAGCAGAAAGCATTAGTTAAGCTGACATGGCTAACTGGCTGTTAGCAACTTGCAGGGGATTGTTGGAAGTTGGGCAGGCAGGGTGTGCAGCTAATAGAGTAGGGGGCAAAAAGCCAGACCCTCCAGCTTCAGTGGCAACTGAAATTGGTACTTGAATGTGGTACTTTTCTTTCCAAAAGAGTCAAACCATTCCTTTAAGAAAATATTACTGCAAGGAAAGGTATAACAAACTAGCCTGCTGCTGCTTTATTTCAGGAATTAAGTGTGACCCTGTCTTCCTGGCTCTTTTTTTTCTCCCTGAAATCAGTCAACTCAAATATCATTTTTCTTAGTAAAATCCTTCTCTGTATCCAGAAGCTTTGCCTTTTGCGCTTTGTTTCCTGAAATTCAGTATTTTTTCCTCTGAGCCCTCTTCCCTAGCTGTTTGACTGCATTGTGACAATGCTCTGGATAACTGGTCGTGATAACATGAGTATAACTGTGGCCAACAGAAAAGGTTTCTAAAAGGTTTTCAGCAGACGCATCACCATGGAGTCATTTTACTGTGTACTTTAGTCTTCTGGAAAACTTCTTTCAGGGTGAGTTGATTTTCTGACATATTTTCAGTGCTTTCTTAATTGAGCAGTCTCACGTTACCTCCTGATATGTAGAGGATTTTTCTGGTTTTGCAACTTAAGTTCCAATGGGGCTGAAGAATGTTGCATACAAAGGATTTTCCCTCTCTTTCTTCATCTTTTTTTTTTTTAAATGAATCCTGATGAAAAAAAAAAAAAACCTTCTTGCTCATGATACAACTATGAAGTATGAAATACTAAAAGTCACTTTTGCAATGCTAAACTGCAGATGTTAAATGCATAAATTGTTGGCTAGAAAAGGAGTTGAAGAGGAGGGATAGGTGGTTGAAATCTTGCACTGTGGAACTTAGTACAGTCAGCAGTGAAGTTTTGCAGCCTTACATGCTGGGATGTGGTGTCTTTAGTGTGCTCATAAGTGAGAGGCAAGAAGAGTGTGAGCAGTGAGGATGTTTGTTGATGATAGAAAGGTATTCAAGGTAGCAGAACAGGGGCTGACTTGGAAGAACTGCAGATCCCATGGGTTAGTAACTGCAATAAAAAAGCAGATGTATGTTGGTGTAGGTGAAGTATGAAGTGATGCATTCAGGAAAAAAGCCTAGTTTCTGAGTAAAGTGATTGTGTCTGAGATCATTCTTACCATCCAGATTAAGAAAAACAGTGCAGCATCAGCCAAACAAAATATGTAATTCTACTGTTGTGTAAATGTCTACATTTCATAGTTGTCGTCTCTTCATCACAGAGAAGGTCTTGTTAGAAAATCTCAGAGATCAACAAGGATGAGGAAAGATATGGAAATACCTCTGATCTGGGAGCAGAGGAGCTGGCTTAGTTGCATGTCCGTATGACAGGAGCTTGCTGAGCAGACGGGTGCAATGCAGGCATAGAGAGCAGAAGCTGGCCACTATTCCTGCATGGGAGCTGGATCTGCCTGACTTCTGAGGTTTCAGGAAGACAGGCATAGTGGAAGATGGTAAGCTGAAAGTCTCTGCTATCTTTGGTAGTGTAGTAGGTCTTTTAAGTTATTAACATAGTGGTACTTTGGGCACTGAGTACAGCAGCTTTTTTGTTGTTGTCTTATCAGCATTGTTTGCGTTAGTATTAAAAATTTTAGATTTTCAAGGAAGCAGTAAGAAATTTATTTGTTGGGGTTAGGGTTGGTTGTTCAGTTTCAGTGCTTGGACACATCCCAGGAGCCATAGGGAATTTTGGTCATAATCATCCTGGGCTTCTGGGCATACTAATTTTGTCATTGCTGGAGGAAGAGCTGTTCTCCGCTATTTTATGCAGTATCCCAAGGGAGCTCCAAAGAGTCATCGTAAAAGCTTTGTGCAGAAAGTCTTAACACAGAATAATTCTTCCGTTTCTTCCTGGGCTTGCATTTTTGTGGGGAACTACAGTTCTTTTTTCAAATACTGTGATGAAGCAGCCTCATTTTCTTCTTCCTGTTTCTGAGCAAGATGCATTTATCCACGTGGATCACACACAAATCAGAAACCTTTTATTTCTAGTGGGCTGTAGAAGTAGTTAAATGTTGTGGTAATTTCAATATGCAGTACTGATTTCTATCTAACTGCAGGAGCTAGACAGATAGGGATCAATTCATGGTATCATTTGCAGTTTTGCTAATCATCATGTTCAAAGTATGACAACTAGACCCAAAAGTGCTTAGGAGAATTAACTGTTGATTAGTTTTATTCTGTCCTTTGTCACACTGAGATGTTCACAGCTTTCTCATCACAGGATATCAGTTTTAGATAAATAAAAATGCTAAATGAAACTTGAGGTTTAAAATAACACACAAACTAATGAATGTCTAGCTAATGAAGAAATGTATAAGGTATCAAAACTAAATCAACTGGTTAACTGACAGACAATTTACAAAGTTTACTTTTACAGAAGACAGCAAGAGTGGGAGAAAGGCCAGACCTTAGAGCCTGGCAGAACTCAGGAGACCTTTGCTATCTGCCACCTGCAGGGAAAAATATTTTGGAGTTAATTTGACAAGACGATAAATGAAGTAAAGCAAAGCACAAAGAGCAAAAATGTGGGACATCACTGTGATTCCACAAAGTCCTACTTTCTGTGCTTAATATTAGGCCTGAGCTTCTATCCACCCTTCTTCAGATAGCATCATAAACCAAAGACATAAAATAGTCCGTGGTAGCCCTATGCAATCTTACCATCAACTGTCTTTGTGCTGTTATGCAATTTTTATTTTACTCTAGTGCCCAGAGCTTTCTGACAACAGGAGTGTGATGCTTTATTGAAATCAGGTGCTCAAAGAGCAGTTTAGGGAATTTACTTTAGGAGGTTGTATTACCTCCTCCTCTTTCCCCCAGACTATGGGTTTCTAAAATTATTGCAAATCTGAATGGCAGAGATCACTCATCCCTGTCACACAGAGGGCTTGTCGGAAAAATTAAAGCGAAACTTTTAATTGAGAGATCTCAGTTGTTACAGTTTAAATTTAACTGGAAACAATAATTAAAAGATAAGCAGATCCAAGAAGTTGATTTATGTGCTAACCACTGAGGCTACATGTTTTGCACTTGGATTTCATTCTTAAATATTTTTAGAGCTGCTGCATGCTTGCCTTTTTGAACGAGAAAGTTCAACAGAGATACTACAGCTGCTTTTTATACTTAGTAGTCCATAGCGAAAACATCTGTGCTATAAACAGATTTTTTGAATTGGCAAGGTGCCACAAACATCTCAGATTCAGGGATTGATGCAGCTTTTATTCTAACACTAAATTTCCTGCTAGGAAGGAAGTGAAAGTGTGACAAAATATACCTGCTGCTTCATGATCTGTACACAGGGAGAGATTTCTCTTATTTATGTGTAATGCATTCTTCCTGTTGCCTGGTTGTTAAGTGATACCCTCAGGGAGCAGTGGCAACAGTTTTGTTGGGACTTACTGTGACTTACAGAGGGTCTCAAGGAGCAATATCTGAAACGATAGTGAAATATTTCGTTTAGGATGATCCATAGCAAATTTTAAATGACCAGTGTCATGTACGAGAACTCACACACAAATTAAAAGGCACTTTTTGATTGAGTTTTCTGTCTTAGTAACAGAGAGGTTTTTTAACAAATTTGTGTAGTATTCTTGATCTAGTTTCAAGCTTTTCTCAGAATCAAGAAGACTCAAACTTGCAGTAAATTTTGGGAGACATATTCAAAGATTTAGTGTGTATGTATATATATAAAATCATCCGTTCAGCAATTTTTGGACAGTTGTATGCATGAGTTCCAAATAAACGTAGCTCAGTTTCCTGAAATAGAAATCTTGAATTTTTAACATCAATTAGCATGAATAATATATACATAAATATACATATTGCTTTTTCTTTTTTTTTCCCTGTACTAACTCAATTTTCACTAATACAAAAAGCAGTATTTCTAGAAATGAGTGGATTCCCAATTATCCTGTAAGTAGAAAGTATGACTTGGTGCAGCAATTAATGAGTGAATATTGGTAAACACTACAGCAATGTATCATTCTGTTATGGCCAAATGAAGTCACCTCTTTCTTACATACCACTTCTATTTTGTCTTGTTTTTTACACTCAGTGTAGTGCTTTTTTGAACACAGTCTCCAATTATTTTTCTTCATTTTTCTTCAAATGCCATTGAATTTCCCAGGACTAACTCGTGCTGAATCTGGATGGCGGACCAGAGACCCTCTTCAGTATTTTTTCTTAAGAGTAAGCCTTAAACAATAAGCCTTAAGCAATAGATGAACTCAGTAGGTCTCAGGAAATGTACATCCTTGCAGAACTCGTTGTCTAAATGCATAGTTGTACAGTATGTATTCACAGAAATCTTCTGAAGGTTCAGCCAGCTTGTGTGTACCTGCATATTAAGGCACTGTCCTTTAGATGCATAATGTATCACTAGATCTCATCACGTCCTTCCACCTCTTGTGCAGAAATCTCTTGCAGTGCACCAACAGAGCAAACTGTGCTACTGTTAAAGATTAAGTCTTCTGCCCAGTGTTTTGTTCTGGTCTTGATTAGAAACTATGCAGTCCAAGTTGAGAAAGTCAAGTATTTGGTCCTTGCAGACCATCAGTTTTATCCTGTTGCAGTTACTAGCAATGAACTCTTTGCTCTGGAACTATAGGTCTTCATGACATTGTTTTTAGCCACTTCCATGGCCACACAAAGATGGTGCTGCCATGGTGTTTATCTCTGAGATAGGGAGAAAAAAGAAGGCACAATTCCTTAAGCCTGTGATCTCAAGGACTAGTCAGTATCTGTCATGTAACAGATATTCTCCAGCTGTAAAATACTCTTGTAACAAATTGCACTCAGCTTCCTGGAACATTACCAAAGGATCAGTTGCTGGCCTGTCCCACTTACCAACATGACGATCTTCTGTTTTTCAAGGTACATTGAATTGGAAATCCTCACTGGGTTAAGAGGGAGCTTTAGGTGTCTGTTACGGATACTTCTTCAGGATTTTAGAAACCAGAAATACAAACACTGGTCTTGTGACTACGCAGGAGGAAAATAACAGATCTGTTCTCTCTGATCTGATCTCTCTGGAGATATTCAAGACCCGCCTGGACGCCTACTTGTGCGACCTGATGTAGGGAACCTGCTTTGGCAGGGGGGT
>JAOWBP010004700.1:53112431-53135285 GCA_028571105.1 Tragopan temminckii | reverse complement strand
AGAAGACAATCCATCGCATCTAGGACAAACTCTGCCTATAACAGTAAGTGAAACAGCTACCTCAGGATGCAAAGCCACTGTTGTTATTGAGGTTGTATGCAGTGCAATGAAAATCACATTTCTGAATATTCCACCACCATTCTCCGTTAAACTAGTAAGGGAACAAGGACCAGTACCTATTAGTCTTGATCCATTAAAATGACTAAGTATTTGGCTGCCTATGCTGCTACAGTAAGCTAAATCTGACTTTACTAAGAATTGCAGCTACTTCTGTCAAACCAGCTTGAGGCATTACATTCACAAAAACAAGCTCAATATCCCACTAATTTTATGGTTTTGTTGTTCTCCTTTTTTATGTTTTAATAAAAAACATTGAAAAGTGAAATGTTTTGTCACTTGTATACATTAGCTGTATCATATATTCTATGAGGGCTACTATGAAAGCATTGCCTCCTATTTTATAATGTTGTCCCATGTTGTCAGAGGTGGATGTTGGTGGTATGGCAGTAGAGGTAGAACTACCCCAGGAATATTCTTTTCCACTTTATTGCTGTGCGACAGATGGCAGCAGGGAGGCACTCTGACAGGGTGGTGTTTGGCATGAGTTGCATATGGAACAGAGGTATAGAACTGAATTCTTCTGTGCAGAAAAAATGGCACCCACTGACATTCACTGATACTTGTGAACATTTATGTACACCAAACAGAGGATGTGCACACAATGAGGGGTGGGTTGGTATGTTTCAGCAGTGGCAACAGTGATAGAGTTCACCTCTGCTGGTGAAGATTTTTCTGAGTGCAGTATGCAAGCTCTTGTTCATTATGGGTGAAAATGCAGAGCAAAGGGTGGTGACTGTGCTGAAAAAGAGTATATTGTAGCTGAGAACTTGCTCTATTAAATGGTGTCTCTGTACTCATTGTAGCTGTTGTAGTTTCCCTGGGAATAAATAGGAGGCATTACCTTCAGAGCAAACTTCATAGATGACACACTAGACAATTCCTCTTCACTCATTGCAGCCCAAGCAAGCCAAAAGTTTGGACACCCATATGTTACATAGACTTTTGGAGTGGAAAGGAGGCCAAACATATCATAACCTGCTTTATAGTTACAAATTTCTTCTTTACTCCAAAGTCACTGTGTTAGCAGGATGACAAGCTGTTGTGACAACTCTACCTTCTCTATTCACAGGTGTTCCCTTTCCAAAGAACTTCCTTCAGATCTGCAAGAAGATACTTTGCCGGCTTTTTCGGGTATTTGTTCACGTCTACATTCATCATTTTGACCGTATCATCCTCATTGGGGCCGAGGCCCACGTCAATACCTGCTACAAGCATTTTTATTACTTTGTGACAGAGCTCAACCTGATAGACCGCAAAGAACTAGAGCCTTTGGTAAGTGTGAGGTCTAGGAGAAAGCTCGAGGAAATATTCAGCCACCCTTCATTGAGCCTTTCCCACACTTGCTGCAGTGGATTTTCCCTATGGTTGAACAAAGGCAATTTAAAGCAAAGGACTTCTGTCCAGAGACCATCTACTGCAGCATTTGTGAGATGCAGAATAGTCAAAGGATAAAAGTACAGTATGGAAGAATACAAGCTGGAAAATGCTTTCATTTTAAAGTAGAAGTTCAGTTTTCTTTTCCTCCTTCTTGTATTATATATTTTATATATAATTTTATGCCGTCTTTTTTTCACTAGTTGGTAACAGCATGATACTTGTAGCATCCAGTTGCATGCACGTGAAGAGAACAGTGGTGTATATAAAGGTGAAATGGGATTTTTTAGAAATTTTTTAAGTAGGTGTTTTTGAAAATATTGAGTGTGTTAGGTCTGGATCTAAGTGAGACAAATGAGGTGAGACTGAGACTCAGACAATTAACAGCGTAACAAAACCAGACACTTCCTTTTGACTGAAGGTAGATCATAGAAACTTATTGTTTTCAAAAGTAAGGCTTCAGAAATGGAAACCCTTCTGCTGTTGTCTGCAAATGCAAGTAAAATAGAAGTGTAGGCAGATAGGAAAGACAATTCAAAAGGTTTCCTCACTGTGCGCCAACTTTTAAAGGGTCTGAGGCAACATTTCTGTGTTGGCCAGAATTCGGAAAGTACTGTGTTGTACAGCTTATTCAGAATGGCTGGGGTATCTTTTCCCTCAGAGGCACAAGAGCAGCAGAGATTGGCCGACACTTGCAGATGCAACACAGTCCAGCGTGCTCCACTGAAAACAGTGCTTCCTAGGGACAGTGTGGACCACGTCCACAGACTTTCAGTTGTTCCTCACAAAGGCAGATTGCACAGATATGTACAGTGTAGCTGGTATTAAATATTTCTGGAAGTGGTGGTTCTCTGGGAGCTGGAGCTATTGCAGAGTGGTACATGTATGTGCTTATGATAACTGAAGCAGAGCCAGTGAATAAAGACAAAGAGGATGGTCTTGTTTGCAGCAGTTCACAAGTCCCACTAAAAGATGCTGTATATGGCACATATAAGTAACCTGTAATGTTTCTGTCATTCCTTTGTGGATGGAGAACTTAATACACCATCTAAATGTCTGGTAAGGGTGAGTAGGTGCCCTGTAAAAGAGAACTTTGGCAGACCAGGGATTCTGGATTTGTTGTAGCTGTTGATCTTTGTAGCTGTGTCACAAGCAAGATGAGGTGAGATATCTCAGAGGTAGGAAGAGAGAAGGCAGTCAGCTACAAGATCCTTGCCTGCAAAGAGCACAAAAAATAATTTGGTGCCACAAAAAGAGATTAGCAAATTCCTGTGCTAAGCAGACAGATGAAGGCCTGAGGCCAGAGTGGTGCAGGAGGCGGCTCAAGTCTAGCAGGAGAGCAGGCTAGGAATGTGCTGCATTGCATATGCTTTCCCCTTGCATTCCAGCATTTGCTCCCCTCACAAAATTACTCTTAGTTTCAGCGCAGGGTGCTTTGAACTTTGTTGAGCTGCAGGAGCTTCCAGAAAACTGTTCCACCTGCATGAAAGGCACAGTATCAGCAAGATGACAAAACCCCGCCTGCTTCTTACATTTCCCTGTCCTCAACTTGGCAGAAACTGGAAATGAAGAAAAAAATATGTCTGCATTTTTGTCTTCAGCTGGGCAGAGAGAAGGGGAGGAGCTGCCAAACAAAAGCAGACATTACAAATAATCTTCTATTTTATTGCGATAGCTGAGGACAACCTGTGCTCTGCCAGGTTCACCATGGCAGGAAATGAGCCCACATTATCTCTCTTAATTAGAAAATGGGCCAAGAGCTGATTAAATAAACAGACTGCCACATGCTTTAATAAACAGGAAGGCAACTGATTTATCACCACATCTTCAAAAAGGGAGAATAACTAGGGAAGTAGGAAGTAGATAAATAGTAATATTAGCCTGCTGGCAGGACTTTCACCCTTAGTTTAAAATAGATTTTATCAGCATTTGTAAGCTGATGTAACAGTTATGAATCAAATGAGGCAAATGAGTCAAATCGGGTTCCTCCCTCCCATTCATAACTTTTGTTAACACAGAGTCTATAGATAAAAGTATTGCTTATCTTCTTCCCATCTTCAAGGCTGTGTTAATTTGACAGACCCCTGAGTCTCTCATGGAGACAGTCTTTTTGTGTGGAAAAAAAAAAAGGGAAGCTGGCACGCTTACTGATCCTGCAGGTGGTCCTGAAGAAAACAAGGCATGGCCAATTGGCTAATTTGTGAGAAAATAGCAAGTCTGAGAACACACCTGCCCTTTCCTACAGTTCACAGGCAAAACAGGCAGTGTGCATCATAAGACCCTAGCAGCATGTCTCTGGGGGAGTTTATCAGAAACTAAATTAAGGTTTGAGTTTAATATGTAGCATCTGTTTTGTACTTGCTTCCTGAGCGACTGATTTTATTCTCCAGTGGCACAGTTCACCTTATTTTACTTCTGAGCCTTTTTCAAGGGGTCTAGTTATGTGATGTCTATTACTTCCATTCAATCTTCAATCAGTGTAGATAACTGCTGTTAAAGGATACTTAAAACAATCTAAACTTGCTTTTTAGTGAGTCTTTTAATGCAGTTATAGAAGCATAGCAGCTTACTGTTCAAATGGCAAAAAAACTTTTGGTTATTAATGAGATAATGAGAAGTAAAAGGATAAAATAATAATAATAAAACACTCAGGAGAGAAATGCTTTCAAATTGAGTAAAAAGCTTTGCATCCTCTTTTCAAAGTCTTAGCTCATCATGCTTGTGCTAGATGTTACGTTCAACCGTGGCCAGTCCCTTTGGCGAGGCCAGGGTTTATGCAGGAAGCTAGGGTTGTGATGCTTTATTTCTGCTGGTTGCTGCTTGTTTTCCACTATACCAGTGTGTGTTAACCAAGGGATACAGTCACTCAGGTTGTCTCTACTCCAGCATGGTTTGCCCACAGCTCCTTTGGAGGTGTGCCTTTGAAAGCAGCTGTGACTTGCATGGCTTCCCACAACACAGGTCATCCCAGTCACCCCCCACTACCAATACCCTGCTGGTTAGAAATGTGAGTTATTATATGCAACCTGTTAGCTGAAGGTTTGCATTCCCTGGGTTTCTTGTGTATCAGCAGATTAACTGATAACTCTCTTAGTGAGTTTTTCCCTGTTGAATATGATATTGTAAGCCTCAATTCACTGATGTTTGGGAAGTGTTCTGATACCACCAAGTGAGAGTTGAAATAAAAGTAGAGCTTAGTCCTAGTTCATCTCCTTCATTTCAGTATCAAACTGGATCCTTGATACTGGCATGTTCAAAACAGCTGAAGAAAGACAAGCCTCCTGTGTTCCTTAACTTGATGTTCATTGATGTGGCTTGTTGTTGTGTTATGAATTGCACTTAATATTCAAGCACTGCACCATTACATTTCACCACTCTGCAGGATTAATGCAAAGCTGGCATTCTGTTAGTCTGAGCTGTAACCTGCAGATGCAGACTGTTGTTCCTCTAATCTCACAGAGTACATTGAACACCTTCAGAACTTGCTTCATAGAGCAACTCATCTCTGTTAAAATGTTCTCAGTATACACTGAGAACATAGTCCATCCCCCCTTGTGAAAGATACAGCTGTTTGTAGTAAAGATAAAATTGGAGTATGTTTTTATGAGATAGGTCATACCAGCTTGCTTATTTTTAAGGACTACAAGCTCCTGCATACAAGGCAATATAGTCCATTCCAAGTATTTTCTGATTTCTTTAGCTCAGCACAGTATAAATCATCACAAATCCAATTTTCCCATAAAAACAGGTGAGTACCTTCTCTGATATGCATCACTTTCCGTTTCTCTCATCTTAGAAAAAAGACAGTACCTAGCAGGAATAAAGTGCTGCTGCAGATAGAGCAGCCTGATCATAAAGCAGTTTATCTTTTGAACATGTCTGCTAGCTCTGTCTCAGCATCACAGAATGGCCCAGTTGAAAGGAGCCTCAAAGATCATGAATCTCCAAACCTCCTGCCATCAGGTCAGTTTCCTTTGCTCTGCTGTTTTGAAGCAGCTGGATTCTTCTCTCTGTTCCTGAGAACAGGGTGTCTTTTCAGGAGCTAGGTTTGACCTGGTGATTACAGGGCCTGTTTGCTGCTGTGCTGAGATTTAGCTTTAGATTTAGATTTAGGAGCAGGCGCTGATCATGGCATGAAACCTGAGAATCAGTGCAGCTACAGCAATGTGTCATGTAGGAAAGAAGGGGAAAAAAATGAGCTTCTGAAAAATGATAAAATTAGTGTTAAGCAGATATTATGCCATAATGTTTTTTTTTGTTGTTCATTTGTTTTTGTTTGTTTGTTTTTTTAATTAGAACTTGCATTCTAACAAAAAACCTAGGTGGCAAAAATATGTACACTTTGTCTCTCCTTGGCTGCACAGTTGCAGAGCTGTAGATTGGTCAGGAGTTTATATCATATCAAATGACAGTGGGAAGTGATGGGTTAGGGGCACCCTGACAAATATGAAGGAAGGGTTCATGTGGTTTGAGTAAACTTGCTTCTCTCATAGTTACTGTGAATTATCAAATGCATCTGTTGGCAGATAGATAGAGATACCAGTATGTGTCCTTTCTGTACATTTTCCTTTTTAACCAACGTAGTATCCTCTCACTAAGCCTTCTGTTCTCTCTCAGAAATATTCAGAAATATATTGCAAACTAGCCAGATTCCAGCAGATGCCTACGTGACTTTGGAAACTACTGATTGCAGAGAAATTCCCCTCTTGAGTGCCAGGGTGAAAGACAGAATAATTTGGCCATCTACTTCACTCATTTTCTAAAAGTTGTTTTTTATAATTCCTGTCCCTTGAAAACTTTGATTTTTCTCTCAGAAGTTTTTTTTTGGTAAACATTTTGTTTTATGAGAACAGAAAGTATTAATTACTCTTGGACAGGACAAAATACTGATTCCATTTTGATGCAGGGATAATCAGCCATGGTGGCAAGTAGATAGTTTGAGTTTTGGAAGTGGTAGCAATCAGTGGAGCTGCATGCATACAAGTGGAGAAGCTGGTAATTGCCTCTATGAGGATGGAGTTCATTTGAAGAATAACAAAGTTAATAAGGGCTTCTCTCCTTCTTTATTCTCAGTGTAAAAGCTTTCATTGATCTCATGGCATGATTGGCTTCTGATAATATATTCATCTAGTATTAGGAGTTGCTTAAAAGTAAGCATTTACATTTGTTTGTTTTATTTTTATAGAAAATTGTCTTCAGAATGGAATTGCTAGTGTATGTCCAGGCAGTCTAGCAGGTAAAGAGATGAGTGTTTAATATATCACTGTAAGTACTAAATTGTGTTCTGGGATTGTTGTTTTTGTGGGTTTTTTGTTTTTTGTTTTTCTCCCTTGCAAGCTGTATCATATATTAATTGCGAGAACCAACTATGGCAATAAGATTTCAAAGTTTGAACACATTCAGGAAATTGCACAGTGAGGTTTATATAATGATCGTAACTCTGCCTTCCTACATTTTATAATTCAGAGCTGCATTGCTGCCCTGATTACACTGACATGAATGTGAGGCACTTTATTTTCAGTTAGTCCCTTCTTCCTTGTATGAGAGCCAGCCATTACATTATCATCCTAAGGCCCAGCTGAACACTAGTTTAGCCAAAACCACTGGTTTTGCCCAGGCAGTTTCTGCAGCAGTTGCACACAACCTAGTATCAGCACAAAGCACACGGTAGAAACGCTTGCAGCAGCTGCTTGTGCTTCTGCAGCCACCTGCTGAGGGTATCACGCAGGATGCAGGGTACCACCTCACGAAGTCTGCATTTCCTGGTGGCTTTCTCCATGCGCTTTGTTTCAGGATGAAGTAATGAGAAGTACTCTGTGCATGTGATATTCAGATGAATGCAGAGTTTTTCTGTTACTCTTGCTTTACCAGCTTTACAGCAAGGCTCCAGTATCACACCCCAGCTCTGCTGTTGCTGTGCGTGAGGCCCATGTAGCTGCTGTTAGACATCCAGTTTACTACACACAGTACATCTTTTCACAACATAACTGAAAGTTTTGCTGCCTCTTCGTTTATACCACAAAATGTTTATTCATTAGGCAGTTCATTGCCAGAAATGCCACAGACATTGCACAAATACTGTAAACATAGCCCATCTGGCATTAGCTCCATCCAGAACTTATAGTGGAAAAAACAGCAATATCAGGCTTAGCAAAACATAGCAAACTACTAGCATCTTGGTAAAAGTACTCTCAGATGAAAGATGGCTGAGTCAAACAGCTTGATTAAATGAGACTTCTACTTCAGATAAATTTTTCAAAAATAAATTCTTAAACATCAATATTCTTTTCTTAATTCATTTGATTTTTTTTTCAAATAATTGATTTTTCTGCTTAGCTAGTTTTTTATATTCATAGTGAAAATTGGAATTTGAACTTTTCTGGTTCATTTTCTCAATTTGTATGTCAGTCTTTGTGAAAGCAGCGATGGTAGCCGTAAATCGATGGACTGTGAAATTAGCTGTTTCAGACTCAGAAATATAAATTATCTGCCTGTCAGTAGAAGACAGTCCGAGCTTGAAAGCAGAGAACTAATTTCACTACAGTCACTGTGTTCTTGTTATAACTACCCCTATAGCTACCCAATTCTATATTTATATTGCTGAAATATAGATCTGTGCTGGAATGGGCTGCCCAGGGAGGTGGTGGAGGCACTGTCACTGGAGGTGTTCAAGAAATGTTTAGATGGGACATGGTTTAGTGGGGAAATATTTATGATAGATGGATGGTTGTACTGGATGGTCTTGGAGGACTTTTCCAGCCTTGGTGATTCCCGTTTTACAGCACTTAGAAGAGCAAGATAACAATAATATTAGCACATGGTTTGAAAGGTATCTTTGGCTTTTCATCCTTCCTGACTCTCTGGTGTGTTCTGTATGCTATACAGGTGGTGTAAGCTTTAGACAGGGAGCACATAAGGTTTAATCTTGTTCGGTCATAGGTGCTGCTCCAGAAGGATAACTGTTCATTCTCTAGCATAGATTTTTATGCAGCTAAAATATATGGTGATAATGTGCAGAAGAATTTCTTTTTTTCCTCTACAGTGAGGACTTGAGGACATAATATTGCTGAAGAATAGAATTCTTAACTTTGATGTTCTAAAAAAGCTATGTCATAAGACGCACTACAGTGCCAGAGTTTTGGAGTAGATTGTTTCTGGCCTATGTTTTTTTGTCTATTTTTATCACATCAGCTGCTTTGCTTGCACTGAGTCCAAATGTACTATGTCAAAACAGGGAGGCTGAAGGACTTTCCTGCTGACAATTTTCTGTGTGCCACTGATTCACCAGAGATTTGGGGATGGCTCTCTTTGGTGCCTTGGGTTAACTGTTGTACCATTCTGTACTTTAATGCAATTCTCTTTTTATATGTTTTGGTTGCTTGGTAACTACACCACATAAATCCTGTTTTAAAGTTTAGCTAGTAAATAGAAATCATAGCCTGGAGAATAAAAAGGACTTCTCCAAATTAATCCACATTTCATGGTTTGTAATAAACAACAACACATTTGTACTTCAAAGATATGATTAATACCAGATTGAAAGAGCTATGGTTAACAGTGCAGAATAGAGTAAGAAGAGGAAACTTTGAAGGAGCTCAGACCTCCAAATGTGTTCAGTTCTGCAAAACATTAGAAGACAAAATAACTACAAATAGCATCCCTTTGATAGTTTTGCAGTTTTTTCATGTCATGTTACAGGGAACTGGTACAACATTTCAGTAGTAGAAAAGGAATGACAGTCAAGAAATCTTTTTCATTATTATTTAATTAATTAATGCTTCTGAAGAGCTAATGTGAATTTTGCATATTCAGTATATTATTTGTGTTTGTTCGGTAAGCATGGGGAATATCTGGCTTTGCTACATTAACAAAAATTAAAAAAAAAAAAAAACAGAACAGAAAAAATGCAGTGGTGATTTTTCACCAAAACTGTGAGAAGAATGTTGGGAATTCCACGTGCTTCCTGGGTTTTGGAAATACCTGTGTCTTGCATTAGCACTTCAGCTGTTGTACTGCTGCTGTTAGGGCCCTTCAACAAAATACTGTCTTGCCATGTTAGACATACTTTGTGCTTCTCTGCATAGAGTAAGTCAGCTGCCCTTGCTAGACTGATGCAAAGGGGTGGTCCACTGCTGGAATGATGTCAGTCTTCAGAAACAGAAGACTGCTTTATGAAGCAGCAAAGTTTAGTATTCCTTGAACTCAAATCAACTTGAAATTTTGGATGGGTATTCAAAATATGTCTATCATTTCTTTCTTTTCTGTAGCACTTGATGACCTAATCCCGTACTCTCACTTGCATAACAAGGCAATTATGAATACATTAAGAAGAATAGGGTTCAGGAAAGCTTTTAGACCTAAGTAAAAATGTGTATTTTCACAATTTGAACAGTACTTCTTAAGTGTCTCTTTCTGGTAATACTGAGTTCTGGATTGGCCTTTTGTTGTTCTTTTTAAACCGAGACCTACCAGAAAGCTAGGAAACAGAATTTTTTCTCATGGCCAAAGGCAGAAATTCAGTGTGACATAAACTTGGTCGTTAAAAAAAAAAAAAAAAAAAAAGAGAGAGAGAGAGAAAATATCTTGTCATTTGAAAAGATGTGTTAGTGTACAAAATGACTTAATGTAAAACATCGTGTGAAACAGAATTATAGGTCGTAATGATGAACTTACATGTTCTGAAAAAAAAAAAATCTGCAAAATTTTATACTAAAGATAGCATTAGTATTTATTATTTGGTCTTCATGACCTCAGAGCCAAAAGCAACATGTTTAAAGTCCCAAGCATCATCATAATTGAGACTTCTTCAAGCAGAAGTTCTGAAGCCTGAATACCTGGATGACCAATATGCCTATTTGCTATCAGTTGCCAGCCCATCATTTTTTCCTATTGGTATATAAGATGGGGCAACTAAAAAAAGTAAAAGTAAAAAAATATAACATTGGAGAAAGCAGTTTGGAAATGAGGATCCAAGACAAGGCTCTAACTAAAACTGCAAGAAAAAGAAGTTTTGTAAGTAACTTATTACAAATATGGTTTCAGCATTCCTATCCTGGTTAACTTGCCATCTGAATATAGATTCGTTGTGCAGCACTGGGTCTCAGACCGCATGATCTTTGTTATTCCACAGCAAACAGCCTCTTGTGACCAGGATACTAAGAGCTCTGTCCACATGTTGCTTTATCCATTGTTGAAGTCTTTGTGAAGAAAAAAACAGCCACAACAGCAGAAGTTGTAGACCTTTGTGCTTCAGAGAACCACATGTAAATGCTCTCTTAAGCCTTTTGCTTGCTCCTTCACTTACTCCGTGCTTCTGATTTGAGCAACTGAATGACTGTGACTGAAGGACGTCCTGTGGGCACGCTGCAGATCCTCTCTCTCCACATACTGTTGGGAATCCCATGGATTTCCCTCCTCCTCATGGGAGCACGTAGTAGAAAACTCTCCCAGGGATGCTGGTGCTGCATCAGTGCCTTCATGTCCAGTGTCATTGCATTGGTTAATTTTCCAGGTGTTTTTACAGTGCTGCTGTTCATGCTGTGACCCACGTGAATTCATCCACTTTCCCAACAGTTTTAGCCTCAGATGGACTGTGGATCCCTCCTGCTTCCATTGAGTTCTGCTACTAGTATAAGATGTTTACACCTTATGTTTTGAATACTGCTGCGACTCACCACACAAGTCTAGCAACACCATTTTCTTAGAAGAATGTTATTCTTTAGTGGGGAACTTACTCTTCATGTAACTCATGTCAGCGTGTCCCTATATATATGTTTGTCCCATTAAAAAAAAGTTTGTTCAGCTACTCATTAACTCTGTAAGATGTCAGAGGGATTTTTCCCATTCTTTTTCCACTTTGTTTGAAGTTGAACTGGAAAGTAGAGATGAAAGAACTTAGTTACAGATACATGTGCTGAATGTATTTGTCAAGCATGTTAGTTTAGTAGTGAGAGGGGAGGACTAGGCATCTATCAGAGATACAGATTACCCTTTTAAGATTCTGTGCTGCCTCTTTCCTTTCTTCTGGGAAATCATGTTGATTCTTCCTGAAAACAGTTGAGGAAGGAATGTATCCTTCTGTGAAATCACATATGCTAAGGAAACAGATGGACTTGTGATACTTACAGAGTCACTTGTTAGGGCAAATGGGAGAGTACTTTAGAGACTTGACAGAGAAGATTTCTCTTAAAGCTACTTAGAAGTTATTTCTTAAATTCCCCTTAGCAGCTGGTTTGTGGACATATGGGGCTGAAGTTTTATTTTCTGCTTTCTTTGAATGCTCCACTCATGTCTGCCTTCGTTACTGGCATTAATTGTTTGATCTAAAAATGGGAGAAGGTACAGGTCTGAATGCAGCAACACGGAATAATACTCTCGAGTTCTGAAGAAACTCTGCTGAATACTGGGCTGTGGGTATTTCCTGAGGGCAGTGCTATGTGTGTTCAGTTCTGCAAAACATTACAGGAGAAGATGCCTAGAAAGAGCACACTCCTTTCCCTCGCACTGTCACTGTGACAGAGGCTAGCTGGTTCATAATTGTAACAGCTACATAACAGTCCCCTTGAAAAACTATTTCCTGTTTATTTTCTTTACCTTCCAAAAGCATGTACCAAATCACAATTCTAAGTATAGTGATTATTTTTTTTTTTTAGAAGAGCATTTCCAGCTCCTTGCCTGAAATAAGTTAAAGTGTATACGCATGTGTGCAGAAATGCAGTGTGGCCGTGGTTCTACATTTCTGTGTCCTTCATTTACCCATAACAGATTAGGTCAATATGGAAGCCTTTAAGTTTCAAGGATGTTCTGACTTTACAAGTTGCCCAAACCAAGCCAGGTCAAGCAAGTGTAGGAACAGAAGGCTCTTAAAGTCAAAGCAGGGATAAAACTGCAGAGCCTTGTACTGCAATGCTGTCATGATGGGATGGGGGAAATGAGTTGGGGAGAAAACAGTGGATTTCAGGGACTACTGATCTCATTGTTTAACCAAGCAATGTTGCAGGAGCAAGGAGATGAACAGGTGTGCGCAGAATTTGTTACACTAAGATAAATTCTCTACTAATAGCAAAGTTTGGAATGGTGTTCTAAGTGCAGAGTCAGTGATAATTGAACAATGAAACACCTGCAGGTAGAGTTTATTGACAGTGAAATGACGTAGGCACTCATATAGCAGACTGTTTTAGAGCCCTTTAGTTTACAGATAATCCTACTCTTGCTTTGCCTATGTCTCAGCTCCTATCTCTGATGCTATTTTTTTTCCTAAGGTAGGAATGGAAATGTATTTTGAATGTTGAATGAGTCACTTTCAGTGTTTTATTTTGCCAAGTTTACAAAGCTCCTGGTGCTGCCTGCCTTACAACCCTGATGCTTTTCTGTAGAGAGGATGCCGCTGCCCAGCTGCCAACATCCTCTCAGCAGCTCTGCAGGACAAAGCGGCTGTGCTGCACCTCACAGACCTGCATGGTTACTATACTGCAGTGCAGACATGTAGGATTACTGCTGCCTCAAGAAGCATTAGCACCTAATGAATCTTCAGATAAGGGAAATAAAAGAATTAGTCATGTCTGAGTATGAAAATGCATGCTTTGAGAAGGAGGACTGCTTTCCAAGCAAGTTTTTGCCATATGCTATGTGTGCTGGATTATAGTTAAGTTCCACATTTGGTATTTGTTGCTTTGAAAGAATAATCCTGGGCTGTTTTTGTTTGTTTGTTTTGTATTTTTAAAATAGCATTTAACAGGAAATTTAATGGCAGACAGAGTTTTCCATTAACATTTATCTTTGTCATCTTTAAATTTGAGGGAGAAGCAACTACCTGTTTGGATTATAAGCTGCTGTACCTGTTATGTTGTCTTTGTAGCAGTAGTAAATGACAGTATTCCATTCAAGTAGATGCATGACAGTAAGTTAACAGGTGATGTAAGATAGTCTGTAATCAACTAGAAATGAAAACTAAAACTAGAAAGGAAAAAAAATCCAACAATTCCACTTATTTGGTAACTAAATGATCTAGTTGGCCCAGAGTAATGTGGCGTTAAAAGACTGTCCAGGTGGCTTTTACATGAGGTCGTGTTATGAATGACAACAAATTACTCAAGCAGTCTAGGGAGAGTTTCAGAAAATTCTGACAAGTTTATGTACGTCGATAAGTGTTCTAGAGGAAATGCTATACAGGTCTGGAGACATCGTGAGAGGGGAGCTGAAAGGACAGGCTGAACAGCCTTAGTGGCACTTATGTGCTTCAGCCCTTCAACCCTGAGGTCAAATCTAGGATTTCTTCTCTTGCTCATACACCTTTTGGCAAAACTCTTATGAAATAGCAGGCTTTTGGATCTTAACATGCACCTGTCCCCACTCTGTAAAGAAGAGTTGCCCTCTGCTCAGAGCAAATCGCATTTTCACATCTGAATTCTGACAAAAAGTCAGGAAAGTGACAAAGTGACAGGCCATCAGATACTCTTTTATACAGTTTATATGGAGAAATATGAAGGATTTTATAGAACAGAGTAGTCACCTGCTGGATCAAATTGCCTTTAATTCAAGTGAAGTCGAGTCAGATCCTGCAGTGGATCCCAACCCCCATTTCCAAATACAGTCTGAATGCTACAAGACCCCATCCTAGAATCAAATTCCACAGATCTGGTTGAGTCCTAAGAAGATTTGCCTTTTGTGTCCACGTGTAGGCAGAAATAATTGGGTAAACATTATATTTCCCTGTTTCCTGTCGGCTGCAAGTGCAATGACAAGAGTTGGAATCCTGTTCCATGCATTAAGTTAAAAGGCTTCCTGCCTCAGAGTACTTTCTTTTGTGTGGGATGCAGCACCTTTTACATAGTATGGATAGGAAATTAGCAAAGTACTAAAGCTGTCAAAAGTGACAAAACACAGCATGCTAATTGCCAATTATCTTCACTGCCCTTGAAAGTGACAGAGAGGAGCAGAAACGTGGGGGCATATAAAGCTGTGTAAATTGGTACAGATGCAGAAATGGTAATTGGAAAGAGGTGTGTGCAAATTTTTAAACAAATGTCCTTTGCATTTTAATTTCCCTTTCTTGTTTTACAGAAGGAGATGACAACCAGGTTGTGTCACTGAAGAGCCACTCACTGAAGAAAACATGTCCAGTTTCATCCTTGCTGCAGAGTTCTAGAACGTGGCAGCCCTTGCATAATGCATCTGCTTTCAATCCAAGAAAGCTGAAAAGATGGGAACTGCAGTTACTTTCACAAAAGTTTTCCGCTACTGTCAGTGTTCCTAACCCAGAGTGTGCTGCTAGGAACCTCATCCAAGCGACGTGGGTTACTGTGGGAAAGAAGAATCAACTTCCTATTAATCTTAACTTCTTCATTAGGGATAAGAACCTCTTAAGCTGCAAGTAATGACTGACCATGTTCCTGCTGCTAAAGCCCACTGAAATTCAGGTCCCTGGGCTGACCTTCAGATCCATTGTATTCAAATGAAACTATTACTATCTGCAATGTTGTTTTCTTTTTATTTTGTTCCTTAGTTTGTGCTTTGTTTCCTAAATGAAGTGGAATATCAAGTCAGTCTGGAATTACAGAGAACTTACAGCCTTGAACATCTCCCATCCATCACCAGACCACTCAAGGCTTGGCCGCTGTTCCCAAATGCCAGAGAGCCTTGTGTTTCCAGAAACACAGCCCTGTTCTTTTGCTGATCAGAGAATTGTAGAATTGTTTGTGTTGGGAGGGACATTGAGAGGTCATGCAGTCCTACTTTCCTGCAATCAAAAGGAACATCTGCAAGGACATCAGGTTGCTTTGAGCCCGATCTAGCCCTGACCTCGCTGACCTGATCAACAGCTTGTGCTTCACTGCGATTGGCGTGATGGAGGGTCAGCCTCTGATCTCAGCTACACGAATTCCAGACACAGCTCTGCAATGTTGATGTCCTGTCTTCAAGTTCTTACTGTGACTGACAGCAAATCTGCTCAGTGTTTCTGCATTACATAAGAAAGCAACTATATTGTCAGCATTTCCTGAAATACCCTACAAAGTGCACCAATGCATCATGTGACTTGATGTCCTATTAACCCCTTTGAGGAAGGACAGCTTTCATTCACCCAAATGTTTAATCTTTTCAGGGGAAAAGAAATTTAATTTCGGTAACTGGGAGAAAGATGAGTAAAGATGAGTAGTGTAACAGTCAGGCCAGGACGGACTGAGCAAAGGACTTTTATGCATCTGAACTGTGCTAGCAGTGTGGCCTTATTTCTGCACTGGAGGATATTTCTCCCCAGTTCTCAGTCCAACTTAACTAACACATTGGTGAACAGCCTGGAGGGATGTAAACACAATGAATCCAGTCTTCTGTGTCAAATATACCCTGATGAAAGGCTTTCTTTAAAAAAAGAAAAAAAGAAGCAAAAAGCAATACTTAGCAGATCACAGGAGAGATTTAGCTGAATAAATGGGGATTGAATGGAACACACCTATGTATTCTGTGCCTTCTGATGAATTTTGCACATTTTTGTTATTGTGAAAGATTACTCTTTCCTTTTTAAGTGCTGAGCCCTATTGCTGCCTTCCCTACAAGCGAGTAAGGTATGTTTACTTCTTCTGAGACATTATCAGAAGGAAATCTCATGGAGTATCCAGTGATTGGAACATTAGAAAATAGAGGTGTAGCAACAATTAAGAGTAACCACAAACCCTTTGTAGTTCATGCTGTGGTATATTCTGCCTTGCTCGCTTGCTTGCTTGCTTGCTTAAAATAGAGCTTATAAATGTTAGTGATCCTGTTCTTGCTGGGAGAAATTACTTTTGTCTGTGAACATTCAGCATAGTTAGGTGGAGACTTTTCTGCATCTTTAGAATGACACAAGGAGCGTTTGTTATGGTACTTAACATATGCTGTTTTGAGTCTAATTACTGTAGCAATGGTCTGGAAATGCAGCAGAATTTGTTCCCATTTACTTTGAATTACTTTTGAATAACCTTATAAATGTACTAATCTCAGCGTGTTTGCAAAAGTTCTTTGTTGGAGTGTGTTTATTTTTCTAAAACCGTCTTTCAGTTTCCTAAACTCTTGTGTTTCCTTTTCTAGCATACATTACGAGGCAAAGGAGGGAAAATGCACTGTGGAACCCTAAAGGACCCGTCTTTGCCATGGCCAAAATCCTGAGGAGTCTAATTGGAAAAGGGATTCCAACCCAGGAGTTGAACCACCACACGATGCACTTGGTTTGGTGGTTTGCTCTGATGGGAAGGTGGTGAAGTTTGTGTTTTCTCTGTGAGCACTGAGCTCTTTCTGTCGGCCCCACTGGTGTTTTGACAGGCGTCCTGTCAAAGTCCTGTGCATAGATAGTAGGGCAGAGGCCTTCTGGCACCCTCTTCACTTTACATCTGTACCACGCTAAGTGCGGTGTGGTGCCTGGGCATTGCAAATCTGTTGAGCCGTGTTTGCTGTGGAAAACACCAAAAGCCAAATTAAAACTTGCTAGATGATGAAATAAACTTCCTCCAGATGGCGGGGTTGGGCCTTTGGCCAAATGTTTCCCAACAAGTACTACTTTCACTGCAGAGGTATCCTGCCCTGGCCTTGCCATCCTGTGCCATGGGCCATTTCTCCATTTCCTGTGCTTGGTATTTGATACCTTGTTATGAATAATGCCTGGAACGTGGCTTTGCTACATGGATGTGTCAGGTTACTCTTCCCCTGGAGGAGAGAGGGGCAGCAGACTGTTGGATCCAGATCTGAGGGATTCCAGCTTTATCAGCAATCTGCTTGGGGCCGCATCCAGATGACTCTTGTTTTGGGAGTTGATCACAGGTCCTGATTTATGTGATTCCTCAGGATATGTCAAGAGAAATCTGTTTTAAATGTGATGGTATGCAAAGGCATGCATTTCACCTACTGAGAAAATCTTTCTACTTGACCTTACCATTTATGTGTCTTCCTAATCATTCTCCAGCATATGTCCTAGTAGCATTTCATGTGGTTCTGGAACTATGTTTTGTTTTGCTTTATTTCTTGCCTTTCAATGAGATCTTTTTTTGTTTTTTTTTTCCATACCTAGAAAAAGTCCTGTGTGTCTGGCGGCTGTCTTAAGAGGTGTTGTTAGTACTGAGCTTCAAGGCAATCTAAATGGGATCACTTCAGTTGATAGGGGCCACAGTCACCTTTACTTCAGGACTCCCGTGATACCAAAATAGCCTTCAGTGATTAAAGACTTAATAGCTTTCATTGATTTGTCTCTGCCATAGGGGATTTTGTAATGAACTTCTGCTTTGTGTGAACATAGGTTAGTGCTGGACTGTAGTGACAAATCTAATGTGAAAAAGATCTTAACCTCCCTTATGTTTAGTGAAAGATGGAGTTCCAGGGACTAGAAAGGGAGGCTTTTCAGCAGCAGTGAAATTGATTATTTCCTTTTGGATCTGAGAGAAGGTGAAAATTTGTCTTTTTCCAAGAACTCAAGCTCTAAGCAGCAAAACTCGTTGCCATACAATACTCGTGGTTAATTCTGCTGACCAGTGCATTTGTTAAGAACAGGGCAGGAGGACAGGAGAAAAAGAATGTAACTCAGACCTATTTACACTTACTGAAGACACAGAGAAACCTAAGGGGTAAATACCATCACAGTAATCATGCATGTTCCCATGACTGTGTGGAGAGGATCCAGAGAGAATGGTGCCCTTGATGGCTTGTGAGCAAGTATCTGGACCACGATTAGTGATAGCCTCTCAGGTCTTCATCATTCTTATTAATTAGGATTCCATGTTGTTTCCAGCCAAAGGCAGCTGCCTTTCCACCAGAGAAATTTAGATCGTAGAATCACAGAATGGCTTGGGTTGAAAGGAACCTCAAGAATCATCAAGCTCCAGCCTCCCTGCCACAGGCAGGGCACCAACCTCCCCATTTAATACTAGACCAGGCTGCCCACGGCCCCATCCAGCCTCGCCTTGAACACCTCCAGGGATGGACGGGGCATCCACAACCTCTCTGGGCAGCCTGTTCCAGCACCTCAACACTCTTGATAAAGAACTTCCCCCTGGCCCCTTAAGATTAACCTTAGTATTCCCTCCCTCAGCTTAAAGCCATTTCCCCTTGTCCTGCCACTATCTACCCTTGTAAAAAGTTGACTCCCCTCCTGTCTGTAAGCTCCCTTTAGGTACTGAAAGGCTGCTATGAGGTCACCTCACAGCCTTCTTTTCTCCAGGCTGAACAAGCCCAGCTCCCTCAGCCTGTCTTTGCAGGGGAAGTGCTCCCAGCCCTCTGGTCATCTTTGTGGCTCTCCTCTGGACCCTCTCCAACAGCTCTCTGTCTTTCTTGTACTGGGGGACCCAGACCTGGACACAGTACTCCAGATGGGGCCTTACAAGACCAGAGGGAGACAATCACCTCCCTGTCCCTGCTGGCCACCCCTCTTCTCATGGAGCCAAGGATACCGTTTGCTTTTTGAGTTGCAAGAACACACTGCTGGCTCATGTTACATTTTTCATCCATCAGAACCCCCAGGTCCTTCTCTGCAGGGCTGCTCTCAAGGATTGCTCCTTCCAGTCTGTCTAAATGCCTGGGATTCCTCCAGCCCAAGTACAAAACCTTGTACTTTGCTGTGTTGAACCTCATTTGATTCAACCATGCCCACCTTTTGATCTGGAAATCGAGCTCCAAGGACTACAGTTGTTTTCTTTTGAAAATACAGAACAAGGTCTTTGGCACCTTTAGACTTAGGTTGAACAAGTTATATGTCCTGGAGCCATCCTGCAAGAGACTATGCCTTTCTTTTGCTTTTGTCTTTCCTACGTGCTTTTTTCTTTCCAGGTACCTGCTGGCACTTCAAAGCAGGATGCACTATATATAAAATAAGAATATACTTGCTATTATATAACATGTTTAAATTGTTTGAGGAAGGGGATAACACTATGGGATCAAATATAGACAAGTGGTCAGTGATCAAACTTCACATATATTGTAAGATTTTGAAGGCATTTTAATAATTATACTAAGAGTTCTAATGGCAAAGCAAGCCAAATGAGTTGTAAGAACCTGGTAGTGAAACACATTTAGATCCAAAATGATCAAAAACACTTTTTGATGTATTTTATACTAATGAGAGAAGCAGTGGTTTTCAGGATTTCATCAAGTAAGTTGGAGCTCTTAGAAGTAGTTGTTTCTTTTCTGTTTTAATAAGTTTTCCGTCCTGTTGTAAACATAGATATAATATAGCAAAGAGATACTACGGTATTCTTCCAGGAAAAAAAAAAAAAAAAAAGAATAGCTTTTTTTGAATTTGTAACATGTGTATGTGTGAATGCACACAGGTATGTTTCAGTGGGTGTGCAGATGTGCATTCCCAGTGTGTAAATAAGTACAGATACATGTCCTGAGCCTTCCCATTGAATATGTATTTTTCTTTTGCTATTTTAAGGGGATATTTCTAACAAACAAGTGCTTGATTCCTTTTCCTCCTACATGAATCAGTGTTGTTTGATTTCTCTTTTAATGATGTCAGATCTGTCTTAGACTCTTTTTGTTCTGTTTGTTATTAAATGAGTTGCAACTGTATGGGAAGAGAGACCAACACTAATTGTTGTAGTCATTAAAAGAACACTAGATTATTTTTCACACCAGTCCTAAGTAGATGAAGCTGTAAAATCCAAATATCATGAATAAATGAAACTGTAATCTTGAGGAGTATTGTGAAGTTGTTTGGAATCTAACTCTTTGGAGGGGAAAATGCAGATAGTATTTGTACTGCAGGATGAAATTTCCTGATAGGCTCACAGAAGTTAGAGACAGCTAAGATCAGTCACAGCTGATGATCCAACTTCCACACAGCCCTCTGACACTGTGATGACACCAGGGGAAATGGAGCAGATGTTGGCTGACCATGCAAGTGGCCTTCCTGTTGCTCTGCTGGCCTGCTGTCCTCGCCCACCGTTCTTCAAGCTCAGGTAGCTGCGGGGCTGCATGCTGCTCTGCCATCGGCTCATGATGGGATACCCCAGGTCAAGAGGGATGGGTCTCACCAAGCCAGCTGAAGGCAGAATTTCATCTCCTGACAGCAGAACTAAGGAGCCTTTGTTGGGTTTTGTATGTCATGGAAAGAAGTGAAGGCCTGAGATGAAAACAGAAACTATCTGCTGCACGTGGACTTAGTTGGGAGTCAGAGGGCCTGTGACACTGCAAGGAGATGGGGAAAGTTGGATGTGAGTCAGTTACAGAGCTGAAGGGGAGCAAACAGAAGGAAAGGAGGTTAAAGATAGCTGTGGGATAGGTTGGGACCACACGCGGGAGAAGATCTGCTGGACTCTGGGTGTCTCTGATGGAGTTGAAGGTTAGCATGTAAAGTGACGGAGTGACTGGAAAACAGCTGCTAAAAGGAGCTGAGAAGTTCAGCAGAGCTGGAAGAATCCCAGTGGTGAGAATACCAGAATGGTACTCAGGATAGTGTGCAAATATTGTAACATGGGACAGGTCTGCTGCCATGTGGAGTTGCCCATAGCATGCTGGATGAAGAGGCTAACAGGAACCTCGTAAGATCAACAGGGAGAGGTGTAGAATCCTGCCGATGGGGAGGGACAACCCAAGGGCATGCTGGGGGCACCCGGCTGTAACGGAGCCTGGCAGAAAGTGACCCGGGGTCCTGATGGTCACCAAGATGACCGTGACCCATCAGCCCTCCCTAGTGGCAGAGACCGAGGCATCAGGGCTGCACTAGCAGGAGTGTCCACTGGTATAAATACCAGGTGTGAGGAGTGGAGAACACAGAGCCAGACCTTTCTCAGTGGCATCTAGAAGAATCAGCAGTTTTTTTCAGAACTGCAGAAACAGTGGACCCAAAGTGAAGTACAGGAAATTCAAACGTAAGGAAAACCTTTGTGAGTGCTGTAAAACACTGGTGCAGGTTTCCCAGTGAGGCTGTAGGCTCTCCAACCCCAAAGATACCAAAAACCCCGCTGGGTACAGCCTCAGCAACCTGCTCAGTGGCCCTGCTCTGGGTATGAGATGGACTGGTGGCCTCCAGCTGCAGTGATGTGCCGGTCACAGCATGTCACCATCAGAATGTGCTCTGCTGCTGCCGTTTTGACTGTCTCGGCAAGAGGAGACATTCACTGTCAGGGGGAGGAGCTGCTTCTCTGCTGCATGCAGCTCCCTGGCTCATGGAAGCCACCTCCTAGATCAGCTGAGGAGTGAAGCAGCCAGGGGAGGTGCACAGCCAGCCTGCATTCCCTCTAGCACTGGGAAGCATTGTCAGCTGCATCATTTCCATCACATATGCAATGCGTGGCACTCCCTGCTGCTGCACAGCAGGGGGCAAAGCAGAATTCATCCTCCCCATTTTGCACATTGATCTTCATGGTCCTCAGAGCCAGCATAAAGCAGAAGTGATGCAAACTCAGCAGGAGATGCTTCAAAAAACAGAGAACTCTGCCTGATTAACAAAGGTGTTCTGACATACAGCAGGTGGACCTCATGATTCGAGCCCTTGGATTGTGTTTAATATATCACAGCAGTTAGAAGCAATTCAAGTTGGCTGGTAATCCAATCACACACTTGGTGCACATGTACCATTAGTAGCAGAGTGAAAACCACACGTTACTCACATCCCTAAAAGCCATACACTATATAATTACTGGCCATTCAGCAATAAATGTGACACAAGGAGTGGTGGTAGTTAGAAGGAGGAGATGGCGTCTCTTTATACAGGGAGTAAATGAAGCCCCTCTCCTGCGATTGTATGGTATCACCATCAGGACTTGGGCCATGGAGTCCTCCTGGAGCACCGGGAAATCCTGCCTGGTCAGTTAGCTCTGCGAACCAGAACACTTGTGTGTTTAGTTCAGCTCTGAGCACCTGACACATTAATTTCTGCTATAAAATGGGCAACTTCCAGCAGCTGGTACTGGCACGAGCTGCCTGCTGAGAGGTGCTTCTCCTCCAGTGTGTGAGGGGAGCAAAGTGTGAACACAGCCACCTCCACTGGCCTTGGTGCACCTCACAGTGGCAGCCTCTGGCTCAGTGGTGCTACCATTTAGACAATGCATGGGACTAAGTGTTTTCTGCCTTTCCTAATGGAAACAAGAATCAGTTCTGCATCCATGTGTAAGAGCTACTGAGTTAAGCCCCAGAACTAAGTCACCTGTTCTCCCATTTGCCATCACACTGGACCCAAATTGGGGACCCCAGGACAAGAAAGGTGCAGAGCTCTTGGAGCAGGTCCAGAGGAGGGTCACTAAGATGATCAGACCAGGGAGCACCTCTCCTGTGAAGAAATGTTGAGGCAACTGGGCTTGATTAGCTTGGAGAAGAGAAGGCTCTGGGGAGACCTCATTGTGGCCTTCCAGTACCTGAGGGGAGCACATAAACAGGAGAAAGAAAGAAAGGGTGGATCAC
>JAOWBP010004700.1:53089388-53112331 GCA_028571105.1 Tragopan temminckii | reverse complement strand
CCTGCAAACATCTGTACAATCACCGCCCCTTTGGTAACTACGGAGTGTTCAGCAGGCCTCTACTGCTCCCAGGAGGATCACCAGTAACTGTCATGCTGATGTTTAGTCTGTTGTGGGACTGTGAAATGACACCAGTTAGCAGCCTTTTCTGTGATAATGCTGAGCACACCGGATAATCACCCCCTCAAGACTCCCTGCTCCTACAACTGCAACTATTTCCCTGTAAGAACATGGTTCCTACTCACTGTAGCAGGCAACTTCCTTCTCAAGCCTTTTGAAGACATTTTACGTTTCAGTTGCACTGCTTTGTAAAAAGCATATTGGACAGGCTAACCTTTAACAATATTTTATTGACCTGTGTTCTTTCATAATTACATAAGCCAGACACATTCCAACTTCAGATTTTGAGTCATCTCTTAACATCATAGTGCGGAACTACTGAGACCCACAGCCCTTTAAAATTGCAGAAACATTTTGCAAAACTATTTTCTGTGTTGACCGAGTTGTGGCTACCTTGGGAAAAATCTTTGAAACCTGAAAAGAAACAATTTCTTGTCAGCTCAACGGGACACTATAAACATACTGAGTATTAGGAAATTATTTCATTGACCTTTCATTTAGCACAAATGAGGTAAATGAAAACATCAATATCATATTAGGTAAGCAACTAAACTGATACAGTGAGTTTGAAGAGTCAAAGGACCCACTGGGAAAAGAACATCTATTCAATGGGCTGAAGAAATGAAGAACATTCTTCAAATGGATGTTTTATCAGAATGTTAAAAGGCCAGGCCTTTATGCTGCTATAATTTATGGATATCTCCTGTTAATAGGACAAAGTCAAATAGAAAAACTTAGTTATGTTTTGCTGGAGGAATAAAAGATTCAGACTCTTATGTGTAAAAACTCAAACTAATTTTACCTTGACTGCCTACTAAAATGTTGCCAAATTTGAATAAGTAGACAGAGGTGCACAGTTTAGATTTGGAAACATCCTTACCAAATAGCAATAGCAGTAGAAACTCAAAAATCCCATCTAAAATTAGCACATGGTCTTGTGTTTTTTAGCATTCTATGAAGTGAAAAGCATGAGTCTGAAATTTTCAAGATCTTCCCTCCTGTGGGGGGTATGAAGTAATTTGAATCTGGTCTCTTCAGCTTTTCTTTCCGTTTTGGTTATCATGCACATGGTTTCATCATGATTAATGAAGACATCATCATGCACTAAATTGTTACATTTGACAAGTGCTCCAATTAATGCATCAAATGCTATGCTCAGTTCAAATTCCCTGAACCTATGAAATTTACTTGAAAGCAAAATCCTTCTTCTGAGCAATACTCCCAGCTTTCATAGGACTCACATGCTTGATTTAATGAAGAGGAGAATTAATCACCCCACAGCTGCCATTTACGGAAACAAGAAAACATACTTCCAGATTTACTGTGCAATACTGGTGACTTCTGATTAGTGTCTAATCTAATGCTAAACTCTTTTCCCTGGCTGATATCCCAAGGATTGAATGACCTCTGGACTGTTTAAAGGCCATACTCAAAATTTTCTTGGAGGACCAAGTTGCTGTTGGGCTGCAGTACAAGTTCAGTTTTTCTGTTAGTACTGAATTTTAAATGATGACTCCATGTGTTAGAAATAGAAATTGTGACTACTTTTGATTGCAAAGCACTGGTGTGAAACTTAAAGCACATAATCTTGTCATTTGCTTCATTGCTTTTTACTAGGTTTTGAAATATGTAGGAGAAGATGAAGGATGAGCGTGGGCTATGTTAGTGTTCAGCCAATATTTTTACAATCTTTTTTCTTCTGTATTCTTATAAATGTGTGCCGATTTTGTCCTTAGCCACTCACACAGCTGTTCTCTCACAACCTTCTCATAGGCTGCATTTCTTCAGGAGCGAGTCCTCTCCATGGGGCCCACTCTACTGGCACTGCTCCACACGGGTCTCCTCCAGCCCTCTTGCACCACTGTGGGCCTCTCTCCATGGGCTGCAGCTCCAGCACAGGGCTACTACTGTGGGGTATCCACTGCTGCCCCACAGGCTCCTCCATGGCCGCACAGGGAGATCTGCTCCATGCAGTGCCTGTGGGCTGCACGGGGATGGCCAGCTCCTCCATGGCCTCTCCTGGTCTGCAGGGAGCTGCTGCTCTGTGCCTGAAGCACCTCCTGCACTGACTTTAGTGGCTGTGCGGCTGCTTCTCTCTCATTTTTTCTCTCTTTTTTCCTTAAAGTTTTCCCAGTGGTGCCGCAGTCAACTTAATTGTCTTTTGAGATTGGTCCCTTCTGGAGCCAGCTGGAACTGGCTCTGTCCAACACAAGGGTAGCCCCCTTTCTTCTCACAGAGGCTACCCACGCAGATACTTCGTTGCTGCTACCAAAACCTTGACACATAAACCCAATACAACACGTAAAATGTCACAGAAGGGCTCTGAAAATCTTACTGGATATGCTATATTGAGAACATGATGCTGTCAATACAAGCTTCTCCTTAATGTTAGTAGAACACGTTGCTAATTTTCCCTTCCCTTCACTTATTCAAATTCTTTATGTATTGTTTTGTTTTAAGAACCATATTATTGTCCCTGTATTCTTAATGCATGCAGTCACTTTTGTTTTGAATCGTACCTCAAACCATGCTCAATTACAATCACATCAGCAGTAACAGTGGGGAGCTGGAATATGCCTCCTTCTAAGAGATACCTACAGCTAATAATGGTGATAAACATAAGCACATTTGTGCTTGTGCTCTGTGATGATTTGTGGTCTTTTTTCCCGCAGCTTCTGGCAATTTAGATAGGCCTTGCTGGATATAGGTCAGAAAAATGTATTCTGGTTTTGATGGTGTTGTGGTTTTGTGATTTTTCGGTGTCAGTATTCCACATCAGAACATCACGTGGACCAGTGGGAGTTAACGCGTGAATGTTCTGCTTCCGCTTACTGCCTTTTGTAGAGTCTTTGAGCATCCTGATGGGAGGGGAGGGGGCGGCATCCCTGGAGGACCTGGCGGCCAGAGGCAGTGGGGTGGAGCTGCGGACAGGACCCGGAGCGTCTGCCTCTCTCCATCTGACCCCGGCTCAGCCGTCACCGCGGAGCAAAGCACGTGCTTTCCCTCGCACTGTTGCGGTTTGACTCTCATTTTGTGATACTCTTGTCTCTCTCGTTTTGTTTGATTTAGTTAGATTCAGTAAATTACCCTTCCTCCTCAGATCGTCGCCGTTGTGTTTTCTCTTTGTTAAAACTATCGGCTAGCTCTCCGCCCTTCCCCCTCTCCCGGCGCGCTCTTGGCCAGGGGCCAGCTGGGTTGCAAACCGTTCCTACCCCTTCTCTTTTTCTCTTCTTCCCAGGGCCTGTGCCCTCCTGTCACGGACTTGTATCTAAGGATAACCCCGTGACAGATTGTTATTGAGAGTATTTAATTCTGGAGATTCTTCAGTGTTCTGGTGCTCTTCAAGTCTGACGGCTGTCATCTGCCAAAATGGCTCTCTCCTGACTACGAGCATTCCTAGGTCCAAACAGGGCTTAGTAAAGGAATATGAAAAGCATGCCCCATTCTCTAGGCTTTCCCAGCGCTCTCTGTTCAACTCACTGCTTACAAAAATGTAGGACCTTTTTGCCTCTCATTCAGAGAGGGTTTTTTTAACAGATGGTATGTAGGGATACAAGGAATCACTTGGCTTTACTCTATCGAAGTGAAAAGATTTTGCAATTCTGAAAACAAAACACAGGACAATAAAATTAATTATTAACAGTGCTCTTGTACTGAGATAGTAAGCTGAAGAATACAAGAGGTAAGGGGTCCATAACACCACTTGGTTTTGCTAACTCAAAAGGAATTCGCAAATAGCATCGTGTAGTTTAACTTTTGCTAACTCAGAAGGAATTGCTTAGTTTAACTTTTGCTAGCCCAAACACATTCTCAAAAGGAAGCCTTCTCTAGTCAGCCGAAATGGGCCAATGAGAGAACAGTGGAAAGGGGAGCAAACAGAATAAGAGATTGCTGAGGCACGCAGGGCGGGAGAAGAGCTCAGAACTGGGACAAAGGTCGGAAGGACATGGCGAGGAAGACTACTGACTTCATCCAGAAATGACAACCAGGTGGGGAGGAAGACGTTGAACCTTCATCTGACGACCACCAGAGGAAGCTACTGTGCATGCTCGAGGGGGAGGAAGAGCATGTAAAAGAATTCCCGGAAAAGTAATTAATATGTCAACCGGTCTTGGGAAATATTGTTGAATATGTATGGCCTTGGCTTATAAATGTATTGAGATCCCACTCTCTGGTGTGCAAGCTAGGAGGACCGATCCCCCTTGCACCCAGCGTGTGGTGCAGCGCTGAAATAAACGTATCTGCTCTTATAACCTTACGTGGGTTGGAGAGTTTGATTCTGCAAATCACATCAACTTTGTAATTCTTGCTTGTATGAGTAGTGAGGGTCAGCTGCCAGCCATGTGAATGTTGGCTAAATAAAGCAAGTATGAAATTCTCTTTTCTTGGCACGCTGTTGTTTTAAAGCTTAGTGTTTTTTTTTGTTTGTTTTTTTGTTTTTTCTCTTCATGTTTTAGTTCTGCAACACTTTCCTCTCTGTGCTCTTTATTACTTACAACACTGAGTGACTTTTCCTTCTGCAATCAGCAGAGGGAGATACGTCCCTTACATAAAACCACAACAAATTAGGGTGGCGCTTTTGCACGGAATCGTGCTCGGTCCTTGCAAATTCACAGGGTCCTGCACAGCTCAATCTGTGGTAATGTCTTCATCAGGTGCCATCTTTACACCCATGTGATTGTGGGGTTTCCCACCCAGCAGTGCAGATCTTGCCTGATGATGTCACAGTCTGGGGGGTGACAAAAGGGAGCAGCTGAGGCCCTCTGGAGAAGCAGCTCTGTGTCTGCTATGTGGCTCACACTGCTCTTCTTGGTACTCTCTCACCCTTTTTATGGTATGTACCAATCAAAACCTGTTTCTGGTAAAAGTGACTAGAGAGGTTATGTTCACCTACGTACAAAGAGAGGCAAAAGGCATTTTTCCTCTGACTGCTAAATGCTTTTTTTTCAGAGAGTTTAGTTAGGCCATTCCCTTCCACTGCTCTTTTGCAGGCTTGCTCTACAGCTTGACTTTTCTGCCTTTGTGCAAGTACAGGAGTGCATAGGGCTCCTCCAGCAGCTCCAGCAACCACAAAATGCCACAATGTCAGAGCATACACTCCTGAAAACAGCTTCTCAATGTCAGTGCATGTACACAGCTTTGGAAACAATCTGTACTTCTAAAATGGGGATTTATTAAATAACAAGTAACAGCATTTAGGACAAGTGAGTTATATATCTTTATAATTTATCCCACTAGTTTTAGTAGCCTGTTGCAGCAACGCGTTTTGTAGCCTGTCAAATCATCAGCAAGAACAGGTTTAAAAATATCCAACGTTTGATGAAACGATTGTTTCATTTTCTGCATGGCAGTGTTTTCTGAAGATTGTTGGGAGCATGGTAAGGAAAATTAATAATGATGCTGGTAAAAGAGAGATGATAGAAACCAACAAAATGAAGTTAAGTATAGCTGTACTGACACCTTAGGGTCAAGAGTTCAAAATTTAGAGGTGGAAAAGCATTAGATGTGGCCTTCGGAACACTCATCTCGATCACATTTTAGGCAGGATACCAGAATCCAGTATTGAAAAAGAGAATTGGAGGGTACCGACCTTCACAGGGGCTGTCTTTGTTTTGTTTTGTTTTTCTCTAAAAATGGCAGCATTTGATGAACCACAAATCAACTAGAGCACAACTGGGTAGTTAGAAAACCATCTTTTTCACTTGGATATGAGAGCTTTTGTGCTCTTCAGAAAACACCAGACTTATAGGGCCAGAATAAGAGTTTAACTTGGTATGCACTCATTTAGACGTTTCTGCAATGACACTTGCGTTCCACCTAGATTATGAGCAGGATCTGTCAAGGAGGAGTTTGCAGAATTTGCAGGAGCATTGTAAATAGGAGTATATGAAGTCACAAAAAGTAGCCATAAAGTCCACAAGAAATAGACTGGCTGGGCAAAGTTATCAGACAGTTATGCATCTTAAATTACATCCTGTGCCGTATTCATTTGCTTGTGCCAAGAAGTCCTAAGTCCAAAAACTAAACAAAATTACAGAATGGCAGGTGAGAGAATGAATAGCCTGCCTGCCTCTCACCTTTCAACAAAATAAATGCATTGGTTTTATTTGACTTGCAGTGATAGATCAGTCCTTACTGGGCTCTGCTTCTTTTCTCCAGGTTTCAGTAATCTTCCTATTGATGACCTTTGTGATCATTCACAGAGGTCACAGCCAGTGGTTAAAGAGAGCCCACTTCTAAATTAACTGTAGAAAAGAAGTAAGGCCACAGTACTACCAACACACAGTATTGTGCATAGATCAGCATGGCCACTCCAGTGCTGGCCGAGTCATGCCTTTGAGGCACTTCTGAGGATGATAAAAGTGGACTCTGATAGCAGTGCATTTTTCTGCTGGGTGAGCAACTGTAGATAGGAAGTAACATATTCATCATCATTCTCAGTCAGGAAGCAGGACAGTAGGTCTCAGGTGAAAACTGCTATACCACTCAGCAAACCACCGGTAAATTATACACTGCTTTCCACACAGTGGAAAATCAGGCCATGAAAAATCAGGCACAAAACTAGAAAACACTCCTGCAAAAGCAGCTCTGCTTTTAAGTCTGTATGTAGAGACGGGGATTTTTGTAAGCAGTTTGTTTCTATCCCTATGAGATTTTTCCGCTTAACTGCAGCTTCTTTATTATTACTGCTTGTAGCAAATTTCCTCTCCACTGAAGGAGATGAAGAGAAGATTTCTGAGGAAGCAAAGACACTAGGTAACAACTAATTGGCATTTTCTCTGGGGCTATGGTATCTCTTGTGCATTTAGCACTAGTATATTTAATGTACTTCTACCATGACACTAAACAAATCTTTTCTGATCTGATTATGACTGAGCTCAAGCTCAGATATTCTGCTGTTGTTTGTAAGATCCTAACATAGCTATTTTAAGTGCTCAGTTTTTTAATCACTGCAGAACAGCAAAACCCAAGAGAATAAAATATTTTTTCCTTATTCTAAAGGAAGCCATCTTACCACTTTTCCAACTAGGTCTTCTAGAAGAATATCTGATTTCTAATTTTCTGTCTTTTAGACTTTTGACGCTCATGAGGCAGTTTTTGTAGGCATGCTTCATGTGCTTCCTTTTCCACTCAAATGTTGAACGTTCTGATTATTCCTGAGACAGAGCAGTTGGCTGCTGTTTTTCCTTTCCAGAATCCAGATTTGGACCCCAGTATCATAACACTGCCCTACAGAACTACAGTGAGGAACAGCCTTTGAATGGTATGGTGAAGAACTCAGCAAAGGATTAAATATGACTTTAATTTATCAAACTAAGTATTGTAAGAAATATGTAAATTCTAAATTTGATGAGCAGTAATGAAATCAATAAGAAACCTTAAATCAAGAGTCTTTGCCATACTCTCATCCTGCAGTCACAGAACAGGAAAAACATTAGGCACACCTTATCTTTGAGGTACACACATATTAGCAGGTGGAAACATCAGAGCCAATGGATGATGAAACTTAGTTCATATTGACAAACTATAGAAAGCACAGTGCTAATAAGTACTGAGTGTGAAGAAATGCTTGTATCCACAAAAAGTGCCTCAGATTGTGTACCTTTCATTTTCCTGTCTGCCTCCAAGCACATTTTACTAATACTTGTCAACTGAGGCAGTATGGTCAACATATTCACAAATGTTTGGATGGAGTTAAGTTTCTACTGGCCTGAATGGGAGGCATACACTTGTGATCAAAGGTACAGTTTGGCTTCTGAGATTCTGTGTTCTTACCCCGTACTGATTCATTCAAACAGCAGTTTATGCTTACTCTATATCTGGAAAAATAAATCAGCTTATTTCTATTTCTGATTAATTGAGAAAAATGTAGTAATCTCATTTCATTTTCTAACAAGGGGCTAATAAGCAAAATTTTTTGTATGAAACAAACTGTAATAAAAGAGATTATCCTAGAAGCAGTGTCTGTGTGTTCTAAGTTCCTATATAGAATCATAAAAGGTGGGATAAAAAGGTTATTGCTTAAATGTAAGGTTTTTCATAGAATCATGTAGAATCCTCTGAAGGCCATCTAGTCCAGCTCCCCTGCAATGAACAGGGACACCACAGCTAGATCAGGTTGCCCAGGGCCTGATGCAGCCTGGCCTTGAAAGTCTCCAGGGACGAGGCATCAACCACATCACTGGCCAACCTGATCCTTTTCCATATAATAAAACTATTACTGTATCTTAAGCATTTCAGACCCAAAAGCCAAATTTTTGAATGCTTATGAGGATGTCTCATACATAGAGTCATACGGTTCTATGATTCTACGCCTCTTACGAGATGGAAGAGCAGAAACCTGGATTAGTAAAGATAAATCTATGACTTTATAGAACCATTTTTTTTTTAACTGTGAATGAGTCACCATTTAAAAACTTTGCAGTGCTCATAGCAGAAGATCTGTATCTGATTGATGCTGCTTACTAGGGAAGTCAGCTTATTAGCTGCAATCAGGGAAGTTAATAAGATCTAGAAGAAATGGATTGGGCTGTATATCTGCGTAAAGTATACCAAACTGAAACATCTACATAATCTGTAAAAATCTTAAAAAAGACACACTCACTAACTCAGTGAGGGCAGTTCTGAGTTTCGCTGGTTTCCATGGGCAAGAAAAGTAAAAAGTTGAAATTATCTGTAATTTTTATAAGCAGACACACACATATTATTTTAAGTCCTCATAGAATATTTCTCTGCTTTTAAGTGACTCATAATAAATCTCACTTGTTTTTGTTGAAACAAATGAATTAGCACTGGAAAATAAATTCTTCTTTTTATTGCATCACAGACATTTTTTCTGAGTGAACAAGAGCACATGATTTCCCAGTTTCAGTGGCAAAAGACACCATTCAGGTCATGTCTTTCTCCACGAAATGCCAACCAGTGATGTAGCGTAGCAGCCTTGTTGGATTTTGAACATAGTGAAGCAAGAATATGCAGAGTCAATGACCCAAAGATGACCTCATCTCCAAGTAGATGAAAAAATGAATTACAATGAAGCTCAAAGTACTGACATCCCTATAGCCTGTGGAGCTGCTCAGCTTCTGTCAAAATTACCCTCTGTGTGTAGAAAAACTGGAAAAGATATAATTTGGGCTGAGTTATTTACAGTTAAATGAGTTTGTGTTTTTGCAGAATGATTCATTATACTAGAAAGCGTTCATTTTTTATTTGCAGACTGTGTAGGTATAATCTACTTGCCCTGCACATTAGCTGTTTGAATACTAATGGTGTGATGTTCTTTACTGTTGTAGTGTCGGACAACCCTGATTTGATTCAAGGGAATACAGCTGAAGAAACCAGTAAAGAAGATTTAAAAGAGACTGCAATTCTTGCTGTGTCATCTATAACTCTTGCCATCTACCTGATATTTCTGGTTTGTTTTTCTGTAGCTTTTAGAAAATGCAGAATGCAAAAAGGGTAAGTTTTCCAGTCATGAGCTGTGTCCATGCTGTTTAGATCCCTTTACTGCGTCTCTGAGCTCTCTGCAAGCTGGAGGCAGATGTGTTAGTAGGACTCAGTCCGTGTAATATCCTCTTAGTTACTATGTTGTGTATTTTTTGAAAGTTGCTCTCACTGACACCCCTAACCCCCAGTAAATGAGAGGGCTGTAGGTTTTTGGATAATGAAGTAAGGTTCTACTCTAAATGTAGAATTAAAAAACTATGTTAAAGCATGGTAAGCACTCGGAAAGGCTGCACGTGCAAATGAAAAGGAAATGCGGAAATTATAACAAAATATAAATTATATTACTTCCAAGAGCCTGTGCACTAAACTGTGGTAAGATGAGATTCTCCTCTTCGTCAGTTGAAATCTTGAAAAAAATAAAATTCAGTAAAGCTAAAACTCAGTCATTTGTTATCCATATATATATATTTGTGGTATCTGTTAAGTTTCCATTGAATCCCTCTAGTCAGAATCATAGCATCACAGAATCATAGAATGACCTGAGTTGAAAAGGACCACAATGATCATCTAGTTTCAACCCCCCTGCTATGTGCAGGGTCGCCAACCACCAGACCAGGCTGCCCAGGGCCGCATCCAGCCTGGCCTTGAATGCCTCCAGGGGCAGGGCATTCACAACCTCCTTGGGCAAGAATAACATAACTATTTTTGTTCTGTGTCTCAGGAATACTTGTCATACCTTTCGATGCTTGTCTGAACAGCAGAGATCAGCAGAGGGTGGGATGAATGCAGACGACTCACACAGGAAATCCTCAGACTCAGAAACTCTACCTCTTATGAACTCAGTTGACGATCTATTCACTGCTGTTGCATCAAATCGCAGTAGAACCTCTTTGTCTGAAGACTCAAATTAAAGTGAAATTGAAGATAATCTACCAGCTATTGAATATAATCTGCCAGCTACCAACAAGCTTTAAAAGTTGACTTATGAGCTACTATGATTCTGGAAATAGTGCTTGTGACTCACTAAGTCTGTAATTCAGTATTTCCTGACAGCGTGGAATAAACTTTATGTTCTAATAGGAGATATGGGCAGCTGAAACTGTCACAATTCCTTCCTGACATGAATTCAGCCACCATCAGTGGCTCATAATGAAGAGGCATGGAGTGATTCAATCTCTAAAGAGATTTTCTGAACAAATATTTTCTGAGCTAAAATTAACAAATAGGATTTTGAAAAAAGAAGTATTCTTTCTTTGAAAAAGAAAAGCATGTGTGCACTTGGAATGTTTTTGCATTAACAGCTGTGTATGCTGTTTCTATGTATTCCATAACATGCAGGCCCAGAAAATAGTGAGGCAGATATTCTTGTTAGAAAAAGAAGATCTCTTGGCAGATCTTTCTAATAGAGTTTTTCTACTATATTTTTTCTCTTTCTTCTCTCTTCTGCCACAACATCACACTTTGCCACCCCTACCCAACAGCAGCAATACAGCTGTTGACACTACTGATACGGGGAAGAAAGGTGCTCTGACCCAGAGGTCAGAAGTAGAGGCAGATTCTGCAGAAAACTTCTGTTGAGAAATTTTAAGAACTGTAGCATGAAAAACTGGGGTTTCCAGGTCACAGACTAAATGCAACTAATTTAGAAAAAATGCTTGGCTGTGGTTTTCTGAAGCAAGCTCAAAATGCAGGAATCTTTCAATTAATTTTCACGATCTTTCATATACAAGAAATTATAAATTTTGAAATTATTTCTGTCCCACAATATTGAAATACAAAGTAGTTACGCAATTTCTTCATTCTGATATCTAGTTATTAGTAGATTTATTTTTTCTAGCCACATTACTAGCCAGCAGGTGGTAATTTCCAGCCCATTTCCAGTTAGTTTCTTCATTCTTTTTATTGTTAGTACTTCCATGTTTTCAGCATTTTGAAGTTGTCCCCGACTACCTGAAATTAAAGTGTTGCCTTGGGGATGGCAGTCAAGCTCACTCGATCTCTATGTGGAAAAGAGTACAGAACAACATATGAAAGTGATGGTGTTTTCATAGAATCATAAAAGTTGGAAAAGACCTCCAAGATCACCTAGTCATCCCATCACCACCATGCCTACTAAACCACGTTCCTCAGTGCCATATTTACCCTTTTCTTGAACAACTGCAAGGATGATGACTCCACCACCTCCCGGGGCTGCCTGTTCCAATGCCTCACTGCTCCTTCTGAGATTTTTCCTAATATCCTACCTATGCTGACTTGATTTCCCAAACTAAACTTGTTTCTGATTCTGCTAGCCATCTCATGAATGTGTCCATGAGATTAGAATGCTGGCTTTCCTAATGGGAGAATTTCCTGGGGAGAAGTTGCATGCAGGCATTTCTTCTTTTTAAATGCTCTACTAGCTCTGATTATGTTCCTGATAATTTCAAACTGTAGGTAACACTCAACTGCACATTCTATGTCACATCAAGCTCCACTTGTCTGAAATGCTTTTCTTCTTTTCCAAGCATAAACCTACCCTGAATATGAGCTTGAGAACTGTATTTGATAGGGGAAGATTAAGGATGTAGTAGTATCAAAAGCAACAAAAGAGCTGAAGATACTGTCAATTTGTGTGTAGAAGTAGGCAGGTGTAAATTAGCAGGGATGTACAAAGGGTATTAGGATGTGAGATATTTGTAATAATAATTGTTGGGAGTTGGGAGCATTATGTTCTTGGTTGCAGATAAACAAAGACACTTTGGGGCTATGGAATAGCTATTGTGGTGACACTGAGATGTCTCCTCTTAAAAATAGGTACAGCATTGAGGAAACTACCAGGGTAGAATACAGTGAATGTGCAAATAAACTGTTCCATGATGCTTCCCTGGGCAACATGACCTGCAGCCTTAGGTGTTAGCAGCGCCAGGGGAACTGAATGCGGACTAGGGGAGAAACAGCACTGAGGGTGGAGTGGACTAGAAATAATGTCATGAGGTTTCATGATGACACTGCAGAGATGGGAACTCAGTGGTCCTATGGAACTGATAAACTGTATAGCTATTAGTTTGAGCCAGTAGTTTTCCTTCTTGGATTTTTTTTTTTTTTTTTTTTTTCGGTTGAAAACACATCCCTGGGTGAACTTTCCTCATTATTCATTGTAATATACCAAAGCACACATCCATCCCACACCTCTGCAGACAGTTCATGTATCATTGGCAATCCAAAGGAATCTGCAGTCTGTTGCTTCAGTAAGCAGCACTATTCACTAGTCTAGCCATGAGAGCCTATCTGACTGCAACTAGATGAGTTAAGCATTAATAGTTCATATATTGAATGCAACCAGACGTACAGTGCTAAACTTGGCATCTCTCAGGATGTAATCCGAGCTGCTCACAGCCCAGCTGGTATCAGGACAAGCTGAAATGCAAGGGGGTTTACTTTTCCACCAAACCTTTTGACCCTTTAATGCAACACGGAAGAAATGTGTTCTGGTGTAGTGCTCTGTGGAAGGCAGAGCATGCAACCCACTAACAGGTAAGCCAATGCTTACCAGGCCTCTTTTTGTCTAACCTATAGACTAGATCTTTCTGGCAGGCAGATACCATTGTTTCAAAGCCCTTCAGTAAAGTATTTTACAAAGTCATACAACAACCTGGATAAGGGATAAAACAAGGAAAAGTAAGTCTTGCTTGTATATAACAAGTAGTAATTTATAATCGCGCAGTAAAATTAGTAAATGAAATACAAATAGAAAAAAATGTAATGTATATCCCCAATAACGTAGTATATTCTTCTGTCCTATGCTTCGTGATGATTTCTGGATGACTGCTTCACATAGCATCAAAGACTTAAAAATATATGCTTATTTTTTGAAGTTAGGCAAACAGTGTTAAACTGGACAATGAAAGAACAATATTATTCCTTGTATCTTACAAGCATCAACAGACTTTTCAAGCAGATAATTCCTACCACTTTACTTTTATGTTCAAATAGGAGTCATAGTAACTAACTGGTGAGAATACTGGATTGACATCTGCTTGCACATTTCCATTGTCACACTGAGCTTAGCTTTTTTTTTTGAATCACAAGATGTATATGAAATACTTCTATAAGATACTGACTTTGCTCTCAGTAGCTCTTGGTACGTATCTAAGATGGCAACAGGTGATGCACTACAGTAGTTGTAACATGTACATTTTGTCTATGTGACTAGGAAAAAGAATACTCTGCATATGAGACAGCAGATTTTATGACTCCAGTCTATTCCTGCTCTGAGCAGTATATACACTTCTATAGCCTGTGAAAGCAGGGGTTACTATGTGATGATACCTGTAGTAAAACATTACTTTATTGTATACAGTTAGCGCTACACAGCACACCACATCTTGTTCTCCACCAGGCTGAGTTTTGGTTTTCTTTAATAAATCATTTTTGAATGAAGTTTTGCTCCCGTCTTAAGCAGCTTCTTCAGCAGAGCAGTCAATGCCTGCATAGGTGAACTTCTCATATAGGGTGGTATTCACATAGGTCTGGAAAGAAAGTAAACAGAAAGAATGTGAATACAAGATGCACTACCTCAGTAATCCTAAACGATACTAAAATTATTGATGGCCTAATTCTTGTCTAGGGATTTGTTCTTACCTTTCTTTCTTCCAGCATCCTGTTCAGTGACACCAGTATCTGAGCAAATGATGGTCTTTCGTAAGGTTTCTCCCTCCAGCACTGTCTCATTAGGTCATACCTTTAAAATTGAACACCAAAACATGCTGGTTTAGATACATAGGTGAAAGCTATGAGTTCATGTTTTTGGAAAATTGTACACATTCCATTAAAAAGAAGCCCACTTCTGCACTCTCTCTCTCTCTCACACACACACACACAAAAAGTAACTTTTATGTTTTTTGAACAATACTACTATTAGTTTATTTCCCCTATAGCAGATGTGTTATTCTTGTTTTGTTTGCTCAGGGAACTTACACTTCATCGTCACAGTTGAGAGGCTTTTCCAGTCTGTACCCTTGAGGCAATTTTTCATACAGTTCTGCACAAGTCATTCCACAATACGGTGTTCCACCTGAAGCAGAGTCAAAACATTGTTCTGAGTGGTATCTTTTTTATGAAAGAAAATATAATTTCGTAACAGAAATGAAAAACAATGTCTAACTCTCATCCATATCTAAAACAAACCCACTAGTTCACTTAGTAAGGAAATATGGTAGTAAATTAGACCAGAATTGTTGTTAGCCCAGTGTGCAAAGTGCACCTTTATCATTTTGTACCTCTTGGCCAGCAGACCACATGGCACACTCAGACACAAAAGAAAAAGTCTGTGTGACAGTCAGAGGCTGTGTCACTTACATCATGAATAGAGATGTGAGAAAAAAACCCTCTAAATTTGGCTAATGGTCAAAAATTTTCTTCAGCAGTGCTGGAATAGGAGACGTGGCAAAAAAAAAAAAAAAAGAAAAAAAAAGAAAAAAAGAAAAAAAGAAAAAGAATCTGGATTTAAAACTCAGGCTGAGCAAAAGGTGCTCATCAGCCTTATAGCATTTTGAATTAGGACTACAGATCATGTGATGTGCTAAATTTTGTATTTAGGTTTGGCCTCTGTTTCGCAGTGCAATGAAAACATGATCATTTAGACTGTACCTGGACTGAAAATGTGACAGTTTTATTTCCAAGCACACTGAAGCTAACTATGATTCTGTTAAATGAAACAGAATAAAAATTAAATATGCTGCAAAGCAAGAAGCTTTAAGCAGGCTGAGTGGATGGAGTTGGCTCGTCCCATGTAGGTTTATGTGTGCAGAACAAAATTTGCATGCTTACCTAAGCTAACGATTTCCCATAATAGGACACCATATGACCATCTGCAACAAAAAAATACTATTGAGTGCCACCTGAATACAAGATGTCATACATTAAATTGGTAGATGGTTTTGCTAAGATGCAAATAACATAAGGAAGTGTGATTCATTCTTTCTATTTTTTTTTTTTTTCTTACAAATTTTTGTAAAATGACGGAGTTTGTGGAATCAGAATGCATGGAATCAGTGAAGTTAATTCCCTGTCCACCAGCCGGAGTCCTTTTCTAGACCGAAAAGCTCTCAGCATATAGTAGTGATACAAATTGCACTGCTATGTATTCGTTCTGGTTGCCTGACAAACATGCTGAGTCTCCCAGAATCTCTGGAGGACTCAGCAGTTTTTCATTTCAAGTGGGAAATGTACCTCTGTTAGTAACCCAAATCTAGTCATTTTCTTGCAGATTTTATTTTTTTCTTGCCATTTGCTTGCTTATGCTGGTACAGCATGAATTCTTTGATTGGCTGTCACTGTCCTCACTATCAGACTTTCTTTGATACTGAAAATATCTTTAATTAAAAAGGACCCCTTAAAGCATACTTACACATCACTGTTAGTGGTGTAAACGCTGTAATTCAATGATTCGATTGCCATCCATCTCACTGGAAGTCGTCCCTGGAAATTATTTCATGGCAGTTAGTTTTTGTGTGGTTGAAACAATAGTACAAAATCACAGAGTTGTAGCATAGTTTGGGTTGGAAGAGACTTTCAAAGATCATCTAGTTCACCCCACCCTGCTGCTATGTTTATTAGGCATCTTCTTCTTCCACATCATTCAAAGCACTATCTCTGCTCTGGACAGCTATTTTGTCAGCTCACAGATCCCAGTGTGCTGTTTTTTACCATCTTGTTAATTCTGGCCTTGTTAAGTAGAATTGTTAAGTAGAATTAGACTAGTTTACCCCAGCCAGATAAACTCTGGAAAAAAAAAAAAAATTATAGTATTATATTATACATATCCATACATTAAAAGGATTCTCTGTATTTCTATAGTGCAATTGGACTAAATCTCAGGGTTGTCTACAAAATTGGTTATTTTGCTGTAATGCACATTCACAGAAATAATTTTCAACTATATTGTGTGTAACAAAAGCCTGGTATAGAGTTGATTTACAAGAAATGTATGTATATTTATAGTTAATATAAACCTTTATACATATCAGTGTGTATATATATATATATATATAACAAATCAGATATCTAGTAACTATGAGTTTGCATTTTTCTTTATGTGAAACTAGAAAATAAGAAACAAGAAAACAAAAAATGAAGACAATAGATTATATTCATACTTGATCCTTACCATGGTTTTCTTGACATAGACTTCTTGACCCCTGGATAAGCCAAAGTCAGCTATTTTTGCAACATAATTTTCTCCAACCAAAATGTTTCTTGCTGCCAAATCTCGATGAATAAACTAAAATTTAGAAAACAGAAGTCACCATAGTATCTGTGAGTTTTACATTTGCTATTTCAGTGCAATACTGAAAATTTATAAACATTCAGAGTAAAAATAAAAACTAAAACAAATGGCTTCATGTGGCACTAGCAGAACATTTTAAACTTTAGCTAAAAATTAAAGAAGTTAGGTTCCAAGCCATTTCTGAGTTTTAATGCTTCTTTCACAATTCCTAGTGGCAAAGTATTTCACAGGGCTGAGTGAGCACAACAAAATAATAGTTATCCAGTGCTATAGTAGCTAAAATTAAAATCTCATTTTGATTTCATTAGGATGGGTAGTTCCTGAAAAATGAGTACTGTGCTTTCAGTTGGTAGAACATTTAGGACTGACCTGTTTCTGGCTCAGGTAGTCCATCCCCCTCGCAACATCTGCTGCAAAATGGAGAAGTTGCTGAGAGGAAAGTGTAGATGCAGTGCTGTTGGCAATAGCAAATGCTGGGTCCGTCTCTAGCACCCTGCTTTTACGAAGGAAGTCCAGTAGATTCCCATGGGGGGCATATTCAATAGCAAGATAAAGATATCCTAGTGAAAATTCAGATAGTTAGCATATCACACAGTAAAAACTGGACAGCAATAACATTTGGACACCTACACTACTGTATATTAAAAGGAAATAAATCAGCTTGGAGGGGAGATATCAAACAGTGTAGCTCCTAGGTGCAATAGAGAATTCAAAACTATTGCTGACATAATCTCTGGAGGATTACTGTGGGCATGTAGCTCCAAAACCAAGTTTATTTGACTTTTTAACAGAAATGTTGATCAGAAAGACTCGCTCATGATCTTTTTTTTTTTTTTTTTTTTTTATGGACTGTTTGAGCTGTAGTGTGTTGGAGGGTTTTTTTGTAACTGATTTCTAAATCAACTAAATCAGATTAAACCAGTGTATTCAAGAGTCTCTTACCTCGATGTTCACATGCTCCCAGAAGATTTATGATGTTGGGATGATGACCAAGTTTACAAAGGACTTCGAGTTCTCCAGCAAAGTCTCTGTGGTCATCTTTTGAAGCATACTCTGAAAATCAAATCAGCATGCATTTATGTTTTCCTTTGAACTGAATTTATGACTATTATTAATTATGAGGACTCTGGGCTGCTTGGGGCACTACTGCTTCTTCTCTAACAGAAAGAGGAAAATTCTACTGTACATTAATGTTTATTTACAAGAATACAAGTTTTCAAAGGAAAAAATAGAAGGAAAGAACTTAATGTCTGTGGCAACCATCTACCAAGAATGAAAGCATCTTAGCATATTACATCTCTTGTTTCCCTTATTTGAGAATGTAGATGTCATAGCAGATCATACTGCAACTAGTTGCATATGAATCTCGAATCTTTCCTTTTGTGCTCTCTGAGTTGTTCCTACCTGCACGCAGACCTTGGCTCTTATTATAGTGGTCATCGTATTTAAGAGTGTCTTCCAGTTTGCCTAGATAATGATCTAGTGAATTGTAACAAAATACCTACATTCTTGCAGCATTCTGTGTACTGCATTTCTCTCCAGAACATTGCAGTAATGACTGGTGAATACAAAGAAATTAAGTCTCACAGTGTATTATGTAATGATACACAGATGTGGTCATCTGTGAGTGAATAAAGCAAGCAAGACAACCACATGCTGTGACCAAAGGCTAACTCTGTGCTTCTGCCTAGCCAATGCACGTTTTGTTGGTTCCTCCTTTGAAGATAAACATACAGATGAAGTTTATACTAACCAATGAATTGCAAAATACATAATAGTTAATGATGTTAACATTTAAAGAGGAACGTAGGCCAACTTGTCAGAGCAAAAATGAAGTCTTTGGCAGAAACAGTTCCTAGTCTAGTAACAGCCATTACGTCATTAGTAATTTTGAATATTTATTTTAGTGTTAAGAGAAGGCTACTAAGCACTTCTGAAGGGAGAGAAACCTCTGAAGCAAACAACCAAGAGAACTCTGTAGTCTCAGAGTCTTTGATCTTTACTACCTTTCATCCTTTTAATTGCAGCATCCATGCGTAAGCCATCCTTCTTAATTCGTGCTTTCAAGACTTGCCCAAAGTTACCTTCCCCAATCACATCTTGAAATTTGATGTCATTCCATTCAAGAACTGGGTAAATAGTGGGATCTGGGCTGTTTTTGGCTTTCCTGCTCAGAGTGAGAGTACCTGAGTTAAATTGTACAGCTGGTTCTTCCCTCTGTAACAGAATAAAGCAAATGACAACAGTTTCTTCTTTATGGAGAAATCCCCGAATATATTTGTGCTCACTCATGTACTCACACATACATCCTGACTCAGTTCCTGCCAACACACAAATGAGTGCAGTAGAAAATTACTGCATCAAGCACTTGTATCTGGATCCGTGAAAGTAGTCAGAATCCTAACTTAGGCGTAATAAATATTATAGCTTGTCCCACTAAACAATTTTACAATTAATGGAGATGAAGGAGATGAACAAAAATAGTTTGGTAATACTGACCTTAGAACGAGTTCTAAGCCTCAGTAGGATTTCTCTCTTTACCAAGTTTGACTAAATTCTGTGGTAACCAGGCTCAAGACTGAGGAAAGAGGATGCAGGGAAAGGAAAAAGAGAGGAAATGATCCACCTCCATACTTGAGACATCTCTACTTCAGCCAAACGTGACCACAAAACACTTCTGGAGAATTTTCAAGACAAGGATCAATTGCATGAGACCTGGAGACACAGGTCATCTTTTTGAATATGCTCCCTGATTCAGTTTTTAGGAAATGAACTGTGTAGGTCCTGTTGAAGGAATTCTTTAGCCCAGCTTCATTCTCCTTCATGGATTCCCCTCTAAAGGGAGAGATGTTGCTGAAAAGCAGAGTGATGCAGAGAGTACAGGAGGGTACAAGTACACAGAGAGAGAGAGAGAGCATGAACTCCAGCATTTTCCTCAGAACTGCCAGAACTGTGATGTTACAGTTGTCCAATCCCGCTGTGCTGCCCCCAGCTCGAAAAACCTTGGCAGAAATATCACTGATGCTGAAATCCAGGGTTAAAGATTTTGTAGTTCCAAAACAGGACAAGCTCCTCCATTCTGCCTGGCTTGCTATTTGTGATACACGGGTATAAGGAGACAGAAATGAAAAGGATAAACTGTGTCCATCTTTTTTCAAGTCAGGTTGTAATTGAGCTTGCTTTAGCTCTCTGTCACTATCAGAAAAAAAATTACAGCAAGAACTCTAATTGCACACACAACAAGAAGATTGTATTTGAAAAGGCCAAAGAAAAGGAAGTGAAAAAAAACCACAAAAAAAGCAAAAAGCAAAACGAGGAAAAAGATGGTGCCAAAATAAGTAGTCACACTGACTCAGGAAAACAAGAAACCCACCACTACATTTTGGAAAGCCTGAGCCATTCTGCGCTGGAAGTTGGCTCGCTTCAACTGCAGCATAATGAGAAAGGCCAGGAGAATTGTTACACAGGTCATCCCTGCAGAGCCAAGGATTGCAATGAGCAGCATTTTACCTCCTTTTGATTCATATGGAGCTGTAGAGGAAGCACATAAAGAGTTTAACATTTCCAGCTAATTCTGAAACAGCTATGAGCAACATACAGGTAAATACTCCTATCTTATAAACAGTATAAAGACAAAGTTACAACCCATATGTTTAACAAAAATGTCACAGACATTGTATGGTCCAATTTTCAGGTATACAAGCACCTGCAGGTTGTGCTGAGTGCAGGCAAAGCAGTGCGGAGGTCTAATGTAGCTTCATTAATTTATGAGCTGTCAGGCACTCTCTAGTGAATACACAGAAATGTTTTATATTGTCACCTCACCAATACCACAGGGAACTGAGAAGAAAATGCCAGCGTTGCCATGTTGTGTATCAAAATTAAGATAAAAAGGAAACTAAAACAGTATGACTTTGCTTTAGCTAACTGGCCCTGTTTTGTGCACATCCAGCGTGCAAGAATTACCAACCTTTCATTTCTGGAAGAGTCTTCAATTCAAAGGATGTGTTTGGGTTGCTCAAGCCGATGTTGTTCTGAGCATTAATCTGAACTTGGTACACAGTGTTTGGCTCCAGGCCTTTGAGATGATACTGAGTAATGGTGGAGTTCTTAATGATAATGTCGATGTGATTGTACTCAGTCTTGCCGTAAATTTTGTAGCTGATGATGATGGAGGAGATGGAATGGCCCTCAGCAGTTGTCCAAGAAATGACTGAAGATGTGTCTGTGGTGTTAGAAAACTTGATGTTGTATGGTGCAGGAGGTATTCCTGAGAACAAACACAAACATACATAAATGTTGGAGTGAATTTCCACCTCTTTCACCTTCTTTCCCTAGGATAAACACTTCGCTCAGTGCTTTTGTTGTGCTAAACAAAAGATAAATTTTGCTGACAAGCTATAGTAACCGAAGGTAACTCTTTCATAAACTTCATGCAGTCACCCATGTTGCAGTACTCCGTACTTCCAGCAGAGGATTTCATACAACTATAGGGAATTTAAGTGCATTGTATCTTCTCTTTCTTCCTTAAATGCAGATTCTTTCTGCATTGACACAGCTCAATTATAATGCCAGAGTGTTTTTTTGTTTGCTTGTTTCTTTGTTTGAATTAAAAAGGAGCTTGGACTATGGAACTCAATGTGTTCATCATTAAAAGAGGAAAGAAATGCTACACGTGCTAAAAATATGAACAGGAATGTACAAGAATGAAATACACTGATATTAAGAAGATGTGGATTCCTTAGCTTTTCGTTTCTTTTCCCTTTCTCCTTCTTCCTTTCTGTATTCCTTTTTGTATTCCTTCTTCCTTCTTGTACTACTCCTCAGAAAGAGTGGTCAGTCAGTGGAATAGGTTGCCCATGGAGGTGATGGAGTCACCGACCCTGGAGGCATTTAAGGAACGTTTGGATTTTGTGTTGAGGGATACTGTTTACTGAGAACTATTGGTGACAGGTGGATGGTTAGATTGGATGATCTTGTAGGTCTTTCCCAACCTTGGTGTTTCTGTGATTCTGTGATTCTGTATTTTATTTTTTGGCAGAGAGAGGGTAAATTTTCATAAATTCCTGGTAATTTTCAAGGTAATAATTTCTTTGGGCACTGAACTGTCTTCATAATAATAGTAAAAACACCCATAAGTGGTCATTGGGAAATGAGTGTTATTAGAACAAAGAATATCATTTAATGTTGTCAGTAAGAAGCAGTCATTCTGATTGCTGAGGAATGTGGAAGAATTAACCAGAAAGAAGTGAATCAGTTACTTACTGTCACTGAGAGTCCATGCATATAAGTAGTTGCTCCATTCTCCTTGGGACCTGGTGTTTACCCGTACCCTACACATGTATTGCTGTCTGGGCTCAAGATCTTTAATGATCAGAGTGGACATGTTTCCTGGCACTTGGGTGATAACACTGCTCTCATCACCATTGTCATTCACACTCTTCCTTTCCACTTCAACACGAATGTCATCATCTATCCTCAGAGTTAAGGGATGCCAGGACAAATTCAATGATGTCATACTTTTTGGAAGGAGTGTGAGACCTTCAGGTGGTGGAAGACCTTGGAGAAGAGAGACAGGGAACAACATGTCATATCCGGTGTATGCACACCAAAATATGGGTACCATTAATTCCCAACCACTTGCCTTAGCTTAGAGTGACAAAAGGCAATACTTAATTTTTAATCTAAACTGATATTAAGTGAAGGGAGTGATCCAGTAGTATTAGGAGAAAGGGCAGGCGCACAATACAAGAGAATTCTATCTCCAACTCTGCTGCTTGTAGTATGCAAATGTTCCTTTCTCAGATCCCCCTATATCTAAATAAGGGAGAATAATAACTTTGTCTGATACACACATTGCTTTTCTTCACCTATGATTTTTTTAATTTTTTTTTTTGCTTTACTGTTGTTATTTCAAAAAGTTTTACATATTTTTCACATCTAGATGGTGCTTTTCCTCAAAGGAAAGTCCACATCAGGAAGCAGACCACAGAGATAACCACCTGAAATAGGCCTCTTCTGAAAAAGAACGATGACTTACCCAGTGCAGCTGTTGTGAAGCTTGCCTGTGGTCCAGGATGGCCCTCCCCCCCCACCCCTAGCCGACTCA
>JAOWBP010004700.1:53026317-53089288 GCA_028571105.1 Tragopan temminckii | reverse complement strand
ATGGCCCTCCCCACCCTCCCCTTGCCGACTCAGCTGAACGCAGAACTGATATTCTGTCTTTGGTTCCAGATTGTCCAGTCGTTTGGTTGAGCCCTTAACTGAGAGGCAAAAAGAGAAAGGAAGAGTGAAGTTGAAAAACGTTAAAGAAGAAAATATCCCTGAATAACTAAACACAGATAGTAAGATATTCAGGCTCCTCTTTCGTACCTGACCTACAAAAATGAACTATATAGGAATATGTAATATATATATATATATTAATGTAGGAAGTGTAATTCCACTGACTGTTTCTGACCCAGCCAAAGAAATGTTTCCATCCATCCTTCCTTTGGCTCAAAGCAAGACTGTCTCCTTAGGCAGTTTGCATTGCGTAGGCAGATCTTTGTTTATCATGAACTAGTATAACAGTTTACTTGTTGAAGTTCCTGTAATGCTTCCTGTAATATTTTAGACCTTGCCTAAAATATTAATGTCCATGTCACTCACAAGCAGGCTTCATCTTACCCATACGATTCCTGATCAATATTTAGGTAAGGTATCTGTCTCACTGGAGGGCACAGTAGACATTAAAGAAGATAGCAGAGGCTGAAGACAGCTCCATACTGCTCACTCCTTTTGAAAACCTGGTATTTGCGCAGATTTCAGGAGCTGAGTCCAGCAGTGGTCACTGTCTTAGGCAGGAGAGGGGAATATTTTGTTGCTGAAAACTCTTTCAACATACTTCTTCAATCTCTCTCGGTGTACCACATTCACATTAGCACCGTACAGTACAGTTACATAGAGCCGCATGGCCAGTGAGAAAAGATATAACTTACATGGGTTGTAGAATTTTCTGAATCTATGTTAAAAGCAGGTGTAAGTCATGCTTCAGTACGTAGTTGAAGTTTGTGGTTGAAGGAATTAGAGACCCTTACCTTCCACCGACATCCAGGACTGATAGCGGTTTGCTGGCTTGTACAGGAGTTTTGTTGACACCACAGGTCCGTCTCCAGTATGTAGCTCAGCGTTGATATCAATAATGAGGAAATTATGTCCACTGTTTGTCAGCCGTGGCGCATATTGTGGCACAGGAGGAACTGAGCAAGAAATGCAAATATTAAACAAGACTTTTAATTCCAACATTAAACTCTGGTATTTTCCTAGTCCTACAGGAAAATGGGAAACGCTCATCCAAATTCTAAATAGACATGAGTTCAGACCCTAAACTTGATGGTTTATGTCTTTAAAAAAAAACCCACTTGGGTGTTCTTTTAATCCTAATGATCATGCTTTAATTTTCCCTGTGCACTTAATTAGGATGCTGTGTGTGTCAGGGTTCTGCCTATATTCTGACTGTAGACATTAATTCAGATACTTTCCTACAGTGCAAGAATGGAACTCTCTGCCATGTTAGAGTATAAAGCTTGCTTTAAAGATAGAAAGGCAAAGAGATTTGCAAAGATTTTTGTTCTTACCTTTAACTGTAACCTGAAATGGTTTCTCTGCCATTCCCGCTACTGTCTGCACACTGCAGACCCAAGTTCCTGTGTCACGGGGCAGGACTCGATTAATTGTAAACATAGCTTCAGAGCGATTACTGGTGACAATGAGGGAAGGCTGAAATGACAAAAGACTTGGGCCTGAAAAATGTAGGCATTAAGGAATGTTCCCTTTCCACCTTTCTCAGAGTTTAGGAACTCCATCTAGGGTTTAGTGATGACAACTGTGAGGCTCTATAGAGATCATTTCCATAGTTTCATATGTGCTTCAGGCAGTGAGTTCTGCTACTGTGATTAAGGAAGCTCACATGGTGACTGTGGAGTTTGATCATGTGCCTCATTTGCTTCTCTTTAAATCAAAGGCATTATTGTTCCTTCCTTGCATCTTAAATACGCAGTGTGGAGTCAATAATTGGAAAGTTATAAATAATTATTATAAAACATAATTAGAAAGTTGAAAAGTAAACAATCAAGTTAATATTTCAGAGACAGTGATTAATTACTACTCTATTTATTAATAAATTTTTCATTTTTACCTGTGAACCACAGTTGAATTAAAATTAATTTACTATTATATATTTCAAAGTACATTTTACTTTTTTTAGCAAAAATTAAGATCTACTTCACATTTTCAAGAATTTCATTATGCTCGTACTTTTTGAGCAGTTCCTAGCCTATGTGAGATCCATTCATCTATATCACTCCTTTTTGCTACTTTTATTTGGTTGGTTTGTTGTTTTTTTTTGCTAGCCCACAAGGATTACAACAATGTTTTAAATATTTTGAAACAGGAACATGGCAAATAAAGAACAGTAAGCAATAATCAATGTGATCATCTCAGAATGCTGACATTTCTCAATGTTTGAAAAGTATAGTGTGCATTAAATACAGATGAAATCAGTACAAATACCAGAAATATTTGCAAGCAATTAATCAAGAGCTTACCCTTAAGACAGTTCCATCTTGCTTCAAAAGTTTAAATTCTTCAGATTTAGGAAGTGGCATTCCAGTAGCTATGCAAAAGGGTTTGAATTCTACACCAGAGTTGAGTTCCACAGGGTCTAGTAAGTTTTCTATCTGAGGTGAAAGGTCTGCAGAACCTACAGAAGATATACAATACTTTAATGTCATCCTTCAAGCAGAAGCAGCAAACATATTTAAGCATATAATACACCCATACTCTGGGCAGCATAGATATCTGGTTCTTCCTTCAGTTACCCAAGGACAAAGACAACCAAAGTTAAAGCTGTTATATCAGAGTAAATATGCAAGAAGCAACCACCTTTGTATTCATTTATTTCCTCTCCTTTCCCCTCTATTTGTTGCTCTTTTTGATATTCAAAGAACAGCACACACTAGTTATGATAAAATCAAGGATGCATTTTGTAACAAATGTGCAGTAACTCCATTATATCTTTTCATAAGAGCAGCCGGATCACAACTGTGTGGTTTAGCTGGTTGGATGATGGGTTTTTTTTCTCTGTTTGTTTTTGTTCTTGAAGGCTTTTAGATGGCAGATTTGCTGCTTTATTTATCAGGCATAAATAATAGTTGCTGAATGCATTTTATAAAACACTGTATGTCAACCTTGCTTGAATCAAAAAAGATTCCGTGAAGTATACTCAGCTTTGTAAGCTCAACTCTCTGTAAGAGAGACAAAGTTACTTTAAATACCAAGGTTGTCGTGGTGTCTCATCAATTACAGACTATGACTCAGATGGTATAGAATTGCATGTAGCTGAAGAAGAGGTATATAATGGTAAAGTAGCATGAACCTATTCAAAAATCATGCATGTAGGAAGATTAGACATCATCGGGAAGTTTTTTACTGAGAGAGTGGTGAGGTGCTGGAACAGGTAGCTCAGAGAGGCTGTGGATGCCCCATCCCTGGAGGTGATCAAGCCCAGGTTGGATGGGACCCTGTGCAATCTAGTGCTTGACATAGGGGTTGGCAACACTGCATGTGGCAGAGCATTTGGAACCTTGAGGTCTCTTCCAACCCAAGCCATTCCATGATTCTATAATTTCCCTTGCACACTTCCCTCAGATACTTATACACATTGATGAAGTTGCCCTTTTTTCTCCAGGATGAACTGTCCCAGTTCTCTCAGCGTTTTCTCATAGGAGAAGTGCTGCAGTTCAGATTTGTGGACATCTGTGGGACTTTGCAGTATGTCCAGGTCTCTCTTGTACTGGGGAGCCTCAAACTGGAGCCATCATTCCAGGTGTGACCTCACCACTGCTAAGCAGAGAGGAAGGATCACGTTTTCCTACCTACTGTCAGTACTGTGCCTGATGCAAGCAGCAGATATAAATCTGATGCAAGTCTGATGCAACTGTAGTATACCAAGCCTATAGAATGCAGCCTATGTGGCAGAGACTTAAAGCACTGCAATAAAGGTATACAGATACCTTTATTGGTCTAGGTCCTTGGGATGCAATTGATGGTGTAAGAATGCCAGACTGGAGTGGAAATGCTATACCAGTATGAAGATCTGTTTCAATTACACTGGGGAAAAGTCATTTACTACCGTGTTACCTTGCTTTACCTTCTTTTTCACATTGCAGACCATGCCATCCATAGGAGCAGATACAGCCCTTATATCTGTCACATGTTCCTCGATTGTGACAATTACATTTGAGTTTGCAGTCTGATCCATAAAAACCAGGTTTGCATTCTGCAAGAACATACATTTCCAGTTAGTGTAATGGTATAAGCTAATGTCTTCCTTTAGTTTTCAATTTCATCGGTTCTCCAGTAGGATTTAGTTCCCTCAGCTGGGCTCAGTTTAAAACTACACATAGCAGCACTCAGTCACTCTCAAATCATCCAGAGAACAACTAACATGGCAGTCTAGAACACTTTTGTATCTGTGCCTGTCATTTGTAGACTAGATAAAAATGTTGGAGCTTCTTCAGCATCCATGTTGTTTCACTTGCACTGCAATGGTGTTCAGAGAGTTCATCAGAGTCACAGCACCATTGAAAAAAATAGTACATACTCATATATGAAGATGTGCTTCATTTCTCAAAGAGATTGCAGTCTAATTGAAAGGGTTGAGATTAATTATACTTTGTACTGTTTAGCACTGGATATATGATTGGCAGTGAATTGCTCAGTGTGACTCGTAGACATCCAGCAGGGCTTTAGCTGTTGCTGGATTTTCAACATCTCAGTGTTTAATTACTTTACAGAATAATTTGAATATTTGAAATTTTACTGTATCTTTCTTCTTAGGATTAAAAACTCCTCTGAGGTAGGTAAATATTATTATCCCTATAATAGAGAGTGGAAAAATTCCAATCTTTTATTGTCCTCTGTTAGACCCCTCCCGTATTTCATAGGTGCAGCACAGTAATGACTTTTCACTGTTATCCATATTTTTAACTATACCTTTATCACATTCCAGTCCCATCCATCCTGTGGCACATGAACAACCATATGGATCTGGTAGACAGAACATATAGTTTTTGCAGCCATGGTTTTCTTTACAGTTCTCTTCACATGTTTTGCCAAATGTGTTGGCTCCACAAGCTATTAGAGGAGGAAAAGAAAAGAGAGACCCAAGAGCAATTAATTTGTAGAAGAGTGGATGTTTCCAATTATACAGGTTTAGACAACAGAAAACTTGAATTAAAATGAGAAATAGCATTTTCACTATTCAGGTACTAGATCTATTAACCTCTATAATATCTTAAGCCACTAATGCTAAGTTCAAGTAGCTAAAACAAACTGCTTTCTGCCATGTGAGAATCTATCAGCAAAGTATCCATTACTTTAGGTATTTGAATGTAGAGCTGCAGTGATAAATTCTCTTTACAGGCCTTTTTAATACATAACGGATAAACAGTGCCATGAAAACAAAATCTTAGAGACCAGTGCATATGAAGCTGCTCAAGGTTTTACTTCTCCACTATGATCTCTACTACACTAGAGTAGTTCAGATGTCAGCTATTCCATAGCTTTCTCTAATACTTGCAGTGCTGCACTATAGTCAGAATTTTAAGGTATGTATTTAGCACTGCACTCATAAATTGCCTGGAGAGATCAGTGTGCAATGGGCTCCTCCAATTTCTCCAGAATCCAAACTAATTGTCACCAATATGGATGTGCACTAACACATGTATGTGTCTGGTATGTCTTGCAGAGACAAATAACCCTGAGCAGATGGCAGCTTGTTTAGAAGCAGCCTGGGAATCTCTCGTAAGGGAGCTCCATTTCCCTGTGCCAGTGTATGTGCAGTCGTAGTCTATCATACATTTGACAGTCAGTTGGAGGAACTGGAAGCATTTATCTTTCCTGACAATATCATAGTGTGAGGAGAGAGAGAGAGGGTAAACTACGGCTACACTAATTTAATCCTACCCAACACTGTCTGGTGTCCAGCACCAGCTCTAAATGCTATATCCATAAGTCAAACATGGTTATTACTGAGTGCAAATTAGTAATTAATCTTTGAAAAGAATATTTGCTTACCTTTCTCACATGTTTTTCCCATAAAACCTGGAGGACAGATGCATTCCCCAGTATCTTCATGACAAATGCCATTGTTCCTGCAGGAAGGGCAGTGGGACCTACAGGAAGGGCCCCACTTCTGTGCTTCACACCCTTTCGTGAAAAAATTTAATGATATATTTGTTGTCTTCTTATTCAATAACCAGTAAAACAGTAGTGACTGTATGATCCATATGCCACCCTTCCAAATGATGGCCATCTATCCTCATGTAAAATAGTCACTTTTTTCATTGTGGAAGTGCCTGTATTTCTGGAGCAGATCTGTTGTATAGTACAAAGTAATATCGCATAACATTTTCATAGAACAAACTGAGTAAGCCTTAGTTTTTGAAATTAGATTTTGATCCAGGAAAGTAAGTATGGAAGTCAGCAAATTCATTACATGTAATATTTCTGTTCTCCTAGCACGGATCTGAGACCTACAAAAGCATCAGTGTTCACCCAGATTGGGTCAGACCAACAGTAGGCCAGTGGGTGCCAGCTTGGCATCAGTCCCACTGTACTACCATTTGGCAAGTCATGATTTTATTCTGCACCAGTATTTTTCTTGATATTAATTCATTAGGCAAAATTCACTGCTGTATCTTTGCTGTCTTCAATCACTTGATGACCTCTTTCTGGACAAATAAATCAGCTTATATGTTGGATTTTAATGCCTGTTATGATTTTCTCCCCACATCATAATTTAAAAAGATACCAATACCATTAACAACTACTTTAAACAAACTGGTGTAGTTTGTCAAATTATAATGAAGCATGCTAAAGAGTGCTCTAGGATAATAAATGGAGTTTGAATTCAGTTTTTCACAAAGAACAGATACATTTGTAAAATTTATTTTTTGCTCATATGCAGATCTCATATTCATGAGAGACTCTGTTCCACTCTTCTTTGTTCAGTCTTTCTTGAAATTTTAATATTCGATATTTGAGAAAAGAGCTATCTCTTCTGGCAATAGTTAAGATGAACTGAGCCTAAATCTGCAGATTTTTTAAGCAGCTGCTTAGATCAGTACCAGCTTATCCCAAAGACTGCTGGGAAAAAAATTTCTTCTGACATAATCTGATGGCACCCTATGCCAAAAAAGATTTTGGCCCATATTTGGACACAGTCTAAGTTTCATATCACATTCATTACAGCATTAAACAATTAAACATTAGCACACATTAATGGAACTTACGTCTTACAATGAGCCTCGTGTAAGCAGAAGTAAAGAGGTTTCCTCCTATGTATCTGGCAGAGTAAACACCCGCATCCTGCAGCTGAACTTGGGGATAGGAAACTTCCAGCTCTCCTGGCACCTCATGTCTGGGCACCGAGTGGATGAAGGAACCTGGAGAAGGAACACAGCAGGCAGAAGTCATTCATCCTGTACAGCCAGAGCAAGATTGAGCTGATTGCTGAGGAAGGACAGCTGGGATGAAGTAAGCAGCAAAATGTATTTATTAGTTATTGACTCGCTGACAGTTCTTTAGCTGTGCTAGTTGTTAGTAACTGGAGAGGTACAAGTGAAGAGGAAGCTGGATCTTGAGGAGATGCAATAGGTGAATGACACAAACACGTCTGAGTTAAGCACTGCTTTAGCAGAATGTAGCTAGTAGTTGTGGTTGGAAGTTTTTGTTTTGTTCCTTGGCCCTTCCTGCAACGAGGGGTGGCTCTGCAAGGAGCCCATTGTGGCTAGGAGGAGTCAAACAGCAAATCTGGCTAGGTCCTCTGCCATCTCACCAATTCTAAGACTGACCTCACAGGCCAAAGAAGGAAGAATACATTGCAGCTTTATCTTTTCTTCCCAGACTTAACATGTTTCTGCCTCTTCTGTGTTTTCTCACCATGGGAGCTTATCTATGTTATTCTGCAGTTGGTCATACATGCTCGCTAAGTAAGGTGATATTGTTTAGTCTTTGGACTACCTAGCAGTCAAATTTCAGACATATTTGAAACAGGAAACCCTGTTGAGGATCACCGTCAAAATAGCGAAAAGACTTTTAGTCAGCTAAGACTATGGCAATACGTAACAGCTCTTCAAGAAAGCAGGGCCAAAGAAAAAGAGCAAAAGATGACAAGGATTCATTCTGAAACTGTGTTTTGCATGTTTGCTTATATGTCTTTTGAGTTACAATCTGTGAAAAGTGACGACAGCAAAGTACTGAGAAAACCTTATGCTAAAATTGTGTTAGCAAGGTTTGGATTTTGTGGCTCATTTTCCATGGCAGCATGTTATGCCAACGTCTTACAGAAGTGCTGTTCAGGAGAACAGATGTGTTTGTTGGATGGCCTTGTGAGCGTCTGCAAGGGGGAAGTGTTACTTTATATGCCTCAAGTGAAGAACAGCAACAGTTAAATAAGTCAGGACAAGGTTTTTCTATTCACTGCCCAGTGCTGTACCAGGATGACATTTCTGCTACAGTCTCAAGTGGAGAACCTGACATAGTGTATGGAGTTAATTTGAGGCTTTTCGCCCAACTTCCAGTTAGAGCTCCAGAGAAGGCAGCACTGGGATGTAAACACTTCTGCTCCAACACATCAGCTGGTTCTTGTATGGGAAAATGCTGATAGAGGGTCACAGAATTTCCCTGGGGACACTGAAGGGACAAGTGATGGCAAACTTTCCGCACTGTGCACTGTCATAGCTGAATCTGAGAAGCAGATCTTTAAGAAACTCTGCTTTGCTTGTTGCCCTTTCTAAAAAACACCTTTTGCACTTGCTTCCAAGGCTAGTGTGCACTGGAAAAGCAGTAGAAATGCAAAGAACGATGTGATAAATAAGCATGCACAGAGGCACAGAAAAGAGATAAAAGCTAAAGTCAAACAGGCAAAAAAAGGAGATAGGAAAAGAAATAAAAAAGGAAAAACGAGAAATAAAGGTAAGGTGTAGATAGGATTTTGCATTCTGTGGGAGAGAAATGAGTAGATCAGCTTCAATATTTAAGTATGGAAGATAAGGAACACTGGATGCACGAGGAATTATGCCTGTTCCAGCTTCACAGTGAGGACATCAGCAGCAGTGACTTTACAGCAGTTACGTGGCAGGTGGCTAAGACAAGGACAGAACGAAGAGACAAGAGAAAAGTTAATTACCATTTTTGTAGATCACCGCATCTTCCTCTTTTGCTGCCATTCTGATGAAGGAAATATTCACGTGCTCTCCCTTGTTTGCTGTAACTGTTAAGGCCACTGGGTGGAATGAAGCTACGAACAAAATAGGACATAAGTTTGGGATAAATTGCAGCAGTTGTTATCTGTACCTGGTGTCTGGGCTGAAAGCTGAGATTAATTTACGAGCATGACCCCATCTCAGATTCTGATGTTAAAATGTCCTCATTGCACACACAGGATATTTAGCATCAGCCATCTCATCCCTATGTTTGGCAAATACCAAGGACTCACTGATAACCTTAAACAACAGAATGCTACTAGAAACTGAGACAAGGAATTTTTTTTTAAAAGATTTTGGCTGAGTAATTGAAAACACTTCCTAGCTAGGATCTCCAACTGGTTGTGAAATGCTTTCCTAAGCTTCTTCATTCCTTGAGACATTTTTAAAGCAGGCTGGATAACGAACTGGAATTTGTCTTGTAGGAAGAAGCAGACACGCAGCCTGCATGCCTCATTTCTCCTCTGGTTCAGTTTTCTAATGGAGAACAGTTGAGACAGATCAGAAGATTACAGTCACATAAGGGCTGGGGGAGATGCAATAAGATAGCATGGCCTGTGCTGGTGTTCATTCACCACATCATCTGTAAGTACTGGGAATGCTACCTTGCACCAAGAACAAAAGAATAAACTGTATTTAATAAACTGTATTTTGGGAAAAGCAACTCAGTGTCACTATTCCCAAAATAGCCCTATCTGAAAAAGTAGCTTAATTTGTAGGAGGCACTTTCTACATATAGGTTAATGGTATGTTTCAGTTTTCCATTGGACTTTTTCACTGGATTTGTACTCAACTTTGATTACTGAATTTTAACCGTATTTTTTGGTTATCAGTGAAACTGGTTTTCCTGCTCAAAGAGAAAAGTAATTTTATGTTTGCTTATAGTTCTATTTAAGAAAAAGAAGACAGTAGTAAAGAGAAGGATTTTCACAGATTTTTTTCCTTTACTTGTCATTACCTGTGAAAGAAAGATAAAAAAATAACTGGAGATGGCACAGAAAAATCTCAAGAAATTGTAATTTTTATGACCAGTTAAATAATTATTTTAATCACAGTATATTATTTTGAAACAAGTTAGAAGTTAGAGATGCTTATGTTCGTTTAGCTGAAAAATTCTTAGTATTTTTGAGAACAACCTCATATTTTCTGTTCTAACACAGAGTTTTTATGCCATGCTGCTACTGACATGTCAGGTGTCAAAAAAGCATTTTTCTGTTTTTTTTTTTTTTAATTGCCTTACTTCTGAAATTATTAAACAATTTTAATTTCAGCTCTTTGTCTGACTCTTGTACAATCCTTTCTACAGTTCCCAGAGATGTGAATCATGGATTTTCTGCAGACCCTTTTCTCCTTCTGCTCTGAAGCTGCCTAGTCACAGAGCTCCTCCTGTGCTTGCTGCTGCTGGCTGAGTTTCTCCAGCATTATGTTTTTTTCAGCTCATGGGAGCCCTTGCTGCTACTGCTTTCCTCACCTTCCACCTCAGCACTGCTCTAATCACTGAATCAGAGAATGGCCTGGGTTGAAAAGGACCACAATGATCATTTAGTTTCAACTTCCCTGCTATGTGCAGGGTCGCCAACCACCAGACCAGGCTGTCCAGAGCCATATCCAGCCTGGCCTTGAATGCCTCCAGGGATGGGGCATCCACAACCTCCTTGGGCAACCTGTTCCAGTGCATCACTATTCTCTGATTGAAAAACTTCCTCCTAATATCTAACCTAAACCTCCCCTATCTTAGTTTAAAGCCATTCCCCCTTGTCCTATCACTATCCAACCTTGTAAACAGCCGTTCCTTCTCCTATCTATATGCTCTCAAATAGCTCTCACAAATCTGTAAGTATTTTTCAACTGATTTCAGCCAGACTCCTCCTGCACAGTACAGCAGAAAAATATGAAGGATCTGACGTGTTATTAGGTAACATGGCAGATTTGTCACTGGTATCTCAAGTTACATCTCAGAGAATTCCAATCTAGAGTAATGTAGTAATTTCTCTTTAAAAACAAGAAAATGAAAACTGAGAGCAGCTCCAATTTACAGTCAGCTTCTGAGCTGGATGTTATTTGTGAATAACAAATGCATGTTGAACATTGTGATCTATTTAGGAAAAATCAACAGCTTTCCCAAGACAAATGGTTAGATACAAATGATCCTAAGAGAGGTATTACTAATTGGTTTATCAATATATTAAACCTTTGTATTCCCATTTTCTTTTCTTTGTATGGTGTTTAGCTTAGCCCCAAGATTTTTCTTCACAGTATTGTTGCAATGGAAAGGAGCCCACACTCTCTGGTAGACTCCATTCCAAAGTATTTTTAGACTGTGGCTTGTGTTTTGTGATTTCACATCTTGAGTGTGCCAATTCCTTATAGAGACATCATGAACTGAGTTGCAGGGCAAGTGCCATAGTATTCTTTCAATAGTGTTTCCATAATTGTCTATATGCCTGCTCTGGAGAGTTTCTGGTAGGGAAATTAAATCATATATAAGAAAATACACATCATTTTGTTGAGAAATTGAACAAATTGTATTTGACTAGATGCAGGGCCAGGGTTCTATTCCAGATGTGTATACTATATCCAGTATAATAATTACATATAAAAAGCATAGCCTGTTCCTTCGTACTGCATGAGTCAATGTTACATGTGTAACCATAATGCTAACACACAAGGAAATGCAGGAGAATAGATTCCTTACTTTCAGAATGGCACATGTATAGAATAAAACAGGAGAATGAGCCTGTTATCCTTCCTGTTACATGGCAAAAGTGCTCAGTGTATCTACATATCTGATAGCAGGTACATAACAGAGCACAAGACAGTGGGGCCACCAAACTGATTAACACTTAGTGAGTGTTTCAGTAGCTTCTTGGCTTGAAGCTGTAAAACAGTGGCTGGATTTTCAAAAGTGCTGCTGTTTCCTGTGTCTTTTGTATGGGAAACTGCTCATTTCAACTCTTGCTGAATTTTTATTGTTGGATAACACTCTCTGTCTTTAGAAAATATTCAGGCAGCAACAGTAAAGGGCAATAAGTCCTGTTTTCCAACTACAGATGCTTTGCCAAACAGCACAGTCCTTCACTGACCTCTTCTTCCTCTTTCTGTGGACTTAATAGCTTTGAGAATTTCTGTTGTAACTCCTTCTCACCAGTCTACAGTGTTTAGATTACACACATTCACTGATGAGTTCTCAGGTCAAACATTTGTCATTCAGAACTTTTGCAAAGAAAATCCAAGAAATAGATTCAAACCTAGAAAAGATGTGGAAACCTACCTAATGCCCATGTGAATGCTGTGTTATTTCTGGTTGGAACAACTTCTCCCACACAAGGAGCTCTCAAAGTCTGGTTACTTTAAATTCTCTGTGCCTAGGTGCAAAGATACTAATTGCAATGCATTGATGGATTCAGAGGACCCTCATCCTGCCATGGAGGTTGCTGCACACGGCAGCTTTAGCTCACTGGTGTTCAGTCAGGGGCATGGTCAAGTTGAAGAAGTTGTTCCCTCCTTCAGAGCCTTCCATGGACTGTTATGTCCTCCTCCCCACTGCTGCCTCCTTTGAAATAACAGTTGTTTGCCCTGCAAAGGAGGTGCACATGCAGAGCTTTCTTGGTGGCTATCCTGAGCCTTCAAAGAGCACATTTGGTCAGAGATGATAAGAGCCAAATAAATAGGCACTTGTCCAGCTCACTTTTCTTGGAACATTTCCATACTAAACAAAACAAATGGACATTTGTTGTAGCTCATGCAAAAGAGTTTCTAAGTTAGCTGTATAATTATGAGGGATACCAATAAAGGTATTTCTTCTTAGAAAAACGTAGAGAAACAAAAGTGTCAAAGTGTCTGCACAGCCTAGCTTCTATGGTATAAAATGTTACAGCAAAGTAGTAAACTGACAAACTCTGCTGAAATTTCGAAAACATGATTTGCTGCAGAAAACTGGCCAAAATTGTGTATACTAAATATATAGTGGGTTTTTCTGAATGATTTTCTTGGATCCAGAAAATATTCTCTGGAGTTTCTTTCCAGTGTTGTGATGTTTTTCTTTTCCATACTGACAGAGAATATGCAAATCAAAATTGGCTGACATGGCTTTCCTGGACCATAGGCAGTTATTTTCCAGGCTCAAGTTGCCTATTAAAAACAAGGATAGCAATGTTTGGCTGTCTAGATCTAGACCTGTGAAGGAGTCTCACAGTGAAGGAGTTTCCATTTGTAATGTTTTATGGCATCATTGAGGCCATTGCCACCTAATTTTATTCCTAGCAGCAGCCAAATACAGGTGGAATACCTGTAGACATCTGACATCAGGAAATGACTAGCAGCTAGTATCAAGCAGTTGACCCTACACTTCATTAAAAAAAAACAAGGAATTGAGCCAGCTGAGTCTATTTTAGCTGACTCCAGGCTGACTTGCCTGCTCTAGAGCCAGCTTTTGTGACCACATCTGTGAAACAGAGATGACTGCCAGTGTGCACGCAATGACACGCAAAATTCAGTTCTGATCCTCACACAGTACCTCCCCGTGGCATCTTCATGGTGTGTATCCTTGTCACCTCATCCTTGAGCTTCCCTTCACAGTAGTATGCTCCAATGGTCTCACTGGCCTTTTCCCTTTTCCACATCACCATCTTGGCTGTGGCTCTCTTTGAGTCTTCACTGACCTCCAGAGGCTCTCGATGCTGGTTTGTCACATCCTCCTGGTCTCGATCAATTGTGATAGACTCACGGGAGCGCCACTTCGAAGTGATACAGATAAGTGATGTCTCTGAGTTGCCCACCAGAGGGAATGAATTGATAAGGATGAGGTCCAGTGCTGCTTCCACTTTACCTGGAGGAAAAACAGCAAGTGGAAAAAATTTACAGCAGATTTTGAGTATTTGGCTTATCAGATCAGCAGAGAAGCTATTTCACCCTGTCCTCAGGCTTTCTGTCTTGTTCAGTCTTACGTAGCTTTACAGAAAAATAAAAAGCTACAGACTAGGCACAGAGTGCACCCTCAGCAACTTTGCTGATGTTGCCAAATTGGGTGGAGTGACTGACACACCAGAGAACTGCACTGCCATTGAGAGAGACCTCAACAGGCTGCAGAGATGGGCAGAGAACATTGCGAAGTTTAACAAAGACAGGTGCAGGATCCTGCATTTGGAAGGAATAACCTCATGCACCAGTACAGGTTGGGGGCTGACCAACTGCAAAGCAGCACTGCAGTGAGGGAGTCCTGGTGGACAGCAGGTTGACCATGAGCCAGCAGTCTGCCCTTGAGACCAAGAAAGCCAGTGATATCCTGGAATGCACTAAAATAAGGTCGAGGGAAGCAATCTTCTCCCTTTACTCTGCCCCGGTGAATGCTGTGTCCCATGGTGGTTTCTCCAGTACAAGAATACATGGAGATCCTAGAGCAAGTCCAGCAGAGGGCTATAAAGATGATAAAGGGGTTGGAGATTCTCCTCTGAGGAAGAACAGGGAGCTGGGCCTGCTTTGCCTATGCTTATGAATATCTAAAGAGAGGGTGTCAAGTGGTTGGGCCAGGCTCTTTTCAGTGGTGCCCAGTGACACAACAAGGGGCAACAGGCACAAACTGGAACACAGGAAATTCTATACAAAAATGAAGAAGTACTTTACTCTGAGGGTGACAGAGCACTGAAACAGACTGCCCAGAGAGGTTCTGGTATCTCCTTCTCTGGAGATACTCAAACCTGATTAGATGTGATCCTGGGCAATGTGCTCCAAATGACACTGCTTGAAGCAGTGGCACTGGACTAGATGATCCCAAGTGATCACTTCCAACCTCAACCATTCTGTGATTCTGTGGTTAATTGTTCTGTTACAGCTAGTAGAACTTTAGAACATACTTAATATGTGAAGAACAGATGGGCTTTGCTCTTCTTAGAGGAGGAAATGAATCTCCCAGACTCATGTAATTCTTTGAGTTGCTGCAGAAGTCCAAGGAAAGCTTAGCACATTGCGCTGTGGATAGTTAGACATGGATAGCAGTGCCTTGAGTATGGTTCTTTGCCATTAAGAGTTGGCTGACAGTTTGATCAATTCTTTTATGTCCTTGACATGGACTTAATATGTATGAATTGACATGAGGTGGATATGTCTTTAGATTTCGTAGTTTGCAGTATTTTGAATGCTTGGAATATTTTTTCAGTTATTTTATGTGTTAGGATTAGTGATTCCATAGCTATTCATATGTTAACCTCTCAATGGACTTACAGACAGCAGCAGGAACCATGGCAATCAAAGAACAAGTCCGTGGCAGAAACAGACCAATTTTTTTGGAGTCTCTTATTAATCAACAGGAATACAAATTTATTTTATAAACAGAACCACTAGAAATAGATGGAGCTGGAAGTTCTTTCAGAATGGTCAACATGACCTGAATCACTCACAGGGTGCTACAGATTTAGTTGTTTAAATGTGTGTGGTTGCAGGGAAACACAGGTCTCCTATAGTCAACTCTGCAAATAATAAGCATTTCCCTTCATTTTTGAAATCTACGGTAAGGAGAAGGGAAAATAACATTTTTTTTTTTTTTTTTTGTAGCTGAAGCAGGAAGAATAGTTATTATTTTATTAATCACTTCTATAATCTTCCTCCTTTGGATACAAGCATCTTCTGTACTTTACAGACAGACCCAATATTTAGAGCTGTTCTGCTTCCAAAGCTTTCTGTCACTGAAAGAAATGAGTACAGCCCAGGATACAGGGGGCCAGAAGGTCTGTGTGCTTGCTGCAGTCTGCATGCACCCTGCTGGTGCACAGGGCCAGGGAGAGTGCCTGTCCCTGCTCCCCATGGTGGGGATGGAGATGTCATGACAGCTTAGTGACTTCACTACATTCAGTCCAGTCCTGTGCCAGCCCAGGTAGTTCCTGGTCACACCATGTAGAAACAAAACCTTGTGGAGAGGATGCAGCAGGCCTTACAGTAAGTACTGCATAAAGGTGGACGTCAGTGAAGTCAGTTCATCCTATTGCCACGGAATTACATCCTCCCCATGTACTCTGCCCTGGTGAGGCCACATTTAGAATACTGTGTACAGCTCTGGGCTCCCCAGTTCAAAAAAGACAGATATTTCCTCAAAGGAATCCAGCAAAGGGTCACAAAGATGATGAAGGGCCTGGAACATCTCCTGTATAAGGAAAGACAGAGTAACCTGTGTCTGTTCAGCCTGGAGAAAGGAAGACTGAGGAGGGAGCTGATAGATGTTTATAGATATCTAAAGAGAGGTGAGAGGCAAAGCAATGAGGGCAGGCTCTTCTCGGTGGTGTGTAGTGATAGGACAAGGAGCAATGGCCTAAAAAAACACACAGTTCCATACTAACATGCAGAAGAACTTCTTTATAGTGAGGGTGATAGTGCACTGGGACAGGTTGCCCAGAGAGGTTGTGGAGATATTCCTTTTATGGAGATATTCCAGACCCATCTGGATGTCAACCTATTGTAGGGCACCTGCTTTAGCAGGGGTGTTGGACGATCTCTTGAGGTCCCATCCAATCCCTGCAATTCCGTGATTCTGTGATCCTTTGATAAAACTGAAGAGCTATGTGATAGAAGTGAGGCCAGACATGCATTCATTTATAGAGCTTTTATTGTAGTTCTTTAACTGGGAAGTGTTTGTACTCTCACTCAGCTATAGGCAGCTGCCAGCCTTGAAGGCAGAGAACTTGGGACATGACCCATGACCTCATGTGCCAGGTAGAGATATGCTTAAAATCATAAACTGCAAGATGCTGATTTCATGAAACTCAGAATGAAACCTGAATCCAGACTCCATGACTTGCTTTAAGATCAGGCAGGGTGCTACAGGTCAAAACTGAGCTATTTCGACATTTCTGCCTGGCATCTGCAGGGCACAGAGCTGCAACTGCCTTCCCAATCTAGAGAAATGCTCCCAAACTGCTGGAGTCCCTCAGGAGGTACTGCACATGCCGGGCTGCAGTTTTATTTCTCTGTTTCCAATGTTTTTCTGTCCCTCAATTTCCAACACACAGAATCAAAGGGATTGGAAGGGACCACTGGAGATCATCCAGTCCAACCCCCTACTAAAGCAGTTTCCTACTGCATGTTACATGGGAAAGTGTCCAGATTGAAAGGTGAAAATAGTAACTCTTCTTTCTCTGCATCTCAGTCTCTCAATATGCTGAGAAAAAGTGGCAGGAGAAGTCTTAGTTTTGAGGCCTAGTTTTTGTGTATCATAAGATATAGCGAAGAAATATCATATCAGATTCAGGGCATTTGCTGTATAATTGTCTTTTTCTCTGCAATGATACAAATTGTGTAAATCAAGGTATAGAACAACCACGTCACAGGCCTATTGCTCATCTATACATGTGATTATTCCAGAGGAATATGAACCCAACCACCAGTGGATGGATAGTCTTCTGATGAACTGTCTAAGCACATGTGTCTTGTCTTATCAGACACTGCAGTGCAACTCAAACACGTGCATGACACTGACAGAACAAAGTAGATTTTCTCGAGTTTTCTCCAGAAGACCCTTCTGTGACTAAAAGGATATAAGCATAAGCACTGATTGATTCATTCCCCATACACGAGCTAAAGTTTCACAGCTGAGTCATGCTGCAAGTAGAAATTAAAATATATCCATGTGAGTTTTGCTCTAAGAAAAAGTTAGGCTTTAATGTATCTCAAAAACCAGATCTCTAGCAGCATGTCTAACTGAGGGTGTTTCACTTGTGAACTCAAGCACTTGGCAGGATTGGCCCTCTGAAGACAGCTACAGGCCTCAGAGGTGACAGGAAGGCTTTCTTTGTCTCCACCGGGAGTTAGTGATTATGGAAAAACAGAACAACCAATCAGAAAAGTGTAAAACCTACATGTGCTTTATGCTGTGTGCTTCCTACAGCATATCTTCTTGGCAATACATCTTGGGCTAACGCGGCTGTCCTTGCTGAGTGAGAATATGGATTTTCATTACCTGATGGTGCAAAACAGGCAGGTCCCGCCCTTGGTATTAATGAAGACTTTGAACATGCATGGGCCAATTAAGGACAACAGGATTTGACTCTTTGAGAAAAGTACAACAAATAGAGACAGGAAACAGCCTGTCTCTGTGTCAGTGACAATACTCTGTGTTTCCTTGGAAAAGTCCTCTGACTCCTGCCACAGTCCTTGAGGGACTGACCTTATCAGGAAGGCAATTTGCTGTGTGTGCAATTAGATTTGCAGAAGAGAGAAGAAGGCTGATGTTGAAAATGGGAAAGATCCACTGCCTGATATTTCTGACACATGCTCATTGTTACACAGGACTTTGTTTCCTCCTGGCATGGAGAAAATGACATCCTCTAAACAGCGTCCTCTAAAGCAGTAAGTTTAAATCACAGTGTGTCCACTGAAATCTGTACAGTGAAACACGTGCAGGTAGACTTTTTGGCCCACTGTGAACTACAGGACTGTGCTCTCTCTTGTGTTAAACATTATTTGGCAGTGCTGAGCTGACCAAAGGCCATTCATTCATCCAGTCACCATGTTTTCAGTGCTGTGTTGCACCAGTAAAACTCAGTTCAGAAGGGCAGAAGAAACACTTCTGAGAAATTCCCTGGAACACATCCCATGCTCAAAGAACAAGACAGTCTGTAATAAAGTTTGAATTATCACTTCCTCAGAACAGAATTGGTGCTGGAAAAATCATCAGGAAACAGCACTGGGTAATCTCTAGGTGACACAGTTTATTGCTGTAGATTAATGCAGACAGCAAGAACTATGAGAATGGAAAAGTGCTAGGTTTTGTCCTTGCCAGAAAGTTGCTGCCTAAATATTTTGTGATCTATACTTAGTACTTCTCTGGTCCCCAAGAAATCATGGAAAGATTCAAGACAATTGCTGCCTAACATGATGCCTTTACGAAGTTCCCTCTTAACTGGGAAATGGTTTAATCCCATGATGTGGCTCATAATCCACCACAGCAAGAGTAGTCAGTTCCATCATGGTAAGGGTAGCAATAAACCACTGCCCCCAAACAAGTTTTATTAACCAGCCTGTATTTCCAAAGTTCATTAAGAATGTAGAGTTCTGAGTGATTGTTTTAGTTGTTAATTAATGCTGAGTATTAGTGGAAAGAAAAAGCTATTACAGTATTTAGTTTCTTTACATTTAGAGAGCTTTATTGTTAATTGCTTGATGTGACTATAGGATGGAACTCCTTCCCTTTGGATCGGGAGTATAACAAAGGAAAAAGAAGAGCTGTGGTAGGAAATGAGTGGAGACATTAATTCTTTCAGGGTATTACTTAAATAAAAGTGGAAGTGAAGGCAGAAAGGAGGAAGGTTTTATTCAGTAAATTTCATCCCTTTTTCATCAGGTTTAGTGAGGAGAAAGAAATATGATATAATTTGAACTGCCTGCTAGGAGCTACCTGAGAATGTGAGTATAAACCATACAGTGCTGTACTGCAGTCTGTGCATGGGGTATGTTTTGTGTTACACTGAGAGCAAAACAGTTTCTTACTTTCATTATAATACTAACAACAGAACTTAATTTTTTTGAGATTAGAATGTGAAATTTCTGTGGAAATGTATATCACAGACTGTCAAGTCACCAGCCCTCCTCTCTTTCATGTCTCCTACAAAACAAACAAACAAAAAAAACAAACAAAAAAACCCAAACAAACAACAACAACAACAAAAAGCACTTTCTTTGTTTGAATGAATACAGTTTTGTTTTAGAGCAAACCTAAACTGCAAAATCCTATGCAGCTAAGATTTCTCATCCTACCTTGTTTTGTACTTGGCTGTTCATTGGTACCTTCCTTGGTTTTATTTTTCTGTGTAAAGTACACATCAAACTAAAATAATGTAATTAATCTATTCAGGAATACAAATGGCAATAATTTAGCAATATTACTGAAAAAGTGTAGTGTCCAATTAACTGCTAGTGAATAACTGAATAAATTACATTGAAATTTATTAACTAATTCATCAATTTGGAAGATAATCAGGATTTAAATAATGCACTGAAATATGAAGAAAAAGAGAAAAAGAAAAAGGAGAGTGCTCCTTATGCTATATTAAAGCTAGCCAGAAACTATCCCAAAGCACTAGTTCTTTGAGGATTATTTGCATGCGGAAAATAGAAAACAAGCCACACCAGAATCTAGCAATCTTTATTTCTTCCCCTTTTCCTTTTCTTTTTTCTTTTCCTTTTCCTTTTCCTTTTTTTTTTTTTTTTTCCAGTGCACTCTATTTCCTTTATAAATCTTGGTTATTTTTTTTTCACTACCTGAAAAAATAAACAATTTGGGGGCATGGGAGGCTTTGAAATAATATATTCACTTCATGAACTCAGTAGTCTCTTGATATCCTGGAAACTTCTTCTGAGATGCAAAGACTGCAGCAGGTTGAGCAACTCCTCACTGTGAGTCAAATTCTCCTCTGACAGCTCTGTCCTCAACAGGAAAACAGTGCTGAGACTATTGTTAGCCCAAACAGATTAAGCGCATCTGCACCAGGATTAAGTGAAGCAGCACCAGGGTAAAAAAGAGATGCAGAAATGATGCTGAAAAACAGCTCATAAAAGACCAAAAAATCAAGTTTACAGTAAGAATCTTTGTTGTCTGTGAAATGAATCCTACTCAGTGTCCGTGGATGCTAACAGGAGGCTCTGGAATGGTTTATAGCTCAATCAATATAACTCACTCTTAGCAAGAGGGCATTATTTTGGGAGTGAAGACACTGTGAAGTGAAAAAAGAGACAAGAAACTAGTGACAAAACATAATTTTGCTACTTATTAGTAGTGGGAAGACGTGAGTCCAAGTGTGAGAAATACAACTGCCTGCCAAAGCTACTGAAGCTCATGTTTTCTTATGGGCCCTTAGGTGCATCTGGAGAAGATGAAGGAAATCCAGCTTTCCTCTTATAACGGGAAGCAAAATCATTTCCTCTACATTCTATTTATTTCATAATCTATCAGAGTAATCTTTTAAGATGAAAATGATAATGAAAGGCTGGTGCAACTGAGTTTGCTGTTCCCAAGTTGAGAGTGCCTAAATGTTTGCGTGTAGAGTAACTTAAGAACAGAAAGAAGATGAAAGCTTTATCATGACTTCTCCCTAGAGATGGTTTGCCATAAGCAATTAAAGCAGGAAAAAAAAAAAAAAAAGTGCCAGCAGGGACTGCTTGAGCAACCAGCAGCTGACAATGTGCTAGGTAATGCTGAAAAAGGATGAAGAATGTGGGAAAAGTGGAACAGAGAAAGCCTGCAGCTCAGCTAAATCTAGCTGGATTTGCAGCCAGCCAAATATGGGTACTACTGCCAGGAAAGTACTTACAAGCAAGAATCAATTTGTCCATAACAGCAACAGTTGCTTTTTGAGGCTGCTGTACATACTGTGCATGTATGTGGTTTGTGTGAATGCAGTGAGATGACATATGCAAAACAACATACGCAATCAGTTCATCTTCACAGCATGATCAGACCATATAGCATGCAAAAGATTCACAGTTTCTAGAAGCGTCTCTGGGCTTCGGCTGCTGGATATGCATACTCTCTTCTTGTATAGTAGTGTACCCTCAAGCTGCTGCTTACTGATTTTTCTATGTAGGGAATTTTGCTGGTGTAAAGTACACTTCGTGTTTCAGGAGGCTAATAATGCTCTGCAGTGGCAGGTCAGGAATGAACAGCTCAAAAATAATGCAAGAGAAAATCATCAGCCGTACCAGCCAGAAGTGTGTTTGGAACTGCACTGCCTTAGAGAAACTTCTTGTGCTCCAAAACGGGAAATAAATCATGCCATCTTATCGGTCAGGCTGATGTGACGCAGAAAGTACAAAAGTAGCAGACAAGCAAAAACTGGCTTTGAAGTAAGAAGTTTGAAGTACATTACTCTTGAATAATGGGTATCTGTCCTTCAAAAGTCCTTTCAAAATTCAGAAAACATTTGTCATTCTTGAGCCTAGGAGTTCTTGTTTTTCCCAGTGGTGAGTTAGAAAATGAATTATGTTGGGGATTTGTTGCTACTTTATGATATGACACTTAATATTAGTAGTTCATGTTCTTAGTCTGCATGTTATCTGGACAACAGTCATCAGATCTACACCCTAAAGAAAACAATCAGCATTCAAAATTCATCACAGGAAAGCCTCCATTTCAGACATATGCTATTTTCTTTCTGTGAGTCTCCAGTAGTGGAACAGTGCTCAGTAAGATCTTCCCACTGGCACAGGATAGCTCCTTCAGAGAATATCCTCTGCTGAAGCTTCTTTAAACGCTTTTAATTTTCACTCCTCAGGTTCCAGGTGTGTCACACAAATACAGCAGAAGGGGCTTGCAAGGAATTCTCTCAGAAGCAGGTCTTCTGGGATGGGCAGCTCTGCATGGAAAGGACTCAGCATCCCCCCTTGTGAGCTCAGTAATATATGGTATGTGCTCCCCCATGTAACATATTCCCTTGCATCATGGTTGAGAGCTGGCCGTGGAGCTGTACATCCATCTCATGGAAGTGGTGGATGCATCCATTTTTGGTATATTTGTTCTGTACCTACACAACAACCTCCCCACCACAATAACTGCTGTGGAAATCTGTGTTAAAGAGACAGGCCTGGGCCAAGCAGACTCAAGTGTGCGTGATCAATAACAGAGCAGGTTTCCCATACAAGGAGTTCTCAGTGTGGACATATGAAGGACCAGCTCTACAGTCAGCATCTCTGACATCTGTGCTCCATTTTCTCCACAAAAATCCCTTCAGATTAAATTTACATAAGATCAATCATCTCAACAAAATATTTCAGATTTTTTTTTCCAGAAGTGAAATTACAGCAAAATAGTAATCTACCCAACCAACTTAATTATGATATCCAAACAATCTAATATATATCTGTATAAATTGTATCTAAAGAAATAGTTAACAGATGTGGATGCTGGGTGATTTCATTTCACCCTTTTAGATGCTATTCCCTCGTGCCTGCTGCAGTGCCTCTCTACTCCTGACTGCTTTCAGCTGCTTGGAAGGCCTCTGGGCACACAGGCTTGCTGAGAGATACCCTGCCTCTCCTTGGGGCTGAACCAGGCACATACTGAAAGCAAACTCTAAGGATGAAAAGAAACAGTGGAAGAGAATCAGCACCCTTTCATGAGTCCACATAGAGTAGGTGCACAGGGCTGCCTGAAGTTGTTTTTGGCTTCTAGGTTCAGAGTCAGGGGGCAGTAATAATGGTCACTGCTTGAACTTCTTTCCTTTGCAAAACTACAGTCAGCAATCTCAAGAAGAAAGATCAGCTCTCCTTTCTCCCATGATTTAGATGCACTCATTTTGTAATCAGTGACAGTCTTAGTGGACCTGTGCTGAGATAAAAGGTGTCAGCAGGTCATAGAGGTTCATTAGTAGTAAATGTGACAGAACTATCACTTCTAGAGTCAGTGACAGCTCTATCTCAGCAAGAGTCTAAATTCTGTCTAAGCTTTAGGCTCCTGAAAAAGATAACAGGATCCTCTGCATAAATGATATAAGTGGCAAGCAGGTGCAGTTCCTGGATCTTACAAATCAAATACATTTAAGGAGTGAAAATCCTTCTTTACTTCCTCCTGCAATTCACATTAGAAACTGTTTGATCATTTTGGTGACTAAAATATCCAGCATCAATCTAATCACAGAATCACAGAATCACAGAATGGCCAGGGTTGGATCATGAATCTCCAACCCCACTGCCACATGCAGAGCCACCAACCTCCACATTCAATACTAGACCAGGCTGCCCAGGGCCCCATCCAATCTTCAGGTTCTTTCCAACCCGGGCCATTCTGTGATTTTGTGATCACAAACATTTGGAGAAAGTCTACAATAGTGTGCACAAGAGAAAATGTAGGTTTTCTATAGGTTAAGTCAAGCTTCAGAAAGAAGAAACAAATCTTGAAACAGAATTGTTAGGACTTTCTATTCTGCAACCAGAAATTACTATCTCTTTGTAGTTCTGAAGAGCATAAACCATCATAAATGTGTTTATGTGAATTTGGTAATGTATGTTAAAAGCTGCTTTACTTTCTAAACATGTAAATGAATCATATAATAATGATGCCATTTATAATTATATCTATAATTTTCACGATAACATCTACTAATCCTAAAGAAAGCTCAGCCACCTATAGAGATTATACACAGTTTGCATCAAATTCAGCAGTGCTGTTAGTTTTACTGCTATCCTTTAAAAGACTAAGGTAACCTTGTTAGTCTTTACTATATACGGATCCTGAATCAAAACTACCCCCAAAATAAGAAATCCAGTATTTTTAGCAACCTTCTGGATTTAACGTTATTGCTAGTGTAGAGCTGTAGCATTAAAGATTCTTTCTGTCTCTGAGAACAGAGAGATTTGACAAGCCAGAAATATTCAGTGAAATGTGCTTGAAACTCATTCTCATTTGCTGATTTCTACAAACCTCTTACCAGAGGAGGCCATCTTGCTAAAGCAGCACTCACACAACATTGCTTTTGACAGCCAGCACACTGCAAGAAACTGACAGCAAACAACAGACAAACTGGATATTTGTTCCTTATTGTGGAATTTGTGGGCCTGCTATAGGAAAGTGTGCTGTGGAATAGGTGAGCACGTCTGTGGTGTGCACTCAGCAAAGGCTGCACTGGAGCACTGGGAAGAAGGTACTGAATATCACCATCCAAATCAAGCCTTTAGCTCTGTCTGCTAATGGAGTAATGCTATTAAAGTTAGGAGATAAATCAAAGGCCACTCCTTGCAGCTGGAGCCTCACAAAGGCAGGCCCAGGGCAGCCCACACTGCTGGGAGAAGGCTGCAGCACCTCTGCTACTGGGGAGCGTCTGCCCACCTTCCTGAGCTCCGCCTGTGGTATCTGGAGGAAAGTGGGCTCGCGTTGTCGTCCTGCTCTCGTCCCAGGAAACATGATATCATTCTCAAACAAAAGCGGGAAAGCTGACAGATCGATTGAGATGGGTGTGACTGTGATACACACGTAATCCAGTGAGCCCCTGTGGAAAAGGCTGCACCAGGTGGCTCGTTGTGCCCTGCGGTCTGTGCTGTCTGTGCTGCTAATCTGCATGGCCAAATTTTTGCTTCTCCCGTGCTCGTGACTTCATGAAAATTACTTGCTCTCTATAGCAAGGAGGGAAAAGGGAAAGAGCTGGATGAACTGGGCTTTCTTTTCCTCTCCACCCATAATGGCAGTAGCACCAGTACCGCCTGAGCCTCCTGAGGCTGTGGCTGTGCTTGGATCAGTGTGCAGCTAAGCAGCCATGAAACTTCGGCTGGAGAATAGGAATTAGCAAAAAATACACATTGCTGCAGCCTACTGCAGCAATGACTACAGAAGAATACTCACAAACACGCATTCAACAGATTTTAAGCACTTAATTTTTTTGCCTATATTAATCTCTTGCCTATTCTCAGTGCCAAAGTAATTAAAAATTCAGTGACATCTCAAAGAAACAAGTTCATAACGTCACTTAGCTAGTAACATGCTGCTAGTTGTGAAATTTTGAAACTATAAAGTGAGTTATACTACAGTTAGGACTTCTGCCTTTTCATGCTACTTTCTGGTGTTCAGTGCAGCTCGATATGCTGTTTTACAGCATCTTACTTTTTTACTTGGAGATGAACTAGAAGGACCTATGTGTATCTTTACATCTTAAGGAGTGAGCTCAGAGCTACTGTATTTCTGTTTTACAGATTTTCCCTTGCAGATTTCCTTGAAGAAACTCTCTAAAGTATCAAAATATGGGTGGAGATAGTAAGGCTTAAAAGTTGAGCAACTGGCAGCAGCTCAGGAAGGGGCAGGCTTCCTCAGGACTCTGTCTTTGATGACTTCAGCAACAAATCTCTAACACTAGTGTTCCAGGTTCTACAAGCAAAATTTGCTTTTGTGTAATTTTACTGTATACCTTTCTGCATATGTCTCTTGTGACAAGCTGCTGATTTGATAACTTGATATTTGCTGATAACACTGAATTGTTCTTCACTTGCACTTAAAGTGTTATTAATTGGTCTTATATAACGTGGGTATTTCCAGCCTTTTTGTCCACTGATTTCCATCTAGGTTCCAGCTGCAGAACCTTGACCGAAAGCTTGTCTAAAATCTGACACAGGAATACCTGGAAGTGCCAACATTTCCTGCTGCACAGCCACAAAGTAAGACATAGAAGGAGTCAACATTTAGTTTGCAGTGTGAGTGTGTGCGTCAACAAGTGACTTCAATGTTTAGGAAGAGACAGCAGCAGATTGTGAATACAGAGCACACTCCCTGATACCTTGCTTCCAGCCCTCCTGCCCTTGCCTGCTGTGGGAACAACTCACAGAGATAAGTGATCACACTGGAGCAGACACGGGTAATTAATCAATAAGGTGATTCCCAGGGTGAGGAGTGGGGAGTTGTGTGTTTTGCCCACCCATTTCTTGGGAAGCAAGAAGGGTGTGACAGGTCAGCTGTAGATATTAAAGCAAATGCTTACCTGAAATAATCAGGCTGAATCCATAGAGAACCAGAGGTGCCAAAGGGTCCATGCTTTCCAAAATATATCCATCCAGTTCTTACAGCAGCTCATGGAGTATCCTTCCCCTGGTCAGAATTTTACCAGTGGTTCCCCTCTGGCATGCTGGGCTGCAGCGTGTTTACAAGACATGGGCAAGGAACTGCAGCAACGGATCAGGCTGGAACAGTCTAATTGCTGTCTGAGTACAGGGAGTTTAAGTTCCTTTTTCCTGTTTCCTTTGTAGATTAGGATGGGAAAGGCAGGATCTTAAAGGCATTTTTTATATCAGCGGGACTACAGGGCAGTGCAAGCCCCGTCCATCCAGCAATACATCAAAACAGTATCAGAAGCTGCTGCAGGAGCAGAAGACAGCGGCTGGTCGCAGCCAGCAAAACAGGAACAGTGATGGCATCCCCCAGCAGGCGAGTAGCATCCCAGCACTCAGTAATAAAAGCATGGAGCAAACCCTAACAAAGCAACAGTTGAACCCAGCACAGACCAATTCCAGCTCCAATCCAGCCAACTACTCCTTTACTTGGTGTGCTTCACTGGAAACTATTTTTCTCTGCATCTGACTATTGGAAACAGACTGAAAACTTGTCACAGTAATAAATCATAACCAGAATTTTTATGACTTCAGCAGATGCCACTTCACTCTGGGGGGGCCTCAAAACTCAGAAGTAAACGTGAGGAAAAATACAAAATAAAACCACAAAAGCTGAGTAGAATTAATGAAATACATGGAAAGGCAGCACTCAGATAAATTAACTTAATTTCAAATAAATGGCAATCATATTTGCCAGCTGACTAAATATAACCCATGACAATGTAGCATTTGAAAGCCCTGTAGCTTTGCCAAGATGCTAACACTCAGAATGACTTTTACACAAGAATGGAAAAAAAAAATGTGCAGCATCATTTTGGAAATGGAGTGTGGGTTCATCATACCTTGATTTAATTTCCTTAAGAAGATATGCTCTGCAGTTGCCGCAGATTTTACGAAGGAAGTTTATGGCACTGAAGATCGAGTGCCACCTGGACAGCAGGGGAGTACCCACAGAAGATTCAAGGCATTAAACCAAAGTTGTTCCTCATGCTCAACCAAAAATATAACACAAACCAATCCACGTAGAAGTTCAGATTGGGTGCAAAAACAGAATGAAGTCTATTAAATCTATTAAATCTATTAAAAATCCATTTAAAAGGTTTAAGGAGACAGAACACAAGATGTTTCCTAGGTCTGGTTCCTCTGCACACGTGTATTTTGTCCACACTTGATTTTTGAGGACATTTTCTTCCTCTATTAGACACAAAGAGGAGGTGATTATTCAAACTCCAGTTGAAGGTTAGCCAATATGAACTTTCTGGTGTAGGTCCCTTTTGTGGCACAACGCTTTGTGTACTGCCAGGCACTGAGTATCTTCCCATCTGGTGGGTGTCTCTGCTTTGTTGCTCATTTAACCTTCTTCTGATTTGGCCTTTCCTCAGTTTCTTCTTTTTTAATTGCTGAGCGATGAGGGGTCAACCAACATTAGTCAAGGACGTACATCTGCACATCTCCAGGCTGTCGTTTTGAATTTAGTAGATTTTCTATTTCCTTCCTTCCTTCCTTCCTTCCTTCCTTCCTTCCTTCCTTCCTTCCTTCCTTCCTTCCTTCTCTATATACTTGTGGGCTATTGCTGACATTGGTTTTTAAATAGATGGACCAGCTACAGTGGAAATCCACTTTTAAAAAAATAATTTTCTTGAGCCTACTGGTCATTTAATATCCTGTAGCAATTTGGCTAATTCTAGCATAAGAGCAACCAGCCCAGATATGCAATACTTCTTATATACAAGAAGACTGCAGTCTTGCTGAAGTTGGAAGAGAGAAAAGATCTAGTTATCCGAGTCAGAATTTGACTGGGATACCAACGTCAGCTGGTTCATGTTTTTGTTTGTTTCGGTTCATTCTATCATTCAGTTTTTGAAGAAATGTAGAATAGCATCTATTCATATACATATACATACATATTTGTAACAGAAAAGATTCAGCAAACAATTACATTATGTATAATAAGAGTTTAATCTTATATTTGTTTCTCTTTGGAAGACATTTAAATGTCACAATTTGATTATTGCTTCCACTGAAGTTAAAATTAGTCAGATGACAAGTTATTCCCACACTGCAGAGTTTAAAGGATTTCACTGTTCCATCTTGATTTACTCATATGTGTCTGCCAGCCCCCTTCCATAGTTTGATACTTACACTTCAGATAATTAGACACTGAGGGTTCTTGAAAGTAGACATACACGTTTTCTGTCGTGTGCTCTATAAATGCTACAATCTGTTCATCCCTCTGACTACTGAAAGACACAGAAGTGGTAGGACTGTAGCAGCAGTAACATGACAGCAGAATCCCCAGTGCTTGTCCATCCTGTACCATCCAGTCCTCATCTGAAGCTGATGGATCTACAAACAGGAGGATCATAAATCTCGACCTACAGTCACGGTTAAGGGGTGGAACTAGAAATAGCCTTCTGTCAACACCAGATCATCAGCAAAAGAAACTGGGCTGAAAGTGAGGGTATCAGTAAGTCTAAAATACAATACTGACTTACTCCATGTCTTGTTGCACATTGAGCCAATTGAGGCTATTCACTTCTGGATGAGTCAATACAGTGAAGCCATAGGCATGTCCTCATTGAGTCTTGTAGCAGTGTTAGCACCCCATAAACTACATCCTTCTGCTTTTCTAAAGGTGTCTGGAGAGACTCAGAATGGCTTCCTGCCCCCTGTGGTTTCTGAAGTGTTTCCTTGGGGATGTTGGTTTTGATGGTGGTTAGCTGTTGGTTTGCACACAACGAACTGAATACCCATCAACATAGCATGCAAGAGTTTTTAAGCTATTAAAGCAGGAAAACAAACTGTCTTTGAACATGTAAATATAACCCTACCATTAAACATTGGTTTTCATAACTCTGTTTGCTGAGGGCTAATTTTATGATATAAGTGCTGTGAACTTTCTGACACCAGGCTTTCCTCTTCAGATAAACAGTGTCTCAAGGACAACCCATTCATACATGGTGCAGCGCATGGAGATATGTGAAGAGGAAAAAGAAACAATGCCACTCTGCACTTCTTTAATCAGGTAGATGTGTTAGCAGAAAGCACATATCCTCTTGGAGTGTCTGGCTGCATTATGCCTTTTTGGAAACAAGCCATTGCTTTGTCCTTGGCTTGATGTTAATATGTGACAGTAAGAGGCAGTAAAGCACCTTCAGGAATTCTTACTCATGGTAGTCAGCTAATGTGAAGCAGAAGGATCATAAATTACAGAGCTTGGGCTTCTTTTCTTAAACAGACCCTGTTATGCTCCATGGAACATCCCACACCACTGGGGTTAACCACAGCCATTTCTGCCTTGTCCTGTACTTGTCCTGGCCCACCTGCCCAGGAGGTGCTGCAGCCAGCAGGAAAAGCCAGCCAGGCATGAGCACTGTGCTGTGGTCCAGAGGGGTCTGTCTTCATACAGTGTGGAAACTGGAGGAAGGTGCAGACTTCTGCAGTATGTAGTTAAAATATGAGTAATACCAGTCTGGAAAGTGTAGAGGAACTGGTCATACTGTAGTGGTGGTTGTAGGGAAACTTTAACGTAGGAAGGAAAAGTAAGAGCCCGGATATTTTTTTGGCAGTTCTTTCTCTTTCCTGGTGAGCCTGTGCTGAGGAGGTGCCTTGACTCATGCTTTTTTCTCCTGTTTCTCAAGTTTATTTACATAGTTAGGATGGGTTTTTTTTGCTCAACGTTTTTGTTTTCTTGTCAAAAGTCCTTCACTGTATACAGTGACTTCCTTGTGAGTGAAATGAAAGGGCATTTTCTACAATGGATCTGTGGAAACCTCGGGTTTCTCTCAAGGGGAAGGAAGGTTCAAGTGATGAAAGAACACAGCAGTCCTTTAAAGCCGCAGTATCAGTACATTGTGAAAGACATCAGCTTGATTAAGGCCAGATGCTTGTATTCTGGATGCTTTGTGAGCCTCCTGTATTTTGCTGAAATGGGCTCTGTGTAGGTTTTATTGTGACCAGTTGTGCACAGAAGAGAAATTCATTCTGGTTTCTTAATTCTTTGCTGATAAAAGGGACCAACGCTATTTTAAGAACTTATTGGAGAACAAAACAATGAGAAGTGAAGAACCAGCATAAATAAGAAGTAACTAAGCTAGTTATATCCCGTTGCGTGTGTGAAAAGAAGAACATCTTTGATGTTAGTGCTTTTCAACACCATTGTTTTCCCCTTTGTTCTTTATTGATGTTTCTCTTAATTTTTCTATGATACAGTTTGAAGGATGAAAGGAATCCATTATTTCCCACTGAAGTCATCTCATACTCTTAATGTGATTCTCAAGAGAACTTTGAGTGACTGCATAACTGAACTTTACACTGATTTCACCCAAGATGTGAATCTATGCTTAGCTCATTCATCATGCTGCCAAATCTTTTTCCCAAAATATGAACTCTCCCTTTTTCAAAGTACTGTATTAAAAAAAAAAACAGTACAGGTCACCTGCCTTCAGCAAGTGCGACTTAGTGAGAAATTGGCTATCTACGCGAGAGAAATACACGTCTCTTCTTAAGAACTTAAAATCTAGATTTATGTACAGAAAAAGGACTTCAGTATTTCATGCTAATGTCAATAATTCTGAAAATGATTAAATACAACAAATCTGAGCACAAGTCCAAGCCGTTAAACATCCCCTCTTCATTTTATTTAGCAGAAAAATAATGAACAGGAAGGGAACTGAAAAAGAGTAGGCTTTGATCTGGAATTTTATCTATTAGGTATGGCTATTGGGCTGAATGCTATGCTGTTTAATGCTTCCTACTACAGCCATGTCCTTTTTCTCTTCTTTTCTGGTTTTCAGGTGTGCTGAGTCCCCCTCGCCCCACTAGAAGTAGTTTCTACGGCAAATTCATGTTTTGTGTCCAAGAGAAACCTGTTGTGCCTTACTTGCTCTTTGCTGCTGAGCAGAAAACTTGAGCTTGATCCAAAGATGCTAGTGGTCAGCGAATCAAGATCAGTCACTTTTAATGAGTATAGCTTTCAAGGAATTCATTTCACAAGAGGAAACTGAGCAGGTCATTTTACATTTCTGGCTCATTTTTCAAAAATGTGGGAGGCTTCCTCCATTTCACAGATTTGGCATCTTGTCTGGTTACTTCTCCTTCCTGAAATGAAAACCAGCAGTGCAGGCTGCAAGTAAGAGCAAGAACTTTCTTTCTCTGCTTCAAAAATCTGCCAATCTCAACAAATGATTGATCAAAGCTGGGATTTGAATTCTGATAATCTATGCAGTTATGTTGAATGGCTTCCTTTCTCCTTAATGGAGAAGAAAATATGAAAACTATTCATTTTGGAAATCATTCAGATCTCCTTCAAATTGATTAAGATGCATTTTGTAACACTGCTTTGGCTGGAGTTGCCACCTACTACCGCCTGTAGTATTCAGCTGAACTATACTGTGCATTCATCACGTAAACTTTGGTCTTACCATTTCTTTCAGGATCCCTTTTTTTCATTCCAGACAATTGCCATATTCATCCCACCCAGGTGCCTTATCAGCATGAGGTGAATATGTTTCTAAGGAGCTCACTCACAGCAGGTACCTAGCAGAACCATGTAAGAAGAGTATAAAAAGAGAGCATCCAAAGGAGAGCTATAAAGGGTCTTGAGGACAAGATGTTGCAAGATGTTGTTAAGTTTGAAATGGCTGTTTCCATGTGTGTCACCACGTGTCACCAAAGTGGGATTTGGAGTGAAAGACTATCGTTCTGAGTATCCTAACATCCAAGTGGCATTTCCCTAGAGAAGGACCAAATTAGGAGGAATATTATAAGGAAACTGGATGCACATGAATCAGTGGGACCTGCTGGAGGCACCTGCAAGTTCTGGAGGAGCTGGTGAATGACATTTATTTCATGGTGATTGAGGGAGGCTCTTGGGGTGCACAATGGTGCCCATACTGTCTTTTTTTTTCAGTGTCCTCTATGATGGGACAGAGTGTACCATCAGTAAGTTTGCAGATAATACAAATCTGGGAGTAATGTCTGATAGGCATGCATGCTTCTGGGCAGAGACACCTTGTTGGGCTGTAGAAGTGGGCAGAGAAGAACATCAAGAAGAGTAAATACTCATTTTTGTACCTGAGGAAAAGCAGCCGAGGCACCAGCACTGGTTGCAAGCTGACTGGCTGGAAAGCAGCTTTGCTGAGGTTCTGGAGGACAAGAAGCTGGCCAGGAGACAGTAGTGTGCCCTCACAGCAAAAAAAAAAGCCAACAGAATCCTTGGTTGCATTAGGAATACCATTGTCTGCAGTGGGCTGAGGAAGGTGATCCTTCCCTTCACTCAGACCTTATAAGACAAATGAGCAGAGCAGTTTTTACACTTCTTCACTGCATAAATGCTTCTGCTTAATTCATATCGCCTCACTGTGAAGGCATAGCATAAAATAGACAACATATAGTCATGTAGCAGGAACCGTACTATTGAATTACAAGACTTGATATACAAGGAACTCTGGAGAAAAAATGCTGTGTGTTTGGTATTTAAACTTGACTGCAAAAAACAATAAGGTTAAGTGAGACATTAAAAACAAACTAGATATGGGTGCAGTGATCTCAGGCCACAACTGGGAATGACTTCTTAATGAGTACATTTAATCTCTCACCAGGAGATAAAATGCTCCCTTTGCGGCTCATTCATTCCAAATCTGTCAGTTTTTTCAGCCAAGAATATTATAAGGAGTATGACTAAAACTGTAAGAGTGATTTGTTAAATGGAGGAACAATCAAGAAGATTCTAAGACAGAAACAGGCAATCTGGAGACTTCCAACAGAACAAGAAACAAATCAGCATTTTAGAGAAAACATTTTTACGACAGGCACCTCCTGGGGAACACAACAAAAACCTATAAACTTTACCGCACTATCCTACAGAATTGCTGCCAAGGACTAAAACCATTCCCTGCCCTGAGTGAAAGGGAATTTAAAGCAGCCTGTTTATTCAGCATGCTGCTTCTTTCCATTGTTCATTAAAACATGTTATTGTAGAACAAGTGGAATTCAGGAGACGATCTCACTGGTTGATGGTTTGATTGGTGAGAATATTAGACTTCAACTTTATCTCAACAAATAATGGGCTCTCTCTGGAATAGCTGAAACTTTGACAGGAAGGAAGAGACATTAGTGGGAATTTCCCCTAGATAACATCCCTTAGTTTATAGAAATCCTGTTCCATTATACCTAAATATTATACAGACATAAATTTAGAGAGCAACAGCATTTACTGAGCTGAATTTGGAAACACGGTGTTCTCAGCAAGAATCATCAGAATGTTTGTTTCACACACTTCTCCCATATATTGAAAACAGCAATCACAGATTTGAAGAAATTGAAAGACAAAAACACATAACTTCTATTTTAACAGAATATTGTCTGCTACAGTTTTATGAAGTAGAGCATACACTGCACTTCTTTTGCAGGAGAACTCTTCTAAGGCAGTAGTAATACAGTTCAAACCAAAAGAGGGGGGCCTATTTAAGATTACTATCTGACTGGGATTCACACCTAATACTCAACTCTACCTTTTTTATTTTGCTCAGCACTATTTTACAATGTGCAAAATAGATGAAATTATCAGTAGTTTATAAATACATTACAGGTATTTTAAGCCTCTATTAAATGTGTTTTTCTAGAAACTGAATTGATGTATGACACTACAGCTTGAAACCCGCAGAAGAAAAAAACTACACAGAAAATACTTCCTTTATTGGTGAATACCACAAAAATCAAAGAACTCTGCACAAGGTTAATGCTAGCTGCATTCTGCTACATTTTACCACAGTTATGTTCTTATGTTAAAGATATAATAAGGACATGCCTTAAAGTTAATCAGTTCTTGAGTGGGAAATGAGAAATTGCAGACAGATCCTTAAAGAACATTTGCTTTTATTTTAAGTCTTTAAAACATGAAACAACTCTGACTTAAGAGGATGCTTGCTGTCCTTAGATCCTTCCTTTAGTTGTTATAAAGTGCTATATAAATAGGGAAGGTATACTGATATAAAAGACACATCCACTGTGTAAAGCAGACTGAGGCTTCACATCTGAGATACAATCCAGCAACAGGCCTCGGTAAAATACCATGGTGACTTCACAGTTATTATGGAGTATTTCCTTTTTAGTTCTATATGTTTCTAAATCTGGAAGCTTATTTCTGAATATTTTCAAACGTTGCAAAAAGAGGAGAACTATTAAAACCTAAGATTTCTATAAACTTGGAAAAATATTTTTTAAGAACATGTATCACAGTAGTGGTGAACAAATGAGCTCAGAAGTCCATCTTTTTGTGCTGCCTATGCACATCACTCATTGTTGGTCCACTGAGTCAGGAAGGAAGTGCTAGGGTTCAGCTCTTGGTGTTCTGTAAAGCTTCTATGAGTGCTTTGTTGTATTCTGCGACCAGCTTTCTCACGTTCTTCCTTACTGGCTGGTAGTCGCTCTCCTGACTTTTTGTTGCTATGACTGATTAAAAGAATTAAGGAAACAAGCTGCCAGTATAAATATTAGCATAATTAGAGATCATAAGGGAAACATAATACAGTAAGTTTCCTTCTGCAAAAACTATCAAGAGTTGCAAATAATGGAAAATACTCTAACTGGATGTAAAAGATTTGCACCAATTTACTAGCTGCCATCTCATGCCAAATATGATAAAAAAAAAGAGATGACACACCCAAGTCAATTTTGTTTTCATATACATAGGCAATGTTTCATGTGGAAGACTCTGCCCACTGCTATGCTGCAAACAAATCCATTCCAAGGCACTTGGCTATTTAAAGCCATATGTTTTGGCACTTCAGATCTGTGGCCAGAAAAATCCCCGTCCAAGAAAACAGTAGCTGAAGCAGATGTGCAACTCTGTGTAAGAATCTGCTTGCAAAAGTAGGTAATACATTACAGCATGTTAGGAAGAACTTTTAATATCCTGCACATTTTTTCCTCTTGGTTTCTTTTAAAGCTTTTCTTTTTAAAATATAATAGGATCAATGTTTTTTGCCTTCATAAAATATTCCTGCATAGCTTCCTCCACAGAGGGAAAGGGCTGCAATTCTATTTTGCTAGTATCAGCAGACTCTTCTGCTGAGTCCTATGACCTGCCAAGAGTGACCATGTCCATGCAGAGATGAGCTGCAGCTCATCAGAAAGCTTCACATCACTAAAAAAAAAATAGATTCTTATTCTATGAGCCTAGGAAGGGTCTGTATACATTCACCTACTCCTATCTCAAAGAGCAGCAGGATGCCCAGAGATCAAAAATACCTGTAATCATAAGGTAGCTAATCTTCTGGCAGGAACCTGAAAAGCCAAAGCCGTAAGCATTTGGTCTTCACTGCTGAGTAAAAAGAACAGTCTAAGCCCATCTAAACCAGCTATTATCAGCTGTTTTTCATGTAAAAAGGAATTTATTTTTTCACTCAAATTAAGTCATTCTACTAGCCTTTAAGTGCTATTACTAAACAAATGTATTTTTTCCATATAATATTCTTGAAGAATTTAAAATGCAAAATATATAAATATATAATAAATTCACTATATAGAGAGAATAAAATACATTTTTGTCCAAGAACTACTAAGTCTTTCTCTAAGGATTAGAGCACTCATTAGATATAAGAAGTGGGATATCTGATATATGAAAAAACAAGACTAAATACAGACCCTAAATTGCTTTTTTGTTGTTGATGGTGGTGGTGTCCTGATGGCTAGACTACTATATAATTGTCTGAAATACATTATTATAATATTCTCTCTGGTATTTAGCAATATCCATTTACATAAAGCACAGTGCTGATAGTCCACATAGTTCATTTCTATGGACTATGTTCACATTGTACTGTGAACATATAGCAATGATATACACATCTTTGAGATTTTGGATTTTTTGCTTTCTAAGTAATTTTTAAAAAGGGAATTTACTATAGTGAATATAGAGTGCAACCATGCCCTACTCAGACCTCTACAATAACCATGGAAAATAGTGCAAGATAAGAACTATCAACTCTAAATAAAACAACTCTGCTGCTTTTGCTAGTCTTAAGAGCTATCTTGTGAAAGTCACTTAGAGCAAATAAGATTTTACTAGTGTTTTGGAAGCTCCTGGATGGAGAATGATTAGTCAGAGACAGTGGAACACACCTCCAATTAGCACCATGAAATGATGGAGGAGCACTATAGCTCTCCCACCTGAGCCCATTTTGCAACTAAAGCATCTCCTTGTCACATTGTATCACTTTTACTTATTTTACCCCCCACTGCACATTTCCTCTTTTATATAATAAGAAATATTTAAAATGCATGAAATCTGTTGTTTACTTTTTATCATTTACCATGCCACATAAATTTTAAAACAATAATATGCTTGATGGATGAATTCAGACTGCACAGATATAGAAATCATCTTTGTAAGAAACCTGGTGGCAAAACCAACCCCACAGGAAAAAGGTGAGTCTGCAAGATAAATCTTGAAATTTAGGACACATTTAAGTTTCAGGCAACACGCAAGTTTTGCTACATATAATAGCTGCCATAAAACCAGATATGTGCAAAGCACAGCCTTTCCCACCCTCCTCTGTCTCCTGCTTCCCATTCCGTCCTGTCTTATTTTGCTGGAGGAAACAGACTTCTTCCTCAATTACTACAGTGTGAGAATTTCACTGCATTTCTTAAATAAAAGGATACATTCCTTCATCATAAAGTTATTTTGCTCTAGGTGCTGCCACTTCCTCTCCAAGTTCGTAAGCTGAAAACAAAACAAAACAAAAAAAAGAGCCAAAAATGAAAATAATTACACATCTACCTTGTACAAAGAATCAGTCAAAAATGCTTCAGTACTTTACAGTCTACCACCTGATAAGATCAAGGTTACTTCAACAAAAAAAAGAAAACCAAACCAACCAACCAAACCCAACTGCAAAAATATTTTTAAGCTGCCAATGATTGACCTATATATAATTTAGCACCTCATACATTTATTTTTTGCTATTTATGTGGAAACATTGCATATAGATTCAATAGTACCTGGGGACAGAAAACAGACTGAAAACTTGAGATTGTAGTTATGCAGATAAAAGCAAGTCTGAGGTAAAAAGATAAACACTACAGACAGATATTAATTCTCATACCTTGTATCATTAAAATGATCTCTTTTTAAAATCAGTAAGATCTAAAAATCACTAAAGATACAATGTTTCCTGACACTGTCTTGGACTTTGAGCTACAGGGAAGAAACTTCCTTTCTTCCATAGTTCAGTTTCCTGTCTGATGCCAGAAGCTGTGATAAGAACAGAGCTGCAAGGAGAAGATTGTAGGAGTGTGGGTTAACTGCTGGCACTTCTTCAATACATTCAGCATCAACAGGAAGCTAATGTGGACATTATATCGATGGCTGCTTCCTTACAATACGATTTTATAATATTTGTTTCTCTGATGCTACTGTTCAAGATTCTGCATTTCAAGATATGAGATGTTATTTCTAAATACAAAAAGTGAAAATCATTCTGAGACTAAATTTCTACTTCAGTGGAAACTACAGCAAGAATTTAGGCAACTACTGCTATATTTTACTTCAAAGCTTGCTCTTAAGCTAGAAGATATGAAACAATTGCTATCTCATTCAAATTTCATAGTGAAGAACTGGTTTTCTAGTGTACTGGTTCACAGCACTCACAGCTGACATTTATTTGTATGGTATTTCTGACTAACAGTCTTTACTGCATCTTTGTACCCATCTACAACACAGCTAGGAACAGAGACTAGTTTAAAATACTTTGTGACACATATCAAAGAAAATATTCTGTGCATCTTTGTACCAATTCCTTGAAGGTCAGAACTTAACACTGCTTGCAAAATTATCCAAAGCCTCAAAATATGTAAATGCTAACTGTGCTTCTAAATGCATATCATCTAATCAGCTGCTTCCAGTTTATACCTTTGTCCTTGTGACATTCACATGTATGACATAAAAAGCAAAGAAACCAATCCATTTTGTACAGAAATGGAATGGCTGCAGCTTAATGAACTGACAAAATAATGTACAATTACCACTGTACATATTTTCTTCACATCACTCTGCAAAAAGTATCTTAAAGCTATCAAGTGTCTAAAATCTGATTTTGGTATTAAAAACGATATTCTGAAGTTCTGCAGACTCATCATCGCAATAATCACATTCTATATGTGTAATGTGCATCTCCTTGACTGGAGCCACCTTCATGTCTTCACTTGTTTGATCCATAAAGTTTTTACTTACTTAGAACTTCATAAGTTCTCAATAACCTAGAACAATAAAACTGAGTGAAACAGAGAAAATAAACAAATCCCATTCTCCAGATTATTTTATTTTGAGGTCATCCATTTCCCTTCTGTGCATCCACACCTGTGTGCCAGTAAAGTTCTTTTGCCAAAATGATAAGAATTAATGACAGCTTACAATGGAAGAATCAGAGCTGCTCACAAGTTTGAGAACAGCTTCCTTCTTGGTTCACTTCTGAAATGTACACATACATTGAAGTTACTTGGGCTTAAGGAAGCCCAAACAAACCCTATAAGCTCAGCATACTGCCAGGAGCACAAGGACTATGAGAAGAAAAATAACACTATAGGTTGCAAAGAAAAAACTTATCAGCAGAACTTCAAAAAGGAAAGTGATCTGATCTAACTAATGGGAAATTTTTTTTTTTCTTTCTTTCTTTCTACTTTCTTCCTAAATGAGTTCTCAAAACTTTGCGAACAGTGGGAGAGGGAGAGTTCCGAGCAAAACTGATGACAGCACTTAAATAAAGGATTCAAAGTTTTTAAGCTTAAAAAGACTCATGCTTAGTAATTTTGAAATCCAACGCTTATGATGAATTTATTGGTACAGTATTAATTTCTGTTTAAAATTGGAAAATTTGGCTATGCATTTATAATGCGTACTTTGAATTCTTCCTGAGAAGGAGTAAACTGATTCAGTTCATACAATGCTTCACGTGAATGAGGAAATGAAACTGGGATAGCAACAACAGAAGTGATGATCTGTAGCTTGAGCTGTACCTGAGAATAAGTCTCATTCTCCTGTAGCTCTCTCTTTAGGGTTTCGTATTCTGCATTGAAGGTTTCCATTATTTTCTTGAAACCATGGCTAAGTCTTGTTAATTTTTCCTTCTCCTCCTGTAGTCTCTAGTTGAAAAAGAAATACAAACAGATGAATGGGTGAATTCATTTGCTCTGGGCTAGAGACAAATTATTTTCATTCAACTTTCAAGATGGTAACTTCTCCTTTTAGAACTCCTAAAGAAGTTATATTACTTTTCTGTAAACAATGTATGCCCTATCACAATGATAACATTTAACAGTTATGAACAAGTTGTAAACCTAGACAGTACTGTATCTGGTCAAGTATGAATACCAATCTTAAGAATTTGTAGGAAATTTATCACCAGTGAAATAGGAACTGATCTACATGGAGTGTGTTTTCAAGCAAATTACGGACAACACAGTTATTTTCTTTTTTTGTGCGAGTTTTGTTTAGATTGCTAAATTCAAGCTTACAAATAGTCGTAAGTTACAGCAGAGAAGATTAGAAGAACCAGTAAAATAAAAAGGAAGTTCTGTGCGAAGGAAGTTATCAGAAGGTATCCAGTTCATAGCCTGCCACACATACCTCATTAGTAAGCGTGGATTACAGTTTTCTAAGTGCCTGTAAACAAAAAATCCCCACATATTCTGTATAATTCCAAGCTTCATTCCTATTATTACCTTTTTCTTCTCTTCTCCTGATGCTTTCAGAGCTGGCAAATCTTTATAAACCTCCAAATCTGCTGTGTTTTTTTCAATTCTCTCTTTAAGCGAAGCCAGTTCATCAGTCATCTTGCCCTCCAGAAGTTCCATCTTCTGCAGGTCCATTTGCAGCTTCTGACTTTCTATAACACCAAATGCACAATCACTAGTGACTTTTTATGTGAGCAATTATAAATAGCTCCTTCGTATCTCCCTGATTTTGACATGCATGGAAACGTTAATGTGAATGAAAGTACAAAATTAAATCTTCACAATCATCCTGAGCTCCAAACTAACAAATTGTTGTATCATATTCCATAAGTGAAGAATAATGGTGATTTTCTATATCACAGTGTGGTATTTCTATTTTAAAGTTGCTCATAGCATCTGTCAATTTAAAGCTTTAAAGCAGTGGAAATACCTTACCAAAAGCTGGCTGTAATAATGAGATTTTAAAGATCTGTTTATATTAATTTTTTAGTCTGGTATTGCTTTTTGTTTGTTTCTTTGGTAAGCCTTCCTTTTATGAGATTTAAATTGCCAGTTTTTCTTTGAACATTGACTCAGCAAAGGAAAATTCTTCCATATCTCCACAGAAACAAGAATTGTCAGAGCTTACAAACTGAGCATGTGAGATAATACACAGCATTTACTCCTGATGGTTAGAAAGGAGCAATACAGGTAATGAATGAAGTTAGGAGTACAGAAGGACTAGATAGGGGCAGATGTTTTTCTGGACAGCTGTCTGCCTTCTCATTCTTGTGTTTTCCTTATAGTCTTGAAAGTTTAAACACATGGATATGCAGTCTTACATGACAGATCTGCGCCTCATTCAGCATATTAATAATGCAGACCTTTCAGTGTTCTAAAGCATTGGGGAAAGTGAGCTATTGGCAGAGATGAGATAGCACAAAAAAACAACTCCTGGCATAGGCTGAGCATCATGCTCCACATTCAGGTTTGTGATGATTCGCTTGGAAAAGAGTAGGAATGTTTTTTTCCCAACTTAACCAAAGCAATAGAGATCTCTACAGCAGAAGGAAGTGGAAATGCATGTGTGAAAGAAGAAGAGCTCTCTTTTCCAGAAACTGCGGGTATGTTTTCCTCAGCAAAATTATTTGGGAAAATCTCACCTCATCAAAACCTTAATAAAACAAGATTTTGGTAATCATTTCTCCTTCTATGCCATATATGCATTTCCTTTGAGTAAAATATTGGATTCAAAATTTTTTGCTCACAATAATAAATTAAATGATTAAAAAACAAAAACAAAAAAATAAACCACAAAAGAGCACAATGCAAGCCACGATTTTTATGTTGAACATGCAAATACCCAGAGGAACCTAAGGTAAATTTATCTTCCATAAGGTAAAACCGAAAGGGTCCTTTATATGCAAAAGGCATTTCTATAAATTCTAAAAAGTTCCACTCTTGCAAAAAGGAGAATTTAAAAATAAAGGGTTGGAAATGCTTTGGTTGTCTTTGATTCAACGTTTACGCATCCTTCCAACATAAAGGATTTAAGAAAACACTTTCTAGAATACTCTATAACTGTCTATACTTGGTGGTGGCTGGTACTGGTCAGTGCGAGACTCCAAAGCAAAACTGAACAAACTACCACACTATTTCTTGTTTCTATGGCACTGGTGGTTTAAAAACAAACAAATGCTTGTGAACCTCTATAAACCAGAGCTTTAGCATTAAAACCATCAATAAGTAAAAGTATATAAAGAATTCAATTTAGAGGGAAATAGCTGCAAAATATCTTTAGATTTTAAATACGTACTTAGACCTAATCACAACACTTTCACTTTTAATACAGTTGCACTAATATTTTATTACTTTAAAATTACATATAGTTGACTTCATGGAATTTATTTCACATATAAAGAGTAATAACATCACATGTGCCAAAATGCTTGGAAGGACTTTTAGACTGCTCTGTCTGTGTGCTGACAAATCTAGGGTGACAAAGCAATGAGCTACTCTTACCCACTCAGTTTTTAGGGAAAAGTCAAGAAAGTGGAGAGGACATATTTTATTCTTATCTAGCAGCAGCCTCAGTGAAAACAAAACAAAACAGCAAACTTAAAAAAAACTCAAAACTTCTCTCAGGGAAGTGACAGGAAGAGGATGCAGCCCAGTTCCTTCTGATATGGCATGCAGTTGCAGCATCTCACAGGCAGTGTGTACACAGTAGCAAACTCTGAGACCAAACTATGGTGACCTAGGGAAATGTTTTTGGGGAACTATGCCATCAACACTTTTGTTTACTCTTCATGGTTTCCTTTCTTGCTTTTTTTTTTTTTTTTTTAATTACTCTGCTGATGGACTTTTTATATCTTTGCTATGGCACGAAAATCCAGGTTTTAATAACAACAAAATAATCCTGAAGATGACTGTGCTATAACTCAGGGGCTGAGAAGAAGGGAAGCTATGCAAACTGAACAGCCACTGTATTTTTTTCAGTTGCTTATTACAGTATCTGTGACTGCTTGTATTCAGAACTTTACTTCTAAGTTGTTTAAATAATCTGCTGAAAATTATATACTGTAGCTTTCTTCGCTCCCCTCGCATAGAATGAACTATGTTCTTCCATGATTTCTTCTACACTGCTTGTGTCTCCTTATACTGTAAAATACAGGAATTGCTGCTTACGTGAAAGAACAAAGTCGTATTAGAAGCTGTAATGTCTGGATCAGTTTTTAAAACTAAGCTAGAGCCACAAAGTGCATATTTGCAGACAAGTGAATGCTAAATGTACAAATGGACAACAGAATAATCAACTTCTGTAATATTTTTTGCGTAACAACTTCACAAATATCTGCTTTGCAATTACAGCATAGGCTCCCATTTTGAAAATTACTACCAAATACAGCATGTAATAGCCTTCTAACAAAAAGATTTATGGTTCTTCATTCCTTCCCCTTCCTTTCAGCCAAACAAATAAGGAAAAGCTTGCTGAATCAATAATGATATTAGCAAAGGCTTAGAATTGAGAACAATTCCACTCTAAACTGTATTAATAAAGAGCTTAATAGATACCTGATGCAGATATTAAAGGAAAGTACTGTCTGCTTTTTGAAACTACAAGCACGGTCCCACAAATTCCTAAAATTTAAGTGTTTGAGTATTTCCAAAATGAAGTAAAAAATTAATATTCACTTAGCAAAATCAAAGCCTGAGAATGTGAATTTGTGGTATTCACCATTGTTATCAGTTAATTCTCCCCTGGGACAGACCCCGTTAGAAAACCACAGTCTGCGTCTAAGTGCAACTGAGAACTATATTTACAAATAACACACGGTTAGAGAACTTAAAAAATGTTTGAAGACTGTAAAGAAAATTATTTCAAGGTGAATATTAATAACACCAGACTTCTCGCTTATGGAACTTTATGCATATATATTAAAATATACCTGTTTAAAATACACTTGAGCAAACAAGCTGATAATTTATAGATAAGAATAAGCAAAATACTTTTGAGAAATATAAATAACTTGTTACTCACATGAGTTTAAATTTATCAACCTGACACAGCGTTTCACAAGATTTATAGACCACTGATCTTATAATTATTAATGTAACAACTTAGGTCATTTTTAGTTTTCAAAGGAATGAATTTGAAAATCCATTACTGATCTCACCCGTAATCAGATACTTAGCAGTATTCTGTGACTTCTGCATTTCAGTTGACTTGAAAGTGAGGTCTTCCTGCATAATCTTCAACTCTTGATTTGTAACAGATGAAATTTGCTTCATATGGTTCACATTCTGTGCATTACCAACAAGAATACGCTTTATCTTTGAATCTACAAACGTTAACAGAACAACTGAAAGCCTCCTCTATCTATTATCTGGCTTTTCTACTACAAAGACTGAAACAGTGGAATGATTTAAATGTAATGAATTTTCATTCTGTCAGTTTTCAGTAAAAGATGTAGTGCTAGATCAATGAAGATTAAACAAAAGTCTATCTTTTTAGGTTTAAGGATAAACTGTGTAGCCATATCAATCTCTTCTAAAGCAAGTGTTACTGCCTACCATATTCCTTACAGTGCACTAAACTGAAACAAGAGACAATTAAAGTGTTGATATAATCAAAGCATTACTCAGCTGAAAGATTTCTGTAACAACAACAAAAAAAATCTACAGGAACCAAAAATGTTAACAGGAAAAATGTTTTGAAAGTGCAAAGAAAGGCAGATGGCAAGGGGGAGCATTTTTCGAAGTATTTACATGAAATATTACATAGCAGGGCATATCAGACATAATTAAATACATCAGAGAGACAACTGGAATATTACCAGTTTTACTGGTTAGTGGCGACAAAGTATCTTTGAACTGAGTATATTTATAGACTTTAGATAAACAAAGTACTGCAGTAGTTCTAGTCTGAAAAGTTTATTATGAATAGAATAATGTTCATTACAGCACATACAGTACTTACATATGCACTTTTTTTTCTGGTTACAAGTATTTAAGAGTCGTTCCCCAGAAATAAAGAGAAATTAAATACGTATTTTTACTACAACTGTATTGGTAGTTTGTCTTGTTTGGTCATTGTAAGAGATTATTATGCAGATGCTTACTGGGAAAAAAATATTAAAAACATCACCTTGCTTTATCCATTCATTCTACTGTTCCATGTTTCTAAACACCTATGTCTGACAGGAAGAGGGAAATGCACTTACCCTACTTGAGTGCTCCAGGAGTGCAATAATACTGGCTTCTATTTGGGCCTTTCGCTCCAGTTCCTGATTCTTCATCTCTTCAAAAGTTTCAAGAAAATCTACATATCAACAAACATGATAAAGAAGGCTGCTGTTTACAGAGATACATCATAAGCCCTTGTAGTTCTCTCTTAAAGCTTTATATTAAATTGATACGATGCACATGACAGGCTACTTTGATATTAGCAATCTACTAAAAAAAGCAGGTGGTTGGAATGAAAAACAACCATTTTTTCTCCCTATACACATTTTTGCCTAATGACATGAGGTCCCCATGAGGTTTAAGGTGAGGGTTTCCATTCAGAGGACAGGACTTTCATCACTATCACTTCTGATACTTTTTTGAATGTCCAGTCCAGCACTTACTGGTCCTCATTTTTCTGAAAGCAACCAAAATAGGCAACCTACTAAGGGAAACAGGCAACTTTACTGTCTCCAATGGCTTGAACTAAAAAACAAACTCTGATAAGGACATGAGACTATTATCCATCTGGCATCATCTCTTTCTTGTTGTTTATTGTCCTTCTGCTACTTCTCAGTCTTCTATCGTCATTCTTGTAAGCGTGCAAGTGAATCTGACAAGACAGTTGTAATATGTTCCTATGATGTTTGATGAAAAGCTTTGAAAGATGCTCTGAGTATTTGCAAAGCCTTAAGATATCAATTACCTTGTCCTGAGACAGACTACAAACTTCTATGCAAAGACCAGAAGATAGCTTCTCTTCAGCTCTAAATTTATTGTTAACGATAAAGTCTGTATTTTAATGGAATTAGGCTTAACTGATGTATATTAGATAACTTACTGTCTATGCTTTCTTCTCTCTTCTTCAGCTCCTTATATTTCCAGTTTTCCTCACCTACAAGAGATATAACATCGCATTAACATTTTATCATTTCAGTCCTGGATCCCTTCAGGTAGGAAAAAATGTCAATTAAAAAAAAAAAATCATAATGTGTAAAAGTAGAGAATTCATTCAATGTTATTTAATATTGTCACATCAAGTGGTTAAAAATATATATATTTATTTTTAAAAAGATAATTATCTTAATAAACCAGTCTCTATGCAATTTAAAAAATTTTTGGAAGTGAGGATTTTTGATAAATAAGAGTAGGATAGGTACTTGGCTTGAGAAAGGAAAGTAGCAGGATTTTTCTGAAGTAAGGTGAATTTCAATAATAGAAAAAAGTGCTTTCCTGTCCTTGGGTACCATGATTTGTTAAACTTTTTGCAGCTTTGTTTAACATATTGGCCATTTCAATGACACTGTCTTGAATTAAAATGGACTTTCATTAGGACATGTAGCCTCCAAGCTACAGTGTGATAATCTCAGGGAAAAATAAGCAGGGAAACTTTACAAGCAATGGGACAGGAGAATAAAATGCACAGAAATTTTTCTACAGTTGTTTAAAAGACCTTTTCCAATACATTTTTCACAGTCTGTTAGGAGCAAAGAATATAACACAATATAAAATTCAGTCCATCTTTTCAGTTTAGCAATTGACTAGAGGTGTGGGACTCCTGAGCCCGGAGAAGACTAAGAGGGGATCTCATCACTGCTCGTAAATATCTAGAGTGCGGGAGTCAAGTGGATGGGACCAGGCTCTTGTCCTGTTGTTGTACACCACTGAAAAGGGGCAATAGGCAAAAACTGGAATACAGCAAGTGATGTATTTATTTACTGTCAGAGTGACAGAGCACTGGAACAGGCTGCCCACAGAGGTTGTGCAGTTTCCTTCTCCGGAAATATTCAAGATACAGGTGGACACTCTCCTAATCAACCTCCTGTAGGAGTGTACTTTAGCAGAGGGCTTGGACTGTCTTGGATAGGATGATCTCCACAGGCCCCTTCCAATCCCTACAGTTCTGTGATGCTGTAAAGTATACTAGTAAAATGCAAGATCCATGTTTTGAAATACGCAATTTAAATACTGAGCCAGAAGTTGACTGGAGAGAAGAGGGAGGACACGAATTTCAAGGACAAAGAAGAAGACAAGAGAGAATCTGAAGTGCCTTAATGCATAAAACAATTATTAGTTCTGCTACCAACTTGTGAATGCACTGGTTGTTCTTTTTGTTGCCACACACACCATTTATGTACACAATCAAGTTACATGTTATACATTTCCATAAATTTGCTATAGGCACACAATCCTTCTGCTGAAACCAAGTTTAAAACAAAAGATAAAAACCAGAAGAATATAACTCATTACGTATAAGCAGAGTATAAACAGGAGGGGGAATGACTGTTTACAAGAGTCGATAGCAACAGGACAAGGAGGAATGGTTTTAAACTAAGACAGGGGAGGTTTAGGTTAGATACTAGGAGGAAGTTTTTCCACGCAGAGGGTGGTGATGCACTGGAACAGGTTGCCCAAGGAGGTTGTGGATGCCCCATCCCTGGAGGCATTCAAGGCCAGGCTGGATGTGGCTCAGGGCAGCCTGGTCTGGTGACTGGTGATTCTGCACATAGCAGGCGGGTTGAAACTAGATGGTCATTATGGTCCTTTTCAACCCTGGCCATTCCATGATATGATTACTAGCACAACATCAGCACAGCCAGATTGTCAGGTATGAACACGTCAGGAGCAGACTCAAACATTAGGACAGCCAAACTCTGAAAGCAAATGCTTTCCCACTCAAACATATTGCTCCTTTCATAGACATACAAGACATTTGATTATCCCTTATCTATTACATTGAAGAAGACCTGACAGAACCCACTTAAAAGCTGTAGCTACTTGCAGGTTGCAACTGACATGCTTTAAACTGAGAATCAAAGTATTATAGAATCCTTATGGTTGAAAAAGACATCATAAGGTCCGACCATCAACCCATCAGTACCATGACCACTAAAACACCATCCCTTGGGTGGAGCCCAATCTGGACATGTTCAGGCCCATTGGGGTGGTACCAACATTCCTCTGTCCCAAGTTCACCTAGCTGTGATCTTCACTTGCTATTTGGGTTTTTATTAGCAGAAAATCACCCTTTTCAGAAGCCAGCAGTAAAGCTAAGCCTTTTCCGGTCCTCACATAAAGGCCTGAATGAAATTTATGGGCTGCAGTGCCTTCAGCTGAATGACCCTTTCTACATTACTTTTTAAGCACATCTGCTATTTTTAGAAAGACAGACTTATTTTCTCCAATAATATAGTGACAAACTGTTACGCAATAAATTCAAGTAAGATCACAAAGTAGCTTTATTCTTCATATCCCGACTGTTACTTAATATGTTGATGGAGAGCAAGTGCTTTCTCCTACATGTGCTTTAAATCCTGTTTTCCAACAGAAAGTTTTTTTTCTAGAAAGGTGAAGGAAGTACAGACTAGTAATGAATAACTCACTATATGTGAATCTAACTATAAATAGTGGAAAATAATTCAATTCTAACCTTCTGCATTTCTCCAAAGAAATAAAAACAAAACCAAAAAGAGTTGCACAAGAGAAGGGGGGAAAAAAAAGAAAAAATAAGAGCAGGACTGTAAAATAGAAAATGGAAACAGAAATGTTAAAACTCTCTACAAATTATTTACAAAAAATAATGAAATATCTGGAAAACTATGAAATACTTTGTAATGCAAAAGATGGTAGACATATCTAACATTTGTTTACAGTCAATTTTAGAAATACTTACTCACTTTGAAGAAATTCATTGTTAAAATTCACAATGATTGCTAATGAAAATGCATAAAGTAAAAAAATTCCCAGACACATTAATTTATCAGTTCTATAGAAGCTAAAGAATTTGTGAGAAGGTTCTTCAAAATATATGCACATATTTTTGTAACATCTATATAAACAGAATAGTCTATAATTAGACGGTTTCCTATGGAATTTCCATTTTAAAGAGAATCTTCCACAGCTGTTGAAAGTCTAGGCAATTTCTTTCACAACTATAACTTTCAGTGCTAGTACAAATCCAGATCTAACATAGCCTGATACACTACAGCAGTTGCTTGCTGGAGATAAGCTTTGAAGCTAACACCATTTTCAGGCAACTCCCAAGCTCTCCCTGCTGACATCAGCATGAGAAGTCTACAAGACAGATAAAAGAATAGCTGAGTTCTGGCTGTTTTGCACATTAGCATCAGTTTAAACATTCTCAATTCCACATTCACTGATAAAAAACTGGACAGAAAGCCAGACAGCTGTACTACTATCAATTTGGTAGTTTTACCAATCAAACAAACTTGATGAATGCTCCTATCATTGTGTTGTCATTACTTGCTTTCTCAGCTTCTCATTTTTCAGTTTCTCTGAAAAGAGAAGTCTGCAGCTCTAGATACCAGCCCATGTTCTGATGGTGAACAATGAATATTTGCATGAGCACAGAAGTTTCAAGTATGTATGTCATGACACGGTATATTTTCCAGATGCAGCTCTGTATCACCTACCACCACTGTGAAGGGTGATCCTACCTTGATGCTTCTCCAAATCCATGTCAAGTTGTTGAATAACCTTTTTAAAATGGTTTGTTTTCTTTCTTACTTCTGCCAGCCTAATAAGCAGATAATGAAATCCAAAGTTAAAACTGCTTTGTAAATTACACTTTTTTTTTTTTTTTTTAAGATAGAGAGAAGTATTAGAATCAAACCACCAAAACGTAGTTTCTCAAAAGCAAAATAATATTAGAATTACTATTATTATAAAAGGTATATGTAAAGTGGCTAGCCTACATTAGGTGTCAGAACTGTTACTCTTTTTAATTAAAACCTTTTTTGCGAGTCATCAGTAGCTTTTCTCTTACTCAATTGGCCCCTCTGGTGGCTGCTATGCAGTTTTGCAAGAGATGCAATGTAATTAGCAAACTACAACAAAATTACCTTTTAAAACGTAAAAATCATCTACGTGATCACTAAAATCTTTTAAGAAACTGCCAAATTAAACACTGTATGAGACAGTCAAAACGAGAAAGAAAGCTACCTCAAACATTTTTCTGAAACTTCTCACATACAATTCTCTGTTAGTATTTATTATGAAGAATTCTGTTAAACAACTTATTAACCAATCAAAAACTGTCAATGCATTAAAAATTAACCAATGATTAAAATCAGTAATACTGCTTAGAAGAATTTTAAATTGTTTCCAGAACAGTTAAGGTATCATCTCAAATCTTCTGTGAAGAAAAAAAAATCATAAGGCTCAGAATCACAAAAACTATGAACCAGAGATGGCAAACCATCAAAAAGATGTAGTATCCAAGAACAAACAAGTAATGCCCGGTTACTCTTCAAAATTGAAATCTGTGTAAACAACTTTGTAACTCTGAAGTCTTAAGAAAGCGTAATAAAAACTTAAACATGTTGACAGTGGATAGCTCTTTAGGGATAAATGTTTTACAACCTTAAAGAAGTTTATGTCAGTGTTTTAAGAATTTACTGTTCTTAAGGCATGTTTGTAATGATAAAAAATATTTTATGCAGACGTAAACTGTTGATCACTACAAAAATTATTTAGTTGAAGCAGGATATATACTGTTCCCTGGGGAAGGTTAACACGTGTAGAGGTTGCAGCATGTGATGAATATGTGATGGATTCAATTATTTCTCATTAGGGGCTAAATGAAATGTGTAGCAACAAGAAAATGGGACTACTCACTGTCTTTCCATGCTTGCTATTTCTTGATTATCTTCTTTAACCTGTAAAAAAAGTACAACTTTGGAAGATGAAGTAAAATCTACAAATGAAGAAAGGAAAAATCTACAAAATTATTTCTTAATTCATTACAGCAGAGAATAGATACGGCATATGAAAACTTGCTGCCACATTAAGTTCTTCACTTAATAAAATAGGTATAATCTGTGCTTGATTTCTTCCAAGAGCTTCTTTGCTTTCTGAATACTCTCTTAACTACATGATACAGTCATTAGTAATGTTCAGTATAATAACCTACATATGAAAGGCTATATAATATAGTGAAGTTCTTTGTAAACTAACAAACTTTTCTTTGATTAGTACATCTGCATGCCATCTCAAAACGATACTGTCTGGAGTTATGCGACAGTACGGTTCGATAGAATCAGCTTACATCATATCAATAGAAACAATGAGCTGGAAAAGGTCAACCAGCTGAAAAGCTGACTGTGCCAATTTTGTTTTAGCTGAACCTGAAACATTTCTTCATCCCTTCATGTATATTATTACATGGTTTGTGCTAGCTGAAGAGCAAATAACAACAATACTCAAAGAGAAGTGTATTCAAATATTCTCATTCCTTAATATACCGATTGACTCAGATATTCCACTAAATCATATGATTTTATGTTCTTGCCTGCTTTAGTAATCTCTCCCTTTCCTCCTGTGGAGATTCCATGTTCCTGTCCTCAGCAATCATGTGATTCCGACGTTCTTCAAGCTCACTGAGTTTTTCACACAGCTGCACTGCCTCCAGTTTCACCTGGGAGTGTGCTATTTCCTGTTATGAAAAACAAAGCACATACTAGCAACTTTCAGACTGCAAAAGAACACTGCAGAAATTATGCTCTAATTGAGCAACACTGCTTATTGTCTGTATACTGAAAGTGAAGCTTGATTACAGTTACAAATAGTACAGAGGTAGTATAAAGAATGTACTCTATAATCTAGAATCAACATTCCATTTTTTTGAGTGGAATATACCAATCAGCATTTCTTGCTTTGAGAGTTCATCCTCAGGCCAACATTCTGAGTAGGCTTACTGCTATTCTATAATTTCTAAGGGAACAAACCATATAGAGCATTCCAAAGGACCTGAAAAATGTCTGCAGGTATTCAAAAATGATACTTGTAGAAGACAGAAATGACTGTATGTTTCAGCTTACAGATCCTTATGTAGCTGTAAGGAAGCTAATGTGAGAAACTTTTTGCTTAGTATTGTGACAGTGTATGAAAGAAGTTGTTTATCTGGGAGAAAAAATATTTTAGCAGGTACTACTTTTCAAATGTCACTTGAAGCACAACTGTGAAGGAAGAAAATCATTCTCCCACATTCTGAAATCACGTTGAAAAATTAAATCTCACAAATCCTTAAGAATGTGAATGGTAATTTCACATTAATCTTCAGAGGATAATTGCAAATCAGCCAAAACTCACACAAAACATTTGACAACTAGATGACTAAAGCTAGGAAACCTCATCACTGCCATCCAAATTTTGTATTTGAGATCCAGTAGAAACATGTTAACCCACAACTGATTATAAATGATAGGTGGAAAATAGAGAGGCAGTTTTGCCATCCACTTCCAAGGCATAATCCTACAGCATATGGAAATCTAAGGAGGAGGGTATTATTTTTTACACTGGAATTCTGCAAATGTTGGTACTCAGGCTTGTTTTTATCATACATACAGCTCTCAGAGACACCTCCTTTATGCTTAGGGCATCCAATTCCTGCTGCTGAGCAAACAATTCCTAAACAGGAAAAAAACCCAAGATTTAGATTAAAATTACTATTTGATTAAATTACTTTTCATTCTGAGCCTAGTATCCAGAAGATGTTGTGAAACATCACCTTCTTTGGATAAGCTCAGCTTCTCCAACTAGCTTACAAATAATATTCACTTAATTGGAAAAGTTTTTTTCTGAAATTAACTCTTATAACTCTTCTTTGCTGTTGGGAAATAACCAAAAAATGTTTGCCCCTTCTGCTGCCTTTTTCTTAAAATCAATACTGAGAGTAGAGTTTATCAGTCCTGTTTTAGAATTTAAAGTCAGATTTTAAAACCTGAACTAGCCACCACAGCTTACTCATAGTGAAGAAACAGGTAGGTCCTGACTAATGATTCAGCTCATCTAGAGATAGCTGGGAAGCACTAGCCTTAAAAGACGTTACTCCCCATACAGACTACATAAGGGAGCTTTCTAAGACTGTATGCCTTAAACTCAGTGAGGTTATTCCAACCCTGGAGATCTTACTGGTTTTGTTAACACCAGAATTAGTGAAACAGTAAAAATTTTAGAAGACACGGTTTACTGTTGTCATACATCCAGACGCAGAACAAGAAGTAAAAAAAAAAACTGAGTCAGATTTATTTTTGTGCACAGGATGAAAACATTTTGCTTCAGTGAATGTAAAACCACAGTGATTGCTTTTTACCTTTTGCTTGCTTTTCACATGTTATTGAGCACCTAAACACTACAAAAGACTTAAAATCTGCAGGTTGGTCTCCAAATTTAAAAAGAAAATGATGAACACAATTTGTTTCTAAGAAATTCTAAAATGTAACATATTTGTTTTCTATCTATTTTTTCAAGCACTCCTACAATTGATCAATATACTGGCAAGTTTGTTATTGTACTACTCAGTTTTTACTTTAATATTTAAATTATACCTATATTGAATGGAGCCAGGCTAAGAAACTAAGAAGTTAAAAACTAAGAAAAAAACCAACCTGGGACACCTTTTCATTTGCAGCCTTCACCTCCATATACTTAACTTGATTTTCCTCAGTCATGTCTTTTATAATGTCATCTGCTGCAACTTTTTCACGTTCGATATCTTCTTCCACGGCTTGAATTAACTTTTCTGTGCTGTAAGAATAGCACATTTCTGTGACTTTTAGAAGTCTATTTCTACTACTATTTTTCCAACCCTACTGACATAAAAAGTAGGAGAAGACACATTACAAAGTAGTACCTTTACCCGCAACAAGTCTTTAGTTTTTAAACATGATGTGGACTGCAGGCTAGATACCTCAGTATTTCTATGAAACTAGAAATGATTGACTTAGCTGTTATGCATTGTCTCTGGTAGTTGTGCTTTGAAAGAAAGTTAAAGCTCAATGCTTTTTTAAGAGGCAATAAAAATATTAACAATGGCTGTCCCGAAGGATTCATTATTCAAGGCAGAACAACACTAGATTACTAGGGAAACTGAGACAGGGTTGAAGGTTGGAAGTCACAAAACATTTTGAGATATTAAGTAAAAAAATTGAAGCATCAACATAAAAGAGAGCTACTGAAGTAAAAAGGTTTCCACTCAGCTATGTAGTTGAGAATGAAGAATGAGAGGAAGGCAAATCCTTTTCTAGTTTCAAGCTATGTTCTAGGTAGAATGAAGCCTGCAGAATGAGCAACCATAGGAGAAAAAATTACAGGACATAATGTTTGTGTATGAGTATAATGTCTTTGCAAATATGCATATAAACATGCTTTCAGATCAGAACGAGTATCTTCCTTTTCTTCTTAAGAATTTCTTCCTGACTTACAACCCATGTCCTTAAATGCTTGTAATCTTTATAAATAACAAACTTGATATATAACACTCCACAGGTTGTCAGGTTTTTTTGTTTGTTTGTTTGTTTTTAAATCAATGCTGATGTTTCTAAACCACAAGAACTTAACAGAGATTTAAGCAACTATTTAAGCACAGGTCTTTACATCAGTATGCAAATCTCTCAAAAAATTCTTAATTTCCTGACAAGTAACATTTAAAAAGTTCAAATTTTTATCCATCTCCAACATTTCTTTAATCGACAACAATCCATCTTGCTTGTAAATATCCAGTGGCATTTTAACTCAGTGCTTCCTATATGATCTGGAACTTGACACTTGAGCATATTACCATCAGGCTTTCCTATTGGCTGCAGAACCAATTAAATTGAAGATGATTATACAAGATTACTCAACCTAGTCAATGTTTTGCTAAGGATATTCCAGTTTCCTTATTTTTTTTTTTTACATGGCTTCCTTGTTCATTAGGTACAAAGGTTGAAAAAAAACCAAAGTGCTGTTACATGATACTATTTCTTGTCAGTGTACTGAGAAGTCTGTGTGGGTATATGGTGTTCCATGAAGCAACAGAAAGGTAAGACACTTGGCATATCTTTTTCAAAATGTAGGCAAAGATTTACTTTTAAAGCTTTTCTGCTAGACTAAACAAATATATCTTGACATACATTAAAAGTTCAGGAATTGCTACGAACATTGTACAGACAAAGTTGTTAAGTAAATTGTGCTTAAGTAAAAAGCCAGAGTACAGTCTGATTCACTTCTAAAAAGCAGAGTAGCTGATTATACAGACCTCACTGCCTCCCAGATCTGCTATTTTCTTTACAAATGTAATAAAAGCAACAGGAGTTACATTACTACTGAATGGTATAAGTCGCACAAAATCCTCCAAGGAAATTTTCTGAACAAAACATTCTGGAGTTGAAGTAACAAGACATGTCAAGGTTCTACTTATGCATTACTAGGCTCAGTTTTCTTTCCAAAATAATTACCTTAAGCAGCAATTCTAGTTTTACTGAAAAGCTACACTGCAATTAAAATTATAGATCCTTCCTTGTTTTCTGTTGCTTACAACTGTTCCCCCACATAAATGCAGGAAATCAACTTCATAAGAAAAACCTCTAGGTTTTCAACAGATGTTAAAGAATGGGGACTGTATTTTGACTTGAAAATATTTGCAGTGAATTTTTAGACAGAAAAATGATTTTTCCTGTTAATGGCATCCCGGTTACTCACATACATTAACCCCTTCCTTGAACTTACAAAAAACATTTAAATTAATTTTCATTGTTAACTTGATTGTTATTAACTTACAGACTAACTTTTAAAATAATATCCAATATTTTTCCCCACTCTATTAATGACAGTATGTTTGTTTGTTTTTTTTTTTCTTTTAAATCTGAAAACTATGATAATGCTATTAATCATATTTCTAGATTGTGTGGTTAATGTCTGCTCTGTTTCTGAACATATCTGAAGAGGTATCTCTGAAGTCCAAGTGTGCCATTAAGTTCCAGCTTAAACGCAGTTGATATTGGGAGTTTTCAAAAACTACAGCATGTTTTCCACTAGTAATACACAAACTGCCTCCAAAAAGTAAGCAAGACACCAGTACGGCCTCTGGCTACAACAGTTCCTAATACAACAACACACTACCACTGCTGTTACTAGTACCCCTCATCCCTGCCACTTGCTGTGTCTTTTCGTGTTTGATGCAAATTTCCAATAAGAGCAAAATACACAATGGATCAGAGTAGTATACATTCCTCTTTTGAGGAAGTTATAAAAGTGCACACAGTGATTCAGATACGTGAATGAGGCCAGTCCTCAGAGACACAAACACAAAGAAGCAATCAGATGTGACCAACTGGCCTGTGACTTCCTCTACTCCGAACTTATTAAAGGCCTTGTGGCACTCTTTTTAAGGATTGATGGATTTTTTTAATTTTTTTAAAAATCTGACAGGCTGCCTATGTTTAGTATTCTTCCTTATTTGTGCAACTGAGCTTCCTTAAGTAAATCTGACCCTGTAAAATTCAGTGAATACTCTCCAAGAACTTTAAGCAAATATCTCAATTCTTGCTTTTTGACCTTCTTTAATCCAGAAGATTGAAATGTAGGAAGGAGATACTGAGGTTCACTTAGTCTATTACCTTTTCTCCATGAGACTTCATACATGCAAAAGACTAAAAACATCACAAAAGGGATAATCTATTCTTAGCATAAAATTCTACTTTAAATCTTGCATAATGTGGATCATTTTAACTTGTAGAAGTCAAGATTTAACACTTCTGCTTAGTAGATCTTTCAAATTATGGCCAGTTAAAACGAGAAGATGGATATGTTATACATTTTCTGAGAGAAGTTAACACTGCAGAGAATATTTATCAAAAAAATCTTCCTGACTCTCAAAAAATATGGAACAAATCTATACAAAAACTCCCACACAAGAGAATGAAACATGCTTCCTTAGCAACAACTATGCCTTCATCAAACAGAAGGACACTGCTTATGTCATATGTTATACTATGGATAATAAAGATATTAGAAGATCAAATCATAAAAAATTGACAAAAAAACTGTGAATTCATATAAGAATATATGAGCTATCTGTCCAAATAAACCATCAATCTAATACAGCATTCTGCCTCAATCAGTGGAAACAAAAGAAATTATTTAGGGAGGGCATGAAAGCCCGGATACTTTCTTCAGTTGATTCCTATCGTAGTTTCCAGTATCCATAATTGCTTTAAAGGGATATTAGTAAGTATACATCAGCCTATTCCTTTTATCCATTTGTGAATCTGTTGTCTATTAACCTTCAGATCAAACCATTTTCTGTCTGCTGGTACTGCCCACTGGATTTTAGATTTCCCCCACTCCAGGAACAGGTCAGTGCATTACAGCTGATAACATGTTTTTTCTCTTAATTTTACATTTTATAGTATCTATGTAAAACAAAATGTACTGAGTTACTATTTATTCATATGTTAAACTACTACTACATTTATATCTTCACTGAGTGGGGGACAAGGTGCTGACACAGGTTGCCCAGAGAGTCTGCAGATACCCCATCCCTGGAGGAATTCAAGGCCAGGTTAGATGAGGCCCTGCTGGACAACCTGATATAGGACTTGATTTAGCAGTTGGCAACTCTGCCTGTGGCAGGGGGTTGGAACCTAATGATCCTTGAGGTCCCTTCCAACCCAAGCCACTCTATGATTCCATGATTCTGATCTCAATATTGAAAAGTATTGTTTTTTGCTAGACTCTGAACATGAAACTATCTTGGCTCATAATCTGGGCTGGAATGCTGCTTTGGAATCAAGTCACTGCTGACTGCAACATTACTTCTCAAACTGTAAGTTATGTGTAAGTTATGCAAGTTTTCTGTGAAATAGGAATTAGCTCCTGAAAATCATATTAAGTGGTGGAGCAACACTAAACATGTCTGATATGGTTTCATATATTGGTCAAATCTCTGCCATTTTGGGACAGGCCCAAATCACAACAGGACAAGACCAATAATTGCTCAAGTGTGAACAACATTGTGTCAAAACTTGCCTACCTCAGGATCAAATGTGCGCAAGATATTTAAAAGTATTCCTTATAATATTCTTTAAGATATTTTAAGATATTATTTCAAATACTATTTTTTTCAAAATATTTGACAAAAGAACTCCCAAAGGATATACACAGTACAGAACAGACCCTTAATCTAACTTGTTTTTAATAAAGCGAACTAGATACAGTCTGGTCACAGCAGTAACAATTTGAACATAGACTAGGAGGAGAAACAACATGACCAATCTCTTCCTAGTAATCAGAATCTCATTTAAATCCAGCGCAAGTACCCTGCCGACAAACTGTGAGCTGTGGTGATGCATTAGGAAATCTACTTCTTTTTCAGAAGAAAAAAAATGTTTCAAGGTATAGATACTCTCAAACTTGAAAAGAGTACAGCTATGCTAAGCTTCAGCACAGAAAAATCAAATTTAATTTAAATGCCATACATATAATAAAAATATGTGCTCAAGACGGTTGAAAGCCTGTTCCAAAGATGTAATAGTAATAAATAGTAAGCATAGCTATTATAAAATAAAATAATACATTAGAAAAAGGTAATTTTAATTAATTCTTAGATTTGAATCCTCTTTCTCTGTGACACCTTTGCTTGGTAGTTTCTTGACTATGTGGCTAAGGAATCCTTTTCGACACAGTCAGCTCTCACCTCAGAACTTCAGAATAGCCCTACGAACTCCAACATGGCATGCCAGATCAGTTCTATTTAGAATGATAACCACATAAGCCTTGCAACTCTATCAAAATTTAAGCACTAAGCGTCCTGACTATCAGGTCCCTACACACTAGGACAGTTCGTTCCCCTGTGTCATTAATCTACAAGAACATTACGGAAAGCATTAACAAAACAGCACGTAGACCAGTAGAACTTTTCTTGCAAACGGCTGCCATTAAAAAGTATTCTTTTATTCCCATTAACAGTTATCACTGGAACACCTTCAATGGACATCTCTATTGTATTTTAATTGTTGATACTATCTTTTTCAACAGGTCATTTGTGATGAGTCTGGAAAGAACCTCTCTAGCATCCCCACTGATTTGTTGCAAAATGTTACTAAATTAAATCTCAAAAATAATAAAATTACTTTAAAACACAATGACAAAAACATTCTTATGAGGCTTCCTAACCTCACTGAGCTTTATCTGAATGAAAACATGATTACTCTACTGTATAATAACAACTTCTACAATTTGACAAAACTTGTAATTCTGGATATCAGCAACAATTGTATTAATACAGTTCATCAAGCAGCATTTGCTGGATTGTATCAACTGATAGTGCTGAATCTTTCCTGTAACAGAATTACTCAGTTAGATTCAGATGTATTTTCTTCTTTAAAAAATCTAAGAGTTTTGAATCTGCAGAATAACCTTTTGGAATCTTTTCATATAAAACCATCTTTTAAATTGAATACAATTACCTTAGATGGAAACCCATGGAACTGCTCCTGTAGCCTCCTTGATTTACAAATACGGCTAACTGCTTCTAATGTGACAATGGGTAAGTTCTCATAAGAGCAGCATTTCACACCTGTTTGCCTCAGTCTTACCTTCTTTTTTTCCTGATCTTAATAAAATTCACCATCAACTTCTCCGTGTTTTAGTTATCACTGATTTTTTTAAATCTTAGTGCCAATTAGTTAACAATATCACAAACAATCTCTATTGCTCCTATTCACAGAAAATGAAAACAACACTATGTGTACATTCCCAAACATAAAGCAAAAATTCTCTATCAAGACTGCAACTATTCAACTAGTTGACTGCGAAATTGAAAAACTTTCTTCAGAAACCACTATACCTTCCACCTATGCCATTAAGCATCAAAGCACAGTCTTTCTAACAGTTCTGACTTCAAACATCACTGGAAACAATGGAACACATGCAGGTAATACACTGTTGTTTCTCTTTACTGCTTGCAATCAGTTTTATTTGCTGTTCCCTAATTCATACAGTTTTACATTCCTACTACAGTTATTCTCTCATCAAAGCTTTAGAATAAGTGAATTTTCAGGTTTTATTATAACTCAGTTATCCCCCTATCTTTTATGTGTTCTCAATCTAACTATTAAGAAATTCATACTAGAGTTCTTTCACATACTACACATAAAGATAACTATTTTTTTTTTTGTCTGTTTGAAAAGAATTTCCAGTTCTCGGCAAAAGCTGGACCTTCCTCGTGGGAGTGCTAGGGTTTGTCCTAAGCACTACACTCCTGATTTTTACTGCCATAAAATGCCCAACATGGTATCAGTATTTGATGAGCTACAGACACCGTCGTCTGGAAGAAAATGACCCTGAGATGTTTGAACAGGAGTTCTCAGCTGACATGAGTTCTTTTCCTGCAGTATCAGATATAAACAATGAGGATCTCATAGTAATATTTGACAAAACTAACACTTTTGAACTTGAGGAAGATGGATTTATTGAGGACAAATACATAGATACTTATGTAACTGAGCAGAGCTAATATCTTACACAATGGACAATGAACTGATTTTTCAATCTATCCAGCCTTTCATATTACACTATTTAAATACAGTACAAAGTGAACCTAACACAGCCTTGCATCTCAAAAAATTTGTAACAAAAAATATTGCTGCACAAATCATAAAGGTTAAAAATTTGGTCATGTCCACATGTTAGTGTCACAACAAATATTTTGAAACGTGAAAGAATACTGATCATCCATGTTTTAGAAAAAACACTATAACTTATGGGAGGAAAGGAGTTTACTGTACATTGCCTAAGATGACAAAGTCCTTAAAAAGAAGGTTGTGAGTCTCATATAATTACTGACACTATATAGATGAAGAAGCCAGAGACAAAAAAAAAACTCGTTTTAAACATCTGAAATAGAACAGTCACTGGTGGGACACTGGTGGACTGAACCCAAATCAATGGCATCATAGCTCAGTGGTTTAACAGGCAAAACAAATGCCTACAAATATTTACCTTGAATCAGTTGGCAAACTTAAATGTGCCTACATACAGTAAAATGATAACCAGCACTACTTATTTGACACCTTCTTGCCTTAGTTCTTGATCAAACCTAGTCTCTGCACATTTTTTTAATACTTAGAAATGTACTTAGAGATAAATCAGACATATTTATGAGGTGTTGAAAACCACAATAATAGTGAATAATGACTTATTAAATGGCAAATTGTTATTTTAAAACTCATCTTTTCAGCCTATCATCACACAAACTGTTCTCAGGACTTACAAATTCCTATCGCAAACAGCTCACTTTCTTTATATACATCCTTACTTATTTATATATATATTTACTCCTTTATATACATCCTTATCAGGCAGGAATTGCTGTTCTAGTCCCCACTTACGCTTATTTTTCCTCTCTGCTACTGCAACACAACATCCATAATCTGCAATAAGTAGGTCTCCACAAACCAGGAGACTTCTATGCCACCCATCTTCTGATGACAAGGTAAGTTATCATCACAGCAGTTACTCAGAAGAATTTAAAAACACAAACTCCAGCTTTGACTTGATACTGGTATATGATCTAAAAAGTGTTTGGATATCATTTGTTTCAAAGATTACACTGCTGACAAATTTCTGAATTCAGTAACTTCTCCATTTCACTGTTCTCAGGTAAAGAGTTGGCTGTATTTGACAGGCACATACTTTGTGTACTTACACTTGTCTTTCTGTGAAAATTTTATCCACACTCTGAGCATCTCGGTCATTCTGAACTTTTAGCTAGGAAAAAAAAAAAAAATACATTTGAATATAACATAAACATACTGTATGTACAAGTTCAAGATTTTCTGCAATGGAGGAAGAAGCTGCTCAGAACGCAATAGAGAAAGGAGGAGCAGAGGCCTCCTGCTCCAGAGGTGTTCTCAGGCTGGCCTGAAGAAACAGTTTCTGAAATCGCAGTCTTCCACTGCACCCCTGTGTCTGAAAAAGTGCAATCAAGTCTGTAGCAAATCAATTTGCATACTATTACTTTGGCATCCATTAGTAAAATAGTGTTTAAACCCATAGATAGAATGCAAATGTAACAGAGCACTCTTCCCTTTGTGACACAGACAATGAGACTTTATTTTTCAAAGAAACATGGAAAAAAAAAAAATTGGCCAAGAAACATAGGTGGTTTTTCAAGCTACCAAAATAACCGAAAAAGTAATCTCAAAAAATGGAAAATGCTTAATGCTTTTAAGGCCTTAATGCATGCATAAATTGTCTCATTATCTTGGAAAATCAAGAAAATTGAAAAGAACAAAGCTGATTGATTTTGCCAGTGGCCACGTCACAGACTTGACTGGAGTTATTTAGAACACAGAAAACAGAAGAGAACTAAAATTTCTAGAGCATTAGCAAGCTTTAAGTTCCAGTGCAGACAACTGAATTTGTCTTTAATAAGGCATAGTGTTCTATGCTTTTTAGTCAGATAAATAATGTATTGTAACACTTGCAATTTCAGTTGGGAACACAGCCTTCTCAAATTTAAGACACAGATTCACTATCATCACAGAGGCACTACCATCTGTCCATACTTTGGACAGTTGTCCCACTGCAAACACATGATGTTGCCAAGATTTAGGTCCAATTTAAGCTGGAGAAGGACGTATACATTGTAAATTAGTACCATGCTTTTCTATGTATATCATGTGTTCAAAGCACAGACATCTAATATATACCATTGATTAAATATAGCAAATATCCTGATTCTTACCAAATTGTATTCATGAATCACTTCTGCTATGTCTGCACTGGTGTTAAGTAGCAAATATCCTAATTCTTACCAAATTGTATTCACGAATCACTTCTGCTATGTCTCCATTGGTGTTAAGTAGATCTACAACCTGAAAATAGACAGAATTCTAACCTGTAAGATTTCTCATTTGTTAAAAAGACAACAACAATTACTCACACATACACACACACAAAAAAAACACAGAAAAATAAGTAGCAACTCATAAAGCATTTGTGAAAATACAGTATTTATCTATTACTCCAAACAG
>JAOWBP010004700.1:53002719-53026217 GCA_028571105.1 Tragopan temminckii | reverse complement strand
ATAGACAGAATTCTAACCTGTAAGATTTCTCATTTGTTAAAAAGACAACAACAATTACTCACACATACACACACACACACACACACACAAAAAAAAAACACAGAAAAATAAGTAGCAACTCATAAAGCATTTGTGAAAATACAGTATTTATCTATTACTCCAAACAGAAAAACATTTGAATTTTAAACCTGAACAGATTATACGCACTTCACAGAAGTAATTTTCATTTAATGCGGCTGTACAAACTCAAACATTATACAGCACACATTTCTTAATTGCATATACAACAGCTTATCCTAACACATACTAAAATTTCTTATTTTGTTCTCCTTAGCTTCTATTTTTTTCTCTTCTGGTAACTGAATAAACTCAGCATTATTAACCACTACACTTTTAAGGAGAAACAGCAATGAAAAAACAAGTTGAAGCAAAGCAAAATCAGTAGTAAACAAAGGAAAGAAGGGCAAAGTGTGTTTTCAGTATCAAAAGCTGAATGTAACATACCATGTTGTAGTCTTCTAGCTGACCTTGCCACTCTTTGATTTCACCAGCTAACGCCTCTGCCCTGAATACAAAACAAGAAGCCAAACTTAAAACAGTTAGTGTTACATAATAAAAATGAAATAATAAAAGAAGATTAATTTAACGGTTCCTTGAAGCCTGCACAGTAGCCTGGTGACTGAGAAAGTTAACTTCGCATTAGTTGCCACAGAGCTCACCTTCTCTCGAATGACAAATAAGCAGATTTCTCTTGCTTGTACATTTTTATTTCTTCCTGCAGCTTGTTAATTTCTGATGTGAGTTCACTAGTTTTGCTTCTGCAAAAAATTAAATTAAATTACATATACAACTAAAACATAGTGAAAAACAAAATTTTACTCCATGCAATGTGGAAACACTATCTTTCTCACACATATACTATGTTTCCAATAAACTATTTCTAAAGCTAGATAAATAAGGAAAAATTAAAGCAGTTCTGCCAGATAAAGTCATAAGCAAATATTAGAAAACCTAGCTATGAAATTAAATGTTTTCATTATTTTTTTTGTTCTGGTTGAAACAGTCATGAATGTTTCTGAAATGCACCAAAAAAATCATAGCATCCTTTCACAGAATACAGATATCATCCATATGAAAAAAAAAACGACACCATCTTTCAGGACTGATCATGCAACCCTGTAATATGATCTGCGGACAAAGCAGCATGCATTTTTATCAGTGCCACTTAAAAGTACAAGCTCGAAGCATACACTAAAATGTGCTTAGTTTGAGATTCTACCTCTTACAACTGAAGCTATCAGACCCATTAAATGCCACAGGTGGAAGCTCAAAATCACTGATGCTTCTATAATGAATGCTGGGAGAGAACTGAACTTAGCTAGCCTACAAACAAAATGTCAAAGAAATGTTCTACTTGAACACAAGCAGAGCATTCTTCTCCTCTTACAAACTACCTGCAAAATGACTTTCATGTCTCAAACAGGACAGATTTTATTATCAGTTAACACCAGTTATCCCACACTATTGTTAAGCACAATGGATGGGAAAAGAGGGAATTTGAGCTTGACACCTTCTGCACTTTGAGTTTAAGACGTACCTCAGCAGTCCAAGATAATAAGTTTTATCCATTATCTGTCTCTGAGGACCTGGCAAAGGAGAATAAAATGACATTTCACTATACAGTAACTCATTCTGATTTAGTAATTTGCAGATTTTACACACAGAGAACTGTCATCTTTTCAGTGTTCTTGAACAGATTTTACTTCACTGAAACAAATGAAAGCAGAAATTCCTTCTAGACTGTTGTGTAGATACAAAATACTTTTTCAACTATATTAAATACTTCATTTACAAAGGTACGTTGGAGAATCTTTATTACTCTGCAGCCCTGGAAGAAGATACAATTTATCCTATTGTTCCTTTTAAATTATATTTAAATAGATTCAAAAGTCCTAAGCAAGCTCAGGCACTGAAAAGCCTTTGTCTACACTGACAGCCAAAAATCAAAGGACAGGGTGTGCTTTAATTTTCCTCTCCTTCCTCTCACTCCTTGTAGTCATATCACTTCACAATTTTTCACAGGTGTGTACACCTATGAAACATTTTTCTTTAAATGCTCCCTTAAAACTTTTTCAGACACCTTGATACCTACTTTCTACAGAAAAAAAATACCTTTTGTTCCAGTTTTCATTCCACTTAATCCCTGCTGTGTGACTGGGCGGTCTGCCACTTTAATGTGAGGTGACAAGATTCCACTTGCAGTTGAAGAACCAGCACGAGAACCAGGTCTTGATGTACTGGGAGGCATCTAGAAAAACAAAACAAAATCCCACCAAAAAAAAAAACAGCTCTGAGTTATGAATCTTTTATCTTCATGCGATCACCAAAGCAATTACAAACTTAAGAGGTAGTTTCTAAAATCTTCATATAAGAATCTTTCAGCATGTATACCTCTTCAGATAAACAGAGCTTCAGTCAAACATCTGATGTAGAAATGTAAGAGATTGCTTTTGAGGAGTTATTCACTGTGGTTTGTGCATGACGCTGACTAACCTGATTTCCCAGATGAATTCATGATGCAAGACCTCACTGACCTCTTTCCATCAAAATTACAAAGTAAAACTCTCTACAGAATGAAAATCTTTCAGTTCTTCCTGAGAAAATATCACAGAATCATACAATCATAAAATATCCTGATGATCACTGAGTCTCAACTCCTGACTCCACACAAGACTACCCAAAAATCAGACCGTATGTCTGTGAGCACTGTCCAGAATCTTCTTGAACTCTGTCAGCTTGGTGCCTTGATCACTGTCCCGGGGAAGCCGTTCCAGTACCTGGCACCCTCATGATATCCAAATGGACCGTCCCCTGACATAGCGCTGTGCCATTCCCTCAAGTCCTGTTGCTGGCACCGGAAAGCAGCCTCCTGTGAAGAGCCATAGGCTGCCTCCCCTCAGCCTCCTCTGTTCTAACAAATCGAGCAGCCACAGCCTCTCCTCACACCTCTAGTCCTCTAGACCCTACACCATCTTTGCAGTCTCTCTGGATACTCCCTAAAATTTTCATGTCCTTTTTGTACTGTGGCACCAAAACTGCACACAGTACTCAAGGAGAGTGCAGGCACTGAAGACACCGGTGCAGGGCAGAGAAGGACAGTTACTACCATCACCTACTGGCAGACCCTGGATATGGCTGGCCTTCCTGGCTTCCTGGGCACACTGCTGACTTGCGTACAACCTGCTGTGATTAGGACCCCCAAATGTTTTTCAGCGGGGCTGCTTTCCACTGTTTCATCCCTCCCATCCATATATACATATACAATCTTTATAGCCAGGTCTTTATACCCTTCCCAGGTACAGAAATTGGCACTTGCTCTTATTAAACATCATGCAGTTTGTGATACCCTTATTTGTCTAGATTTCTCTGCAAGGCCTCTCCGTCCTTGATGGGGTCAACAGCTCCTCCCAGTTCAGTATCACCAGCAAACTTGCTCCAAACACCTTCTAGTTCTACATCCAAGCCATTTATGAAGACCTTAAAGTGAACTCACCCTAAAATGGAGGCTGGGGGTCCTCGCTAGTGACCAGCCACCAATCTGATGCAACCCCATTTACTATAACTCTTCTACAGCATTATGCTTTTGTTTATCGCTCCTGAAGAATTATGGAAATCTGAGTAACAATCTAAAGATACCCCAGTTGACTTTATTTTACTTTTTCTTTTCACATACCCCTGTTCCTATCCTGGCTGCTGATGGAGCCCTTGCTGCAGAGGATGGCCTTGCTGGCAGCCCTACTGCTGCTCTCGAAGGAGGACGGCCTATGGGAGTTCTGTGGCTGCTCGCCATGTCGGTTTCCTTTTGAACTTCTCCCTGGAAAGAAGGATAAGCAACAGACCTTTCACAACGACCACAGAACAACTTGCTTAAAGTTCATTCATCTTTTTTTACATTTCCTCCGAATTCCCCAAAGCAGCTACCCCTTTAGAAGCGGGGCACAAAGCACAGACCGTACTCAGAGCGGACCGAGTGGGCACACACCTGCTCCCACGCGGCTGAAGCCCCCACCCCTCAGCCCTACGCAGCCATGACACCTCCTCAGGCCACGGCGGCGGTATCACAGCAACAGCTCAGCTGCGGCGCTCCGTTATCGCGATACCCAGAAATCTTGTTCCCAACCTCTATCAGCGAGGACTACATCGCGGCGGCAGCATGACCGCTGCGGCCTCTCCCTGAGGCGCGGCGCCTGCTGGGACTTGCAGTCTCGGCTCCTCCCGCCGGCGCGTCCGGCGGCATTTCTTCCGGCGCGTCTGGCGGCATTTCTTCCGGCGCGTCTGGCGGCATTTCTTCCGGCGCGGTGCAAGGCAGCTTCCGGCAGTAGTGTCGGTGGCGGTTGGGACGGGTGTCGTGTCAGGACGGTCCCACCTTTCGCTATGGCGGGTGATGGCGGCGCCTACCGGCTTCGCTGCTCCTTGCTGGGCCACGAACAAGACGTGCGGGGCATAACGCGAGGCTTCTTCCCCGAGGGCGGCTTCGTGTCCGTGTCTCGAGACCGGACTGCTCGGCTCTGGACGCCCGACGGGTGAGTGCTGGGGCGTTCCGCGGCCTGGTGGCCCTTGGCTGGCCCAGGGGGGTACGGCGGGCTCGCACGGCTGGCTGAAGGCTAGCTATGGGGCGAGGCGGCTGCTGCGGGCTGGAGGGCTGCTGGTGTTGTCTTTCTCAGGGTTATAGTGGTAGTGACTTTTGGGAACGTGGGAGGCTTTATCCGGGTAATGTTCAAGCTGCTTTCTCCTCTCTCTGTCGGTGTAGAAGTAATCTTAGAAATGTTTTTTTAACAGCGAAGTGACGTACTTTGAATGTTTTTGAAGGATCTTTGTTTATCCTCCCTGGGCAGACAGCACTGTGAGGCTGTACTGAATGTTGTGTCTAGTTCTGGGCTCCTCGTTTCAAGGAAGGTGGAATCTTCTGGAGAGAGTCCCGTGAAGAGTCGCTGGGATGATTTGGGGCCCGGAGGAAAGCCCTTCCCCGGATGGGGAAAGGCTGAGAGACCTGCAACTGCGTGGCCTGGAGATTAGGGTGGATCTCATCCCTGTTTGTAAATATCTGAAGTGCAGGAGTTGAATGGGTGGGGCCGGGTTCTTTTGGAGATGCCAAGCAGCAGGGCAAGGGATAACAGGCACAAACTGAAACACAGCAAGTTCTATGCAAATCTGAGGAAAAAGTTCTTTACTTTGAGGAGGACTGAGCAGTGGAACAGGCTACCCAGAAAGGTTGTGAAGTCTGCTTTGTCTGGAGGTGAATTCAAGACCCATCTGGATACTTTCCTGAGCAGCCTACCACAGGGAGTTTGCTTTTACCAGCAGGGTTGGACTGGACAATCTACAGAAGTCCCTTTCCAGCCCCTATGATTGTGATTCTGTGTTGCTGCAAGGGATATTCCTCAGGGAACAGGTCCTGCAAAGCAATGTGGGATGATGATGGAGGTGCTGGAGGCAGCAATGGGACCTGCTCAGTTGCTTCTACTCTCAGTTCTGAACTACATTCTGAAGTTATTTTCCAGTGGCTTTCTGTGAAGCAGAGGTAGTTGGCAAATTTGTGTGGGTGCCCACGTGTGTTTCAGTTGGTTTCTGTAGCCCTGCAGTTGAGATGGAGGATATCTAATTGCACTAAGCGGGGTTTGTTGGGTCTCTTATCATTTCAAGAAGAAATTCCAAAATTGCATAGAAACTTATTGCAGGAAAAGAAGTTTCATTCTGACCCCTAATGTCAGAGGGTTGCTAGAGGGAGGTAAGGGGTGATTTACTCAGTAGCATTCTTTTTCTTTTGAGGTTGTGTCGTAATGAAAAATTAAGGGTGCTGCTTGAATTGGGTGTAATCTATTTATTTTTAAACATCTGTAGTGCTTATAAGTTCCAATGAACAGGTTTTTCAGTCAGCAAACTTTCTTCATTTACCTAGCCTTTTATTTTGGGTTATGCTGGGGTACATAATTGAGATTTGACACAGGAGACTATTTCACAAAGGCAAACTGCAACTAATTCTGATTAAATTCTTATCAAATTCCTCCCAGTACCTAAAAGGGAAAGGCTGGAGAGTGACTATTTAGCAGGAAATGTATTGGTAGGACAGGGAATAATGGCTTTTAACTAAAAGAAAAAATATGTGGATGGCTTTAAATGTTGCTTTCTGGGTTGGAATGCTGGAGTATAGTTTTTCTCAAAGTTTTTCATCCACAGTAAGCACGCTGCAAAGGTTACTAGTAAGTCAAGAGCTGGAATATAAAATGCCTATTGTAACTCAGCACTATTTCTATTTTGACACTGGACTGATTATCGTGTATGTTTAGTCTTAACAGGGGATTTACTGAAATGCACTGTATGCGTGGCCACTCAAATTTTGTGTCTTGTGTGTGCATCATACCTCCAAGTGACCTCTATCCTCGTGGGCTGATTGCAACTGGTGGCAATGATCATAATATTTGCATTTTCACAGTTGACAACACAGCTCCTCTTTACGTCCTTAAGGGTCATAAGAATACAGGTATGTATTCTTTTTTTTTTTTTTTGAGTTTGTTACATAGAAGTTAATGTGATTTATTAGGAAATTGAGTTGAAGTTGTAAAACTCAATTTTGATTTCTTTGATATTTACTATGTGAACTGTTCAATTATGGCCTCTGCAAGCAGCATTCTATAATCTCAATTCACGCAAAAGCAGTTTGATGTAAGAATTTCCAAATTTATACTGGTCAATATTTGAGTTTGTGAATTCAAAACAAAGAATGTATCCTTTTTATTAAGTTACGTTTTTTTAAGAAGCAGTTAATTTAATCCTCTGTGTATTTTGTTAATCTTAGTTTTGGTGTCTGAGTTTATGGAAGTACAATGAAGCTTCCTGGGATAAACAAACTTGCAGTGCTCATTTTATTTCCTAAGGGGGCTGCAATATTTACTGGTGCTTTAAAAATCTGCTAAATTCTAAAATGTCACTGCAGAAATTTCATCTCTTTAGATAAATCAATGCAACATGTGACATTAAAACAATATTACATACCCTTTTTTAAACCATATAATAAAAGCTTCAGCAATTCTTATGTTAGAATGCAGTTTGTTTGATTGTTTTTGTGTGTTTTTGTTTTGTTTTTTATTTTGCTTTCATGATCTGATGTAGTATTTCACTATGGAAATCCAGAAGTAAACATTGCAAATCTTGGATGTTCAGGATCTCTTAATGTGTTGAAGGATTCTGGAGATCAGTTTGGAAACAACCTTGACTGCTAAACAGCACCAAAAATTTATATATTTGCATTACAAATGTCTTGGCTTGCCATGATAAAGAAATTAAATAATGTCATTGTGTATGAAGGTGTGGAATGCCTTACATACTTAATGTGAAAGCTGGGCTAGATGTGTAGATAGAAGAACGTTTGTTATATTCCCTTCATGTATGTAAAAAGACATGCTGTTATACGAAGCAAGTTGGATTCCCCTACAAAAAGTATTTTTTATAGCAATTTTTATAGTAATGCAAAACATAATTTTTCTAAAAAATGTGAATTCATATTAATTATAAAATCTGTTTCAGAAGTGGGAAAAAACTGAGACGTGACTGACGATAGATATGAGCAGAATACTGTCCAGTTCTGACTGCTGTGTGAAACATAAGGCCCTACCTTCTTTAATAAATTCTCAGATGTACAATGTATTCTAACTTAGCTCTTTTTGTATACTCTGAATAACTCTTATTGCTGCTGTGCCTCTTGAGTTTTATAGCTGTGCATTACAGCTGTGCATTTGCAGTTTATATTCTTGTTAAATAATTTATCGTATGTCAGTATAATTTCTTCCAAGAAGATGAGCTAAGTACTTTTGTTATGAAAACTTGTTTTGTGAGAACGTAAGCTAATAATGTTGGTGAGATCTTGTTTCTCTCTGTAATCTTAAAACTAAATCTTTGCATTAATTTTGTTTCTTGATTAATTATCCGTGCTGTTGGTCAACATATTCTGACTTGAGATACTAACCTTAAAATATATAAATGACAAAAAGGAGTGAAATCTGTCATCTAAAATGAGGAGATTTGTAAGCAGTTCCTTTCTGGGTGGCTATCAACTATATTTCTGCTTAATTTTTCTCCAAACTCCTCAGTGATAGCTATGCTGCTAATGCCAAATTTATCTCCTTAAATAATTTAAAATTACTGGCATAAGATTGGTGACAGTACAGGAAACGTTGTTAATCTGAAAATACATTTCAGTTTGCAGCCTTTCTTCTGGGAAATTTGGCACACTATTAAGTGGATCGTGGGATACAACTGCCAAAGTCTGGTTGAATGACAGATGTATGATGACATTACAGGTATGAAGTTCTTCTGCATGAATATAAAATAGGTACTGAATTTTTCTTTAACAAGTGTAACAATGTTATGGAGTTGTTTTTGTTTTTTCAGGGTCACACAGCTGCAATATGGGCAGTAAAAATACTACCTGAACAGGGATTAATGTTGACGGGTTCAGCTGACAAAACTATTAAGCTGTGGAAGGCAGGCAGATGTGAAAGAACTTTTACTGGTAAATATTGCTGCAGGTGGTAATTTAATCAAGGTCATATGCTTTATTAAAAATGGGGAAAATATAATCAGAAACCACTAAGACTTCGGTAAATTGAATGATTTTTAGGCAGGATTTTAACAGTCTCTTCAGTTGTATACCCAGAAATCCCATTACTTTTAGAAGACTCAGATTTCTTTCAGTGCTTCTATAATGAAAAATTGTTTGCCAGGATACAGATGTGAGTTAAGTAGAAATAATATACTGCTGGTAATTGAAAAACTTTTCTTTCTTCTACAAAGGACATGAAGATTGTGTAAGAGGTTTAGCTATTCTCAGTGAAATGGAATTCCTTTCGTGCTCTAATGATGCTAGTGTTCGAAGATGGCGTATCTCTGGCGAGTGTCTGCATGTGTATTATGGACATACAAACTATATATATAGCGTATCTGCCTTCCCTCATTGCAAAGGTAAGTTTTTCTTTTGTGACTATTAGCCAGCACTATTCCAAAATGAAATGGTAAAGTAGGCATTTACTGAATGTTGTGTTGTGGAACTGCCATAACCAAAGAACTCAGTACTGAATTTTTTTGTTCGTACATTTTTGATTTGCATGAGTAATTTTTTTTATTAACTCCAAACCATGTCTTTTGTGGAGTTGCTCTGGTAGCAAATAAGATGAAAGTTCATAGGCAGGAGACTTTGATAAAGCGATACACAAAATTACCATCCAGATAACAGTACTGAAATACAAATAGCTGTGGAGTACTTAAATAGTATGCATGGCTTAGCAGTTTGAAATTATATACATTTCAGTGAATAAGGGATTGATAGAAAAGTCGAGGCCAAAGAGTTGTAGTCCATGGCTCAATGTCAAGGAAGAGGGTGGTGATGAGTGGTGTCCCCCAGGGGTCTGTCTTGGAACCGGTACCCTTCAACTTCTTTATCAGTGACATAGATGATGGGATCAAGTGCATCCTCAGCAAATTTACTGATGATACCAAGCAGAGTGTTTCAGTTGACATAGCAGAAGGAGCGGATATTGCCCAGAGGGACCTTGATAAACTCACATGAAACTAATGAGATTCAAATAAGCAAAGTGCAAGGTTTTGCACTAGGTAATCCTAGCTATGTATACAGGGTGGGAGAAGAATTCCTTGAGAGTAGTTTTGCTGAGAAGGACTTAAGTGTTCTGGTAGACAAAAAACTTAACAAGAGCTAGCAGTGTGCAGGCCAACAGTATCCTAGGCTACATCGGAAGAGGGGTGGCCAGCAGGGCAGGGTGGAGATTGTCACTCTGTAGTCTGACCTACGTGGCCCCACTTGAAGTATTGCACCCAGGTCTGGTGTCCCTGACACAGGAAAGATGTTGAACTTTTGAGAGGGTCCAGAGGAGGGCTATGAAGATGATCCAAGTACTGGAGCACCTCTCCTAAGAAGACAGGATGACAGAGCTGGGCTTGTTCAAACTGGAGAAGAGAAGGCTGTGGGGAGACCTCATTGAGGCCTGCCAGTATTTAAACAGAGCTTATAAATGGGAAGAAAATGAACTTTTTACGTGGATAGTTAGTGGTAGGACAGGGGGGAATGGTTTTAAACTAAAGGAGGGGAGATTTAGATTTTCACTGAGAGGGTGGTGAGGTGCTGGCACCTGGAGAGGTTGTGGATACTCCATTCCTGTAGGTGTTCAAGGTCAGGTTGGATGGGGTCCTGGGCAATCTGATCTGGTACTTGATCTAATGGTTGGCAACCCTGCCTGCAGCAAGGGGTTTGGAACTTGATCCTCGATGTCCTCCCAACCAAGCCATTCTATGACTTCAAAGTACCTTAGAAATAGTTTAGATCAACGATTTTATGCATGCAGCGTATGTATTTGTTTTAAGATTGAGAAGTTTGGAAGTTCAGAACTAACTATTGCAGACAGTTGAAAAATAAATTCAGTCAATGAACTTTGTTTTGTGTATGAGGTATTTATGTGTCTGTTCATCAGATAAAGTGGCTGTGTATCTCAAATCTCTTCTGCACTGAAAATCCTCATAAGAGAACATGCCTGAAGTTAGATTTTGGTTTTTGAGCAGGCTTTATGCGTGTTTACTGAAATAGCAGTCTGACCTTGCAAAAAATCTGATACTTATAAGAATGGTATTACTCCGGAAATTTTAAAACAAAGCAGTTACAATTTCAAGTTCTTTGTTTAAGCTCTTGGAAGGATAAGGCAATCTTTAGTTGCAAACAACTTTTTTTCCCTGTCTGGCTGCTCAGCCTGCAAATTATTCACTTTTTTTTGACCAGACGATCATGTAGTGACTCTTGCTGTTTTAATTCTTAGATAACAAGTTGTAGAGAGGCACCTCTCTACAATGGTATGCTAAAAATCAGCTTTAAAAGCTTTTATATTTTTTCTTTTCAGATTTTGTAACTACTGGAGAAGATAGATCTCTTAGAATCTGGAAGCAGGGGGAATGCGCTCAAACAATCAGACTCCCAGCTCAGTCTGTATGGTGCTGCTGTGTGTTAGACAATGATGATATTGTAGTTGGTGCAAGGTATTCATGTCTTATTCTCAGTGTATTTTCAGAATTAGATCTGAAAAACCCCGGGTGAAATGGTGTGCATATCTTTGATTGTCATTTCCCACTATGTTTAAAAATACAGCTGTGAAGATGCACGTGAAAATTAAGTTTATGTGCTGTGTTTCAGGCAAAAGGTCATTCTTTTGATATGCAGAATGCAGAGGTAAAAAGAATTATTTGGGAATGTGGTAATACTGAGACTATACTGCGTGAACAACACATTTGATAGGCATATCCTACCTTGGCTTGTATTATGGAGTTTCAAGTTAACTTTTGTAAGTCCGGTAGACCTTTTTTAGCATGAGAGCAAATTAAATAAAAATAAAAGGGGGGAGCGGGGGGGGTGGTGAAGAGTTGCTGGAAATAATTGTGGTTTATGATGACATAGAAGTCACTATTAGAATGTATGTAGTTTTGATATTTAACATACTATTTTTCTTTGAATGTCTTCATTCAGTGATGGAATTATAAGGATATTTACAAAGTCTTTGGAAAGAACAGCAAGTGCTGAAGAGATACAGGCCTTCGAGAATGAGCTTTCCCAAGCATCCATTGACCCTAAAACTGGTGATTTAGGAGATATTAATGCTGATGATCTTCCTGGAAAAGAACACCTTAAGGATCCTGGTAAGTTATGTACAATTCTGTTATGCTAAAGGTGCCTTCAGATCTTGGTTCTGACATACTAAAACTCTCTATTCATTCCAAAATAAAAGCTTGAATAACTTTCGGTAGAATCGCTAAAGAAAGCAGCTTGATTTTGTTCTGCTTTCCATGCACCGATTCTTTTGTTGGCAAGACTGGAGTTGTAAATATTTGTGTGTGTGTGCGCGTATTTTTTGTATACAAAAAAGGTTAAAAAAAAAAAAAAAAAAAAAAATTATTATCCTGAAAAATAATTCAGGAAAAGCTGGCTTTCAGTATGCTGCAGTGTGTTGAAGATGTTCTGGATCTACTATGCTAGCAATGGCAAAAATAAAAGAGACAGCCATATAACTTTCAAAAGTACTACTAAGTTTCTCTCCCCTTCAGCCTCCCCAAGAACAAATTAAAAATAAAAAATATTACGTTCTAGCTTTCAGCTTGAAAAACAGTTTTTCCTCAGTCAACTGGAGTTTACACTTTCCAAGTGCTTGGAAGGTTACTGAGGAAAGTAGTGGAAAAATTGGTAGTTAAGATAACTCTTAAATGCACAAATACGTTTTCCCAGGTGAATGAATAGGTGACTTAAGCCGTCGATTCTAACCAGCAGGTCGTATAAGTCTTAGAATCATATAAAGCTTCCTATCTTTTTAGACCATGAGAGAATATCACCTTTCTTAATTGTGACCTCCCTGGGAAAGTGGTTAACTTTAGAAATACTTAAGGACTGCTTTTGCAACTCAGTCTGGTGGCATGTACCATTACTATAACTGTAAATTGCTATTGTCAGGTATTCCACTATTTCTGTTGCAACATTTACTATCTAGTTTTCTGTGGTGTGACTTCATCTGGTGTGAATTATTTTTTCATCTCTGTATTTGAGTTCTATGTTAGACTTGCTTTCTCTTTCTTAAAGTAAATTTTATTTTTAATTTTCTTAAGTTTCTTTAATCTGTTAAATATTCATGTCTGCAGGAACAAGAGATGGACAGACACGGCTGATTAAAGATCATGGGAAAGTTGAAGCTTATCAGTGGAGTGTTAGTGAAGGAAGATGGATAAAGATTGGTGATGTTGTTGGTTCTTCAGGAGGCACACAACAAACATCTGGAAAGGTTTTGTTTGAAGGAAAGGTATGTACAACACTTAATACACTCTATTCCTTTTTAAGTTAAATGCTGATTTCACATTAGAGAAAAAAGATAACTGTAATATAGATTTAAAAATAGGGATTTTTTTTTATTTATTTTTCTTTTTTGCACATTTTTGATTTAATAAATCAAAAACAGTCCTTATAGGTAGGACTGCTAGGTTCTGTTTTACTTTTGAAATGCATTTTGTAAAATCAACAAACAAATAGAAGTTACTTTGCAGGAAGGCCTCTTGCCAGCTAGTAACGAAAGAATAAAAATCTCTACTATTTATTACTGCTACACCGAAAATTAGGTATAACTGCCTTTCCAAAGAGAGAGAAGTTTGTAGGTGTGTAACTGAAATTACTGAATCATCAGTAATGATGAAACTGAAACATCTGAAATTCTAGGTACCAGGTTTTCTCTGTCCTTTTTTTTTTTTAACTTTGGAATGTAAAGATGGATAATATGAAAAGTAATTTCATTTACTGAAGCATATGTAGAAAAATTTCTGCATAGCAAAGAACTTTGTCTTGTATGCTTTAAAAAACCATAGGGCTTCATTCTTGTGTAGTAGTTGTGTGTTTTTCATCCTGACTTTTTTCAGTTGCCTGACTGCCCTATACCTTCACAGTCAGTCAGGGCTGTCCATGAGTTATTTTGTAATATATTATGACAATGTATGTACAGGTATATTGTTCTAGCCTGTTTTTCTCAAAATACAGAATTATGGAAAATGTAGGGTATAGTTATACGTAAGCTCCAACAAATCTAAGACTATGCAACTACTGTTGATACAATCTGCAAGTTGCAGTTTTGAAGTTTTTCAGCTTAGGCCTGGAGCATTATCAGTCTGCATTTGATATGTCTTTATGCAAAAATTTGCTGACAAGTGCCTCATTTATTTTTGTTTTCATTCGTATAGGAGTATGACTATGTTTTCACTATTGATGTAAATGAAAGTGGACCTTCCTACAAACTGCCATATAACATTTCTGATGATCCTTGGCTGACTGCATATAACTTCCTGCAAAAGAATGATCTAAATCCAATGTTTCTGGATCAGGTGGCCAAATTTATTATAGACAACACTAAGGGGCAAGCACCATTGAATACAAATACTGAATTTTCAGACCCGTTTACAGGTAAAAACAAAACAAAACTTGTGCACAACCAAAAAGTTAAGCATTTGAGATAAAGATGTGTACTTTTAAATATTCTTAGTATCCCTTGATGTTTTCTCTAAGTATATTCCATCACAAGGCTAGAGCATGAACTTAGTAGAATGATTTAGAGCATTTTGTGTTCCATAATGCTGCTGTAAGCCTGCTATGCTTCCCTGGTACTGTAGGTCACTTTACATGCAGACTTAAGAGTTGCAGAATGGTTGAAGCTGGAAGGATCTCTAGAGATTACCAGGTATAATAGGGGGAGCCAATTTGCTCAGGACCACATCCAGATGGCTCCTGAATACTTCCAGCACAGGACACTCCAGCCTCTCTGGGCAACTGCTTAGCCATGTGAGCAATTAAAAAGTGTTTCCTGGTGTCCAGACAGAACTTCCTGTGTTTCAGTTTGTTTTGTCACTGGGCATCCTTTGGAAGATACTGTCTTGGTCATCTTTACATCCTGTGGCCCTTCACTGTATTCTGTGAAATGTCCATCTCTCTTGTGTTGGGGATCTCAGAACTGGCCACAGTACTCCAGAGGCAACTTCCTCGGTGTTGAGTGGAGAGGAAGGCTCACCTCTCCACCTACTGTCAGAATTTTGCCAAGTTAGCCCAGGATGCCTTTAGTCGTCTTTGCAGTATAGTCATATTGCTGACTCATGATCAGCTTGGTGTGCATTAGGACTGTGAAGTCCTTTTCTGCCAAGCTGATTTTTAGTAGTCCCTAGCACATACTGGTGCCTGGAGTTGTTTCTCTCTCTCCAGGTGCAGTGCTTTGAACTTCTCCTTCTTGAGTTTCAAGAGGTTCCTGCTTAGCCAAGTCCCCTTAGGTGGTAAGACAACTAGCCCTCTGGAGTATCAGCCACTCTTAGCATTTTGTTGCTTACGCAGGTTTGCTGGGGATACACTGTTCTACATCATCCAGATCATTAACAAAGGTGTGAAGCAGGATTAGTTCCAATAACTGACATGTAGGGTCCATTGCTGCTTAGTAGCTTCCAACTAGATGTTGTGCCACTGATGTCACCCTTTGGGCCCATGTCTTCAGTCAGTTTTCAATCCATCTCACTGATCATCAAGACTTCAGTGTCCTAGTTCTTGCACTTGTTTTGTGTCCTCAAATGGTGGAGGACATGGCACAGATAGACCTGACAAGAAGCTTATCAAATCTGTGAGGCTTTTGTCAGAGCAAATCTTTGAACAAAATGTTAATCAAGCCAGCTGTATCTTTTTTCAGTCTAATCTTTCTTTTTTAATGTAAGAAAATCCAACTTTTTATCCATCTGGGCTAACAGTGGCCAGATGCTATTAAGGCAATGGATAAAATACAAAAATTTAACTAGAGAAAGAAATGAAATTGAGTAAGATACGTAAGTTAACTTCTTGTCAGGAAGAAAATGAAAACTATTATTTTTAATTTATTAAAAAGCATATAATTACTCAACAGCTGAACTGTGTTAATTGATTACATAGTCTCTGCATTACAGTCTAATCCACTATTCAGATAGTTCCACAAAGTTGTAGGTAGGAACAAAATGTCATGACAGTAATTAAGCTAAATCTTTTTTTTTCTTGCAGTGAACTAGAAATGATTTTAGAGGCCATCAGTCAGGTTCAGATGCATCACATGGAACTGCAGTTGTATAAACCTATGCTCATACCTTTTAACTTGACTCGGTCCAAATGTACAATGCTAATGTTCTAGAAAAAAAGTTCTGACTCTGAAATAATCAGAATTTTCTTGAGCACAGGGGGAGCTGTGTAAAGAGGATCTAATTTGTCATAATGCCACAATAAGCCATAAGACATATTTGATGTTTGCCTTTGTTTTTCAGTTGTGTTTGTCTGAAGATACTGATACTTTACTAACATCAAGGTATGTGTATATGTTTCACTAGGTGCTGGGCGTTATGTTCCAGGCTCTTCATCTCTGTCAAATACAGCCCCTGCAGCAGATCCATTTACAGGTAATATAATAATAATCTTTACTGTAATTTGTCTTGCCAGAGTTCAGTTAGAGTTTGTTTGGCTCACGGGCCCTGTTTCTTCCTCTCCTCCATGTGGGGTGGCACTGTGGGACGGATTGATAGAGTGGAGCCTGTACAGATCTGTTCAGCAGAGGAGAAAGCCCTCTGCTTGTCTGGTCTGCCTCACGTCACTCTTTCCTCTACAGCAAAGCAGTAAGATATTAACTGCTATGTCTTGCCAATCTTATAGGCATGGCCAGCTCAGGATCGGGCATTTTTATAGAATGACTTTTGTTTTTTCTCATTATTCTCTTTATTTTACTATGTAAATAGTAACTATGGCACCTATATATACTAAATTCTAGATTCTCATCCTTCTAGCTTAAATTTCTTTTCATTTGTAATAAGCCTGTTTGTAAAGGCATCTCATTCTGCCTAGTAGCTTTTGATCCTCAGAAGAGGGTCACGCAATCATAGACCTTCCCTCAAAGCTCTCTAACTACTCTTAATGCTCTGCAAGTCTTTCTTGGCAGTATCACTGATGTGTAGGTGGAAGAGTAGCAGGGGTTAAAGTATGGGGGCCAGGCAAGCTGTGGCAGTCCCTCTGACATCCTGCATCCCAACTCCCAGCAAACAACAAACCTCCCAAGATAACAGGTCACATTAGTAGATAGGTGTCTGTGTGCCCTGCTGGAAGAAACCTCTCACCACTTCTGCTTTCCTTTCCCCGTTTTTGCACATGCTAGCTAAAGTCTCAGCTGGCTCTGATGCATCCTCTTTTGTGTGTTTGTCCTCATCACTGCCAGTTATATTATTTGTTCTGCAGTTGCATGTGTCTGTGAGGAGCAGAAGCCTTCCTACTGTTGCTTGAAGTTAAAGCATTTCCCATCTTGACAGTCTTCCTCCATACCCTCTCTACTGTGGTCTCCAGCTGTCCCTCTTCCTTTTTTTTTTTTTTTTTTTTTTTTTGTGTGTGTGTGTGTGTGTGGCTCAGTTTTTCATCTCTAAAAATCTAGACTGTCTCCTCTGAACTCTGCTGGTGGTTCATGGCTTCGGCATCTGAGTACTTGGTACCACATCCAGAACCCACCGTCCTTCAGGAGAGGCCATCACTGCCCCAGGCAGAGGGAGAAGGCAGGCCTGGGTAACAGCCTGGAGCTCTTAATGGTCACAGCACGTTGTACCAAGGGTGTTGGTATCAGCGGTGCCAGAGAAACTGCCTGAATGTCACTGAACAGTCACTTAGCTTGTGAGTGCCATCACTGCCACCAGCACTACTCTCACACACACATACAGAAAAAATCTGTAAGTTTCAAGAAGAGTTAGAGGACTTTTTTCTGTCAGTGCAAAATAATACCCTTAGTAGTGATATTTCAAAGCTACCGATTAAAAGCACGTTTACACTACCTCTTTGCCAGTGGTGGTGATGAAAAAGTCTAACCTCTCCATTCAGGTGCTGGTCGCTATGTTCCTGTTTCAGCATCAAATGTAGTAGCTCCAGTGGGTGGGCATGATCCATACACAGGTAAGAGTGAGGCCTGCCACGTAGAGAGCATTGCTGATCTTTTTCTTTGGTTGTTGTTTTGATGTGGATTCCATGCTGTTATAAATTTTATATTTAAGCATTATAAGCAGATTGAAACTGCTTATATTTCAGAAATTATTAAAAAAAAAAAAAAAAAAAAAAAAAAAAAAAAAAAAAACAAGGGGAACAAAGCCTTTTTTTTACACTTAAGAATTGTAGAATATCCTGTATTGGAGGAGACCCACAGGGATCATCAAATCCAACTCCTGGTTCTACACAGGACCACCCAAAATTCAAACCCGGTGTCTGAGAGTATTGTCCAAACACTCCTTGAACTGTGGCAGCTTGGGGCCTTGAGCACTGTGCTGGGAATCCTGACCGCACTCTGGTGAAGAGCATTTTTCTAACACCCAGCTTGACCCTCCTGTGCTACAGCTCCATGCAGACTTGTATGAGTGCAGTCTGCAGACTAAATTGCATAGTCAGTGTGGTGGCTATGTTGAAAAAGAGTGTTTTGTTGCTGAGAATTTGCTCTATCAGTGTTCTTGTGTTCTTTGCATCTGTTGTAGTTTTCATGGAAATAAACGCAAACTATTCCTTTTGGAGTGATCTCCATGCTGTAGTGCCACGTGCATAGAAGCTTTATAATATACATTGGGAATCTGCTTAATGAGAAGATTTTTGGTATGCTAGTAGCTGTTGCACAAGGAAATAAATATATACAGTTTTAGGGGAAATTATACAATGTAATCTACCAATTCATCTGTGATTCTAGAAAATCATAAAGCTTTTTACTAATATTGTGATGTTGGTTTACTCTTGCATGTGATGTAACTTTGTCATATCTGCAGATCTAGATCTCTGCCTATTTATTATGAAAATAATGAGGAGCAGTAGAAGCTTTTATTCTAAAGCCAGAGAGTTTTCATGCCTTAATTGCAGTATCAATTTCTGTGACTGTATTTTTGTTTCAGTGTAATTCAGATATCACATAAAAAATCATACTTAACAAATTTGTCATAAGGGGAAGAACAGCTTGTGAAGGGTTGCTTTAGGTTTTAACCCTTGCACATAAAATGTGCATAAAAACAATGTAAAGAAAGACAGCTATTGCTTAAGCATTAAGGTTTTTATTAAAAGAAAAAAATCCGAGTGATGAACAGTGGGAAAGTCTTACTGGTAGGGTAATAATCTGTATCAGATGCCTTGGTATGCTGTTAAACTTCTCTTTTTTTTGTTTATGTAGGAATGGGTGCCTACCAATCAGCTAAAGCTGAAAACATTTATTTTCCTAAGAAGGATGCTGTCACCTTTGACCAGGCCAATCCTACACAGATCTTGGGTCAGTACTTTAATTTCAAGGATTTTTTTTTATCTGTTTAAAAGAAATAACTTTATTTTCCTTCAAAAATCTAAATATTTCCAATAGTTTTCCTGCTCTTTCTCAGTTTTGACCTTTTCAAATTAAAGTAATTGCTTTAATGGTGACTGTATTAGAAGGCTTAGGAATTCTTCTGAAGTTTACTCCCCTTTCTGTCTAATGCAGATTATCTAGTTCTTTTCTTTCTCCTGCTGTCTGCTTTTGTTCAGTGTTTTGTTTACAAAGCTGGTACATCTGAGCACTGAGATTTTTTTCTCCTAGCTGCTGGATATATGGGTCATATGCAATCCCTTTCCAGTTTTGCTTATGAAAGTTTAAAAGCACTAGACACTCATACAGTGTAATCTGCACTACATTGGAGGCATTCTCTAGTTTCATAGAGTCAAGTGGTCTCTTCTGTGTTTAATCAGAACATTTTGCATTACAGAAAATGATACACAATATTTAGTAGTAATACACACTTTTGATGAATATTGCTGTTGTCTTTTTTCTTTCTGTTTACCCATCCATATTCTTGTTCTGCAGTGAAACTATTTCATAAAATCTCTACTTGTCTCCAGTTTTGTTTTTTTTTACAGTATGTTCTTGTGGAGTGCCTTAATGCGGTTATGAGTTTTGTAAAACCAGTTTGTATTCACGCTGTAGGAAAATACAATACCTGGTTCAAACATCTCCAGATTAAAATTATTTTATTCAAATATTTTTCATTTCTTCTGCATCTTTGATTGCATGTAGGCTAAAATCTGAATTCTGATTCAGCACTATAGCATTAAGGAGGCTTGATAATAATATTTGTTGTGATGATTGAAATTACTTCTCACAATTTCAGATTTCTAATGTTTTTAAATGATCACAGCAGTTGTAACTACTTCAGTAAAATACTGCAAATCCAGTTTTTTGTAAAGAGTTTTGTTAAGTTGAAAATTATACCTCTTAATTGATCTTACAGGTAAGCTAAAGGAACTTAATAGCAATGCTGCTGAAGAACAAAAACTTACAGAAGATGACTTGATAATCCTAGAAAAGTTACTGTCTGCAACATGCAATACCTCTGCAGAAATGCCTACAGCACAACAAATCCAAACTTTATGGAAAGCAATTAACTGGCCAGAAGGTACACGTTTGCAATTATTTTTTATACTGTTGTCTCATCAGTACTTCACTATGAACCAGAACTCTTTGTTAATGCTGGAAGTTACAAAGTCTGTCCCAAAGAGTTTATAACCCAGACAAAACCCAGCGGAGAACATAACAGGAGTCAGCAGCGTGAAGTGCAGAACTGTTAATTAGTTGTCAGATGGTTGTTGGCACAACAACAAAGGTAAAAGAGGAATTTGATACAAACATCAGTCACAGTTATTTCATTAGCAGGAGCTTCTTCAAGAAGCTCTGAGGCCTGTTAGGAAATAAAGCAAAGTTAGAGTTCTATCAGATGAGAGGTAAAATTACGGAAGTGAGTTATTTAAATGTATGTGAATATATATCACAAAATGTCTTCTGTGTAATATGATGGGAGTTACTGAAGTTAGGTTATGCAGTCTGGATTAGTTAAATGACATTCTGAATGAATGAATGCAAGTGGAGTGATACAGTGTCATTAGGTAACATTGTCAGTACTGACAGACTGGCTGAAAAGACTACCTTGTTTATGAACATATATCCTGGAAGAATTGGATACATTGCATATACAAATAGCTAAACATGCAATGTTTAAGATGAACTGCTTTTTAAAAGTGAATCTTAAAAGCTTATTAACAGGAAAAATATTTTTTTTAAATTGAAAATTGCTTACAGTATAGAACTGGGAGTTGGTAGTGGCTAATGTCTTTGTACTTTCTGATGTCTGTTTCTGATAACAAGTGTTAATTTTACAGATACTGCTTATCTGTGGGGAAAAAATGCTCAGTGAGTTGCTAAGCAGGTTCAGTTTCCTTGATATGAGTGTAAGCTTAGCATACTGGTAACAGACCTTAGGAGCCAAATAGATTTGAAATTTAGGGAAATTGAGAGGGAAGTACTGAACAAACTGTAAATATGGGTTTCTTATTGTTATACCCAGCTAATCAGTTGAATGTATTTTATTTTTCTTCTAAACTATGTCTGAGAGTTGAAGTTGGCCTAAAAGCAACCTTGCTTTTCCTGCAATCAGTTCTGTATCTATACTAAACTCTGAGATACAGCATGAGGATAAATGGTGATGGTATCTGTGTATTCAGTCACTGGGAAGCTTTGAGAAACTCCGTGGAGTCTATCCTAAATTAAGCAGCAGTTCTGCAGACATATGTAATATAATATATATATCATTATATATATTATATTATATGTCATATATGTATATATATATATGTGTCATTAATGGCTTTGTTTCTTTATTACATTGTTAGTGTCTTCCCAAAGTTAGGGATTTAAAAGCATCTGCTACTGAAGCAAACTCACCAGCCTGTTCACACCAAATGCAAATTTAATACTAAAATATATTTTTCTTGTTTCTTAGATATTGTCTTCCCAGCCCTTGACATTCTTAGATTGTCTGTCAGGCATCCCATTGTGAATGAGAACTTCTGTGGTGAAGAGGCTCATGTGCAATTTATCCATCTCCTCCTCAAATTTCTGAACCCTCAAGGAAAGCCAGCAAACCAGCTGTTGGCACTTAGAGCTCTTTGCAATTGCTTTGTCAGCCAAGCAGGCCAGAAGCTTCTGATGGAACAGAGGGATGAAATAATGACGCAAGCAATAGAAGTGAAATCAGGCAATAATAAGAATGTCCACATTGCACTTGCAACACTGACATTGAACTATGCTGTATGTTTACATAAAGTGAACAACATTGAGGGCAAAGCTCAATGTTTATCAGTTATCAGCACAGTTATGGAAGTTGTTAAAGATCTTGAAGCTGTTTTTAGACTCCTTGTGGCTCTGGGAACACTAATCAGTGATGATAAAAATGCTGTGCAATTAGCTAAGTCTCTTGGAGTTGACTCTCAAATAAAGAAGTATGTCTCTGTGTCCGAACCAGCTAAAGTAAAGGAATGCTGTAGATTTGTTCTTAATCTGTTGTAATTGTTTTACTTAGCATTTGAGCAACACACCGTGTGCAGAAGAACATATGCTTTTGTTCATATTTTGTGACAGAATATAATGGAGAAAATACTGTGGATGAACTTATTGATTTGTTGTGAATTGCAGAGCAAATAAAACTTTTCACTCTCTTCACTTGGCTACTTTTCTGAAGTCTGCTATGCAGAGTTGTTTCAGAAAGCCCTTCTGATGTAGCTCAGATCAAAATAGATCACTAAGTCAAAAAGTCTCATTCCCTAAACATCATCTGGACAGAAATGTAAGAAAGGGCTGTGATCCAGAGATGCCAGCTCCCTTGCCCGCCCAACCATGTTTCCACATTTCAGTGCAATGACTGTTTCTTGACCATGCTGTTTGCCAGCAGAGAAAGAGTCCTGATGATAGAGGGTCTGGTGAATAGTGCTTTTCACCAACTTGTTAATCAGCATTAGCTATACTAACTGGTCAAATGTGAAGTAAGGAAGTGACATTCACATGATTTCCAGCATCTTCTTTCCACTTCTTTTTAAACTTGGGTATCATCTGTCTTTTCCTGTTTCTTAATCTAGAATTAAGTGACTTTTTGAGGAGTGGAATCTTGAACTGCTATATAGACAGTGTTTCAGTGGTAAATATTTTTCAGTTTGCAAAATTGCTTAAACAAGCTTCTTAGATTACTTTAACTTTTCTTGTACTGATTTATAGCAAAACTCTTACTTTGAAATATGTTAGAATGTATTAGATGATAAAAAAGAAAACGAGACTATTTGAAGAGAATGGGGAAGAAACTTAAATGCAAATAACGTGACAGGCAATAGCAGAAACTGAAGTCAAATTTTATGAAGTAGTTTCATAAAAATCACTGTGGTGTCTTTGAAAAGGGGAATTTATAAGTTCCTCCTTGTGTTTGTGTGGAACATCCTGTTTTCCAGCTTTTTCTTCTTGTCCCTTAATCTGTCACTGCTCACCTATGAAGAGCCTGGCCCCAAAACTCTTATACATCTGCCCCTTAGATATTTGTAAGTATTGATCTTTCCTCAGTCTTATCTCCTCCAGAGTGAAGAGAGCCAGGTCTCTGCCTTTCCTCATACAGGAGATTTGTCAGGCCCCTAATCATCTTCTTAGATCCTAGTGATTGTTCTGTTACCCTGTGCCTGCTGGGGAATGAAAAACTGCAGAACTCTCACAGATGTACCACTGTTGTTTAGAGCAAGTTCAGCGCGACTTTAAAATAAGTAATTATATTACCATAATAGAAATTGTTAAAAAAAGGCCAAGTTTTTCTGGCACAGGAGTTCTTTATCACAATACATGCCAGACGTGGATTTTGTGACCAAGAGCTCTCACTTTTTCTGCTCCATCTCAGCTCAGCTGTGTTGTGTTACCAGCAAATTTGTTTGTCAGATCAGTATACATACTGTTGGAGATATCCAAATAATTTTGTCAGGACGGGATCTCTGATAAAAGCAGATTTTATTCGCGATTGCAATGGCGGGCGTCCCG
>JAOWBP010004700.1:52966194-53002619 GCA_028571105.1 Tragopan temminckii | reverse complement strand
TTGTTAAACAAAGAGTGCAGAGGGGAAGTGCCCGATCTTCCTCAATACCTTCTTCAGGCACTCCCTGAGGCATGTAATGAATTGTCCTTTTAATTTGCGAACCCCAATAAAGTAGAAAGGCCCCTGAAAATGAACTATTAGTTCCAATAAAGGACCCAACTGGTAGCAGAGGCATGAAATTAACAAAATTCTTATTTTGTTCTGATGCAGAAACAACATTCAATTCCCACAATACTTAGCTTCATAGCTGCACACATCCTGCTACAATTCTGATCAATTTTCAGATACATATAATCACCAACAGCCTTAATCAGGGCCTTCATCACCATCTCTCAAACCTGATCGATCGTGGGTGCAAGTACAAGACAGACCGTGACATCATACGGGATTTAAATTGCTTACCTATAGGTCAAATCACCCAGGAATCCATTCTAGAATGCTACCTTCAGGAAATAGTTCAGTGAGTTCAGGTGCCTGTATACAATTGTTCTTGACCCTCCTGCTTCCACATGTTGTACTCTATACAAGCGCCGTTCTAAGAAATCTATACTCGTGTTTCGATTTTGTTATCGTGGTCTTGCTCTGTTACGTGAAAACTGCCTTGATTTCCCAGACCAAAAGTATTAGAATCCATAAACACACTCTGGAAATTTTAAGAAATGGCATATTAAGAGATCCAGCCCGGCGTTCGGCACACCGACACCACACGCCCCGCAGGAGAACTGAAGGAGAACGCGCTCATGCAGCGGGGGGGATGGTGGCACCCCGGAAAGGGCGGGCTGCGCGGCGGAAGCGGCAGGGCCGGGGCGGGGCGGGGCGGGGTGCTTCGATCGCCGCCGCCCGAGGCGTAACCGCGGGGCCATGCCGGGCCGGAAGTCGTCGAAGGAGAAGAAGCGGCGGCGCTCCCGCTCCTGCTGCCCTGAGGGAGCGGCGGGCGGCGACAGGAAGCGGCGGAGCGCCGAGTCCGGCCGGGCTAAGCCGGAGGTAAGGGGCAGAACAGCGGGGGCTGCGGGTGGGCGGGCAGGAATCCGCGCGGTGCCTTTCTTCCTCTGAGGCGTTCCGCGTTGTGACGGGGCTGGTCAGTGAGCGGCTCGTGTGGTCTCCTTGCAGGTCCGGGCTGACCTTCCTTGCGGTGATGCCTGTAGTTGTTTGACAGCCTGTGAGTTAATGCGAAGGGAGGTTTGATTCTTTGTGTTTTCACCGTGCTGCTCCGTTTCGCATTGCGCAGCAATTTTTGGTAACGTTTTTGGTTACTGAAACTTTTTGTAATGCTTCCGGAGTTAAAACGGCGTTTGAAAACTCAGAATTCCACTTCGAGGTGTCTTACAGGTGTGAAGCAAAAGCCTGTCACTGTCGCAGGTGAAGTGTTACGTTTCTAGAAAACATGAAAGCTGTACTTGTCTTTCTGATTTCAGGAAGAAAAATGCAATGTACTATCTGGAGAAAAAGCAGAAGAACCTGAGCAACTCAGTGATGTAGAGGAAGGGGGATTAGATCTCAGCGTGTCTCTCAAACCAGTCAGTTTCTACATTGCAGACAAGAAGGAAATGCTTCAGCAGTGTTTCTGTGTCATAGGGGAGAAGAAACTACAGAAGATGCTGCCTGACGTTTTAAAGGTACTGAAATGCCTTTTTGCGTGTGCTTTGCAGAAGCTTGAATGCTCAAGTAGCAAAACGCATTTCTCTCTCAGGTGTAGTGGCCTTTCAGCTTAAAATTTGCCTATATACTTCTTAAATAAAGATTACATCAAGTCTTTGAAAGGGAGACTTCTTAATGATTTCATGTGGTTGTTTCTCAGCTTACTCGTTTTTTTCCACACTGCTGTAACTGAACTGGGCAGCTATTTTTACAGCACCTGTCTGTACTTGTTATTCATCTGCAAAAGGAGTTCTAATTGCGTGGAATGAATTCAGTCATGTCCAGTAGTAAATATTCTGATGTGCTAATAAAAGCTTGATTTGTATTTGTGCTATCCAAATTTCTTGAAATCGTAAAATCCCTTCTAGTTAAACAGCTCCTGCAAGCTGTTACTTTTCTGGGGTTTAATAGCAGGACCTGTAGAGTTTTATTGACTTAGAATGCTTTTTGACTGCTGTGAAGAGAAGGACTTGGTGAAGATAAGAAAGTCTACCAGTCTGTACAGAGAGAGAGGCTGCAAGTGAAGTGCTGTTTTTGTGCTGTTTTTGTGCTATTTTAGTTTAGTGTTAACTAATAGGTTTTCAATTTTTGTCTTATTTTTTATTTTAATCTGTAAGTCAGGTTACTAGTATAAGTGAGGCAGGGCAGACGTTTTAAGCTCTTAGTAAATTGCATGCAGTGTAATTCATTTCTTATCTGAGAGAGATGAAGAGGAGTAGTGTGGCTAGAGGCAAAGGCATAACTGATGCGGAAAGGAAATTACACAGTAGTGTTAGGACCAAACTGACAGTAAAGTAATGTGCTAGATAAGATGTTCAGCACTGATTAATTTTGGTACATGTAAATGGTGTCGTAGTTCATTTAGAAATGCAAAATTATCATTTCACCCTGAGGACACCAGGAAGTACAAAAGATGTGAAAGTGGCTGGAATATCCATAGGCTAAATAAATGTGTGATATCAAGCATGAGAAGTGAATCACAATTTATGTATTTTTACTACTACTTTTTTATGGAAAAAAAAAAAGTGATACATAATTCTTCTTGGTGCTTTGTCAGTACCACCATTGACTTCCATTTGTGAACTTGGATTCAACAATTGTTTTTGGTTTTTGCAGACTTAATTATGTAGTTCACCTCCTCCTGAATGATGGAGAAATACCAATGATCTGAGCTGCAGTCAGTTTGCTCTTCTGTGCTTTAGACCTCTGTCCTGTTATTTCTACTGATCAGTGTTACAGCAGCAGTAATAAGTCCCAACAATCAAGTAACTAATATTGTTTATTGCTTGATTTTTTTTTTTATTTTATTTTTTTGAACAAAACACAAATGAACTGAAAATTCTCAACTGTTTTTGGTGGTTGTTACACCAGAATCAGCTACCTGATGTTCTTCAATAGTGGCATCAGTGCAGGTTAGAACAGTGAATAGACTTAGATTCTGAATTACTTTGTAGGGCTGGAGATATACTTAGCATTAGTAATTATTTTTTCCTCAGAAATGTTTACTAGCCTGTGGCCTGTCTGTCTGTCTTCTTAGAGCTGTTCCATGGATGAAATCAAAAGACTTTGCTTGGAGCAGTTGGAGATGTTGTCTGAAAAAAAACTGTTGAAGATACTTGAAGGTATGAATGAAACTTTTAGGCACCACTGTACACAGAGAATAAGGAAAGCAAAAGTAGTCTGCCTTTAACTGCGCCTGTGTTTCCAGGTACTGCTATGTATGTATAAATACGTGTATGTATATGCTAGTCTTTACCTTTTAATCTTGGGTGAAAACATCCAGTAATTCTGAAGGTGTTAGGGACATGTTCAAAACGTGACTGTGTAATCTTCCTTTCCTTAGTACTCAAACTAAGAGCAAAGCTTTTGACTTGAATGTGGTAAAGCAAAGTCAGGAATATGGAAGTACTGTTTGGAATCCATTACTTCGGGTAACTTAATGTTAAGTTACCTCCTGGTTCTTTGCAAGGGATGTCTTGTGTACCACAATACCAGATCAGTAGTATTAACAGTTGCACTAGATTCTTCAGGGTAGTTAAAGAATTCTTAGTGCATGTCTCTGCTCTGCTGAGACACACAGTTCATACAGTTTTATTAAGGCTATGACGTTCCAGTGTTTCAGTATCTTACTGGACTTCCGCTTAGTTTTTAAGGACTCCAGAATTTATTTGTAGACTTGTTACTGTCTTCTCAATTAATGGAGCAGTTGAATCCTGAACGGTACAGAGTACCTTCTACTACTTACGTCTCCTGTGCTTTATTTTTATTGCTTATCATATTGTGGTAACAAGAGGAATTTTTTTCATAATACAGTATAACTGAAAAAATGTTAGTCACATGTTAGCAGGTGTCTTGTGAATAAGCTTTTTGTTTCTGTCCGTGTCTGACTTTAGAACATCTGTTTCAACTGTTTCAGATTTCAGTAGAGTTAATCATTAAGGTAACTATACAGCATTAATTATGCTAGGTGCCTAAACTTGCATGTTTGAAATTGTGTATATCTAGGCAAGAGTGGAGCTGATTCTGATACTGACGAGGATGGAGATGGAGAAGACAAGACTGGAGGTGAATCAGTCAGTCAGTGAGTAAAAGAGAACAGTTCAAAACTTAATTTAGAAATACTGAAAACAAAACTGGGATTTTTCATGAAGAATGATCAAATGTAATGTTGAGAGATTCAATTGATTTAATCTTAATTATATAATTACTTTAGTAAAATGGCAGTGAGCTGTTAGTGCTAGCAAGCATTACGCATCCAAACATGTTTTGATAATGTTAGGTAAGTGAGTTTCACGCTGGCATTATTTCCCATCAGTTGAGTTGTGATAAATGAACATATGCTGCAAAAGTGAGGTTGTGTGAATCATGTTAACATTCTTCAGTTGAACTACAGTGGATTGAATAACCCTTCCCACTGAAATCCGTGAACTTCTTGTAAAGAGTTTTTGGGCTGAGATGTATTGCTTTCCTTCCATCCTTATTTCTGGTCCTTCATTCCTCTCCCAGTTGGAGCGGCACTGACACTTAACTGTTCCTGTGTTCCTGTTGAGGATGTAGCATAATGTCTGGAGTTTCAAGTACCGAGGTTTGTAGTTGTTCATTCTTAGGCTAGCATCTGCAATTTTGCAATGGCCAATTTTTTTTTTTGTTCTTAACCTTTTTAAAAAAATACTTCTTTGTTTTTTAGGACACAAGTCTTGTATCGTATGTTACTAAGTGACTTCTGTATTGAAAGAGTAACCGCTTTCTGGCAATTTCTAAAAAAAGTAGTCAAGGGGAAAAGAGTGTTAGTAGTTGTCACCCACGATGTATCAAATTCTAGGAATCTAAATCTGTAGAAGTCAAAACAATAAGCATGCCAGAAAGCTAAAAGTTTTTCTGTTTTGATTGCTGACTTGTTTACAGCTGGTCCGCACATTCAGTGCACAAATTTAATAAGTCCCTTGAGACATTGTGGACTTAATACCAGTGTCAACTTGTTAAGGTACTTGTTAGTTGCTGTTTTGGTAAGTTCATCCAAATTTACTGAGTAGAAACAGATTTGGGAAAAATAATGATAATACTTTAAATTTCATGTCTAGTCAGTAGTTTTGATTCAAGAGAAACCTCACATTTTTTTTCAGAAGTTATAAAGTCGTTAAAATTGTTTCCTTTGATCATATTTCATCACACATCAGGTTTTTAGAAAATTGAGTGATACTAAAAGAAGTTAATTTTCAGTATTTTTCCTGTGATGTAATACTTCATAAATCTGTTTCATCTGAAGTTCCATTTGGAACTGATTTGAGACTGTATTCCCTGCTTTGCTGTTTTTACATGGTTTGTGAATGCTGTCAGTTCACTCCTTTAGTGAGACTATTTTTATCTTTTGGTCTTTAACCCTCTGCTGACTATTGAAAATATTAACTATAAAAATAGAATGCTGTTTATGTAAGTAATTTAAATGTATTTATCTCTTTATTGATGATTCATGTTTTGCCAGTGAATTTTGGAATTAAATGGAAAGACAACCTTGTTGGCTAAAGAAACCACTGAAAATGTTCAGAGGTTTGATGTCTGAAGGAATGTTATTTTTTTTTTGTAAAAATCTAATTCAAAAGGTATTTACTACTGCAAAATAGATGTGATATTCAGATTATTGACAGTAGTAATAAAACATGTACTAAAAAAAGAAACATATTACTATAATTTACTGGGATCATATGTTCATGTGTATAATGTGAGCAAACAGTATTTTGCATTGAAAAATCTAATGTGCATGAAAGAAGGGGATTTTAAATTTGTTTGCTATGACTTACTTTTAGATCAGCATATTGTCTGCTAATGTTAGCGGAGGCATGATGTTGTGCCCTTAAACATGTACCCCAGAATAGATAATTAGGAAAAATATTGTAAATAAGCCATGGAAGTAAGATTAACAAACTGAGAATGAAATTGAACTGTGAACTGAACTGATTCTGACTGGCCACAAAATGGTGTGGAATGCTTACCTATTAAATGACGACAGTAACAGTTCACTATCAGTCCAGTCCAGCCAACTCTGGGAAATTAAAAAAAAAAAAAAAAAAAAAAAATACAACCCACAAAATGTACTGTGAAAGCACTGTAGGGATCCAGAGTTTTCTATCAACAGTAAGTAGTCTGTGTAAGAATATGCTTCTGCCATAATCAGTGATCCTGTCAAGACAACGGGAAGAAACTTTACAACAGTTTTTGATGTGTGATTTCCTTTTTATAACTTCTTTTTATGTAGCTGTTCAAATGGATATAGGTAAGTTCACAGCAATTGTTCAAACCCATAGAGGTCACTCTTTTCTGGCAAACGAGTGATCTTAATTCCTCGATGAAATTTGGTTTTAGAGCTCTGGGTGGTATCGAATGTGGAATCTCTTGCTTTTGTTCCTCATGAAAATTTTTTGTGCAAGCTCAGACTTTTCCGTGTAATGCATTGCTATCCAGTAGAGAGGTGACAAGATAGTTCAAAAGAATGAAGAATGTGCAAGGGAGGATGGAGTGTGAACAGCTCTTAGTGACGAGCAGGTGTTATGGGGACATCACAACCTTATTTTGGTGACTAAATATAAAAAACAAAAAGCCTGTTAGGAGTTGCTTTAAAAAAAAGACATGGATCCCTCCAGAGGCAGGCCTGTAACAATCCCCATGTCCCTCTAGCTGCTGGCTATATAAGTTTCAAGGTTTGCAGCCCCACTTCGGTTGCTGCTCAGTGCTCTTTGCATACATGGCAAACTTTTCAGCAGTTCATCCAGACCTGTGCTGTCTCCAGTAGCTGACTCTTACGCTGTTAATCTCTTGGGTTTCTATCAGGGCTGTGGGCCGTCAGTTTGAATGCTTGCAGACTCTGATCTCTCTCTCAGGAATTTGGCCTTTAATATTATAGTCTTTGGCATGTGACTTTCAAATATCTCATCCTATTTGATAGTTAGACTAGCCTGAGGTACTGTATGCATGTTTTTCATTATATTTTATGGCAGCACAATTTTGCAGGTCCTTGTCAGGTGTAGTCCTCCATGCAGTTGCTGGCAGTTAGACGTACAGACAGTAGACTCCTGCCACTTGGGAGAATGGTTGGCACTGGAATTCAGCAAGGGGGCAGAGTAGACTTGATCAGGTGCAAGATGTATGTACTGTCCAGAAATCAGCTGATGATCACCTGGCCCATTTCACCTCCTTTTCTTTCTATTTTCTATGTGCTTGTTCTTGTCCAACGTTCCCTCATCTCTCCCCTTTTCCTACCTTTGATCTTTTCTCCAAACATTGTAGAATGGCCTGCATAGTCCCCTTAAACATGTGCTGCTGTAAGTTTTACACAGTCCTGAGATGTTCTTCCCCAGAAACCTGTACAAACCCCTTGCTGCTGCAGGCAGAACCTCACTTCAGGCTGCAAGGTGCTCTTACTACTCTTATCAGGTTTCTTTCCTAGTAGGTTGTCTGGTTGCTTTCCTCTGACAACTCTAGAAGCGATTCAAACAAGGTGATCCCTCTGTGTAGATCATGTTGTATGTCTGCTTACCATTGTTCTTCTTACTGGATCTTTGTGTTTATGGTGACTTACTGTTAAAAGCACAAACTCGTGGACAGAGAGCACAATCAGGAGTTGAGTGTGATGAGCTCAGAAAGTGATAGGAGAACAAAAACTTTATGGGAAATTTATGGGAAAGTGTACTGTGATAGTGTCTTGGACAAGTTTAACTGGTGATCTGTGCTAACATCTGGCCTTAAAAAACAGAGGACCACTGAGGCTTAGGTTCTGAGCTGCTGGCTGAAGCTGATGCAGGAAGGGTTGTTTTCCCCATACTAGTATGCGTGGACTCACTAGACCATTGCATACAGCAAACCTGATTTATTTGTAGAATTCGTGGACTTATCTTACTTCTAGCTGGTGAGGGCTCTAAGCTGTCTTGCAACACCTGTGGCTTTTGTGGTACAAGATGATGACTTGGATAGAAAATAAATGAGCAAACTTTCTTTGTAAAGAGGCAAAGTTTAAATTATTTTGTTAAGGAATTGCCATGCATATACAACTTCCTATTTGACATTTGAACATCTAGTTTGCATTGAGTCTTTCTTTTCCAGCCTTGCCTAGGCCTGAGGAAGTGAAAGTATTGGGAGAGTACTTTTTGCATTGACTAAGTAGGAAAGTGAACTTAAAGGACACATACCATTGAGATGTATCACGGTAAATAGTTTTTTCCTATTTTATTATAATGACATTGAACAGTGAATTTCTTTTGAAGGGTTCTTAATTAAGGCGCAGAACTTTTAGGGATCTTTCTTCAGGTGTGTTGTAGCTGTTTTGTTTTGTTTTGTTTTTTTTTATTAACAGGCACATTCCTCTAAATAATTGCACTATTCCACACACATTTTAGTTGCATTGGGTGAAAACAAGAGAGAAGCAGTGGATCTGTTGACTTTTAACCTCTACTAACATAGGAAAGGAAATAGCCATCAAGATAACAGTCTCTCAGACCATGTTGGCAAGAACTTTTATGGCACTCTTTTTTGTTTGACTTGCTCACTGGACACCTGAAAAAAAACCATCATTGAGAGCATGTGGAAAAGAGGGTTTTTTTTCCAGCTATGGGATAGGCCTACAGGGTATTACTGAAAAGTTTTTGAAGTCATTACGTTTAAATCTTTGATACCAGAATCTTCCTGTCTTTTCTATAGTGCTGTTTAGATCCAGCAGGTGGAATGGTTGCATTTTTCTGAAATCAAAGCCACACTGACATTCAGGGTAGAAAATTGGCAGTTCTATCAAAATGCTCAATGGACATGGCAACTGAACTACTTCTAGATTTTGAGTCCTTTGTTGAGGGCTGTCCTTCATTCTCTCTCTGTATATTTCACTATTTTCATTTTGTCTGAACGTGTACAGAATGTGTGAAGAATGTAAATACTTCACAGAAGTGTCTCTTCCTAATCCCATGCATAAAGCATGTGTAACCTTTGCAGGTCATGAGCAAAAGTCAGTAAATTGAAGAAATAAACATGTATATTGAATACTACTTAGCAATTGAGTTTCATTTCCTTTTAAGAAGCAGCCCTTAGTGAAAAAGTGATACTGTATTACAGAAAAGGTGGGTGGTGGTGGGGTAAAAATAACTTAATGAAAACAGCTTCTTAATTCAAATGAAGAGAGTAAATATGATCTGAATGCAACTGAAACTATAGTTTTTTCAAATTATTTAACTCTGACATTTTATGCTGAATTTTACAGACAAACTTCTATGGTTAGGGAGACGCTATCAGTGAGAATTGGTATCGTGCGAGACAAGAGTGTACTGAAAATAGTTATTTCATCCTTGCAACTCAGTAGGCACAACAAATGATAGCTTGTTTTCAAGTGCTTAGAAGAGCTGGGTGCTTTACCACCATGTAATTTCTTTAGTTAATGTTTCTTTGAAAAGTACTCTTTACATTGTGAAAAACATAGATTGAAATGTCTTTTCTTTTGCTTCCAGACAGGACAACAGCATAGACTCCACTTCTTCTTTGAGAGAAGACAAGCTGGAAGGTCAGGAATCAAAACAAGGTGTGTAGAGTAGAAAATTTGTCTTCTCTGTTCTGTAAGGCTGAGAAGATTTTAAAATATTTTTCTGGCTAGAAACAAATTGCAGCTTTTCAGAATTTAGTAGTTTGGCTTCCAGAAAATGGCTGAATGCTTTTGCAAGGCTCATTTGACTCTTCATATCTAGTGTTTCAGCTGAAGAGGAACTGGTTTATTTCAGTTTTTTTTTTTCATATGGCTAGTACTGCTTTTACCATTTATTCAATTTGATAGTTGGTTTTACTTTGTATTGTGAGACTGCATTACTCTGTTTTGACATTCACAGAAGAATATGATAACTGCTGAAGAACTGCTTGTAACTTAATCATGTTCAGTCTTTTTGCTACTTTGCTTTGAATGATTATGCAGAGCTGAGTTCTATAGAAATGCTGCTTAGCAATCATGAGGAGTGGTGATTGCTGTGTTTTACTTGAAGTCATTACCTTCAGAAGTGCTCAGATCTTCAGATCTCTGAGAGGGAAAGCTTTGTTTTGCGTATCCTTCTCCATACTTTCTCCATGTCTGTTCTAGCCAGTTTTCTCATTTATCAGAGGGGGTATGCTCTCCTTGGTCTGTCTGTTCTGAAAAATGTACCTGTAGAACCCCTTGTTGTTTTTCACATCCTTTGTCAAGTCAGTTCATTGTGCACCTTGGCTTTCCTGATCCCATCTCTACATGTCCAGTCAGCACCCCTGTATTCTTCCCAGGCTGCATGTCCCTGCTTCCACTCCCTACATGTGTCGTTCTTTTCCCTCAATTTGACCAATGGGTCCTTGTTCAGCTATGCCAGTTTCCTGCTTCCTCTGGTTGTTTTCGTGTACTACAGGACAAAGAGCTCTTGTGTTCTCAGAAAGGCATCCTTAAAGCGTTGCCAGTTCTCCTCCTCTCCGTTTTATGCAAGGGCAGCTTCCCAAGGGATTTCACCCAGTAAATTGTTCTGCGAGAGCATAATCACTATAGTCCCAATCTTAACCTCTTTAATGAGCTCCTCTGCAGTGGTGAGAGCCCCAGGTCCAGTAACACTTCTCTTCTGGTTGGTTTGTCTAAATGTGGACCAGGAAGTTGTCCTCAGTGCATTCCAGGAATGTCCTGGATTGTTTACAGCCTGGCATGAAGCAAGAAGGCTCATCCACAGGCTCCCCTTGCTCAGCTGGTGTGTGGTAGACTCTGGCTGCCAGATGTTCTTTGTTGGTCTCATCCCTAATTTTCACCCACAAACTCTCAACTTGCTCATGACAGTTTCTCAAAGGCAGCTTTTTGCACTCTATTCACTTTTTAACATGGAGGTCAATTCCCTTGACCCTCTGTCTCTTCTGAAAATCTTGTAGCCCTTGATTGCCATTCTTCAATCATGGGAATCAGCCCACCACATTTCTGTAACCACAGCTAGATCATAGTATTCTAGTTGCGCTGTGACTTCCAGCTCTTCCTGCTTATTTTCCAGGCTGCATGTGTACGCACTTAAGACAAGCTATTGGCAGTGTTACCTTCTCAGAGGAGACCTCATCAGATCCTTTGAGACAATTCTGAGGTTTTTCCCCCACTGTTTCCAGAAGTGACAACATTCCCTTCTTGGTCACATAGAATTCCATACCCTTCTCTCATCAAATCTACTTTAAAGCTCTATTAATAAGTGCAGCTGGCTTTCTTCCCAGAATGATCTTGTCCTTCCTGCTCAATTTTTGTCCTATCTGATGCCCACGTTTTTGGTCTTTCAGAGGCCTGTCCAAGATTGTAGAAACTGAAACTGAATTGTGACACCACTTATGCAGCTAGTCATTTACCCGTCCCATATTCTTCCTTCTTCTTGGGTTCCAGCCTCCAAATGAGAGGGCAAAGGAGAAACATTACTTACATTTCTATTTCCTTCAGTGTCCTTCCAAGGGATGCAAAGTCTCTTTTAATGTTTTGTGGTTTCCTTGTTACAACCATCTGAGACCCAATTTGAATGAGAAGGAGTGGATAGTAATCAACCTGTTTTTCAGGCCTGATTAACGTATTATTGATGTCTCTGATGTTTATCCCTGGCAGGAAGCAAACTTACCTGTCAAGATTATACAGATGGCAATCCTAAATCTAGAATCTCTAAACTATAATGTCTTCTTCCCATACCCCCAAATGTAAGATTCACAGAGATTTTGGGATCATTCTTTTCTGCCTTCAGTGGTCCCTGCCATGATGAAACACTGTTGCCTCATTATTGCAAATGGCAGTCATGTTCTACCATGACACCATCCTGCTGAAAGAATCTTTGATGCATGAAAGCATCCTTAATTTTCATCTTTTTGAGGTATCATTCTATATTTTTTTTCCTTTTTAAATGCAAAAATGTCGTGGGAGAGACAATCAGGCACTGTGTTGATTGGCAGAATAGAAAGTGCAGAAGTGATACACCTTTGGGCACCTGTGGTGTAAGGAAACAGTTTCCTTAATCAGCAGCAGTACTGTTCCACTCATTTAACGAACACCATGTAACAACTACCCATATTAGTTTGTAGTTAACACACTGGATATTTCTCTGTGTCATCTTATTTTCATTTGGGCTGTCTCTGTGCAGTAACACGAGAAAGTTGGTCTGTAAATTATGTTAGTTCACCCCTTTATTGAGAATATATTGAGGTGTTCCAAATTGGTTTGTAAGGGATAGGATGCCATCAGGTGGTTGGAGGGCTGGGCAGAAGCCCAGAGTGGCCAAAGTCAGCCTCAAGATTCTTTATTTCATAGGGAATCCCAATTTGGCAGGGACCCCCAAGAATCCTTGAGTCCAACTCCCATATCCACACAAAAATTCTAGATGCTTGATGTGTCCAGGCCATAACACCTGAAGAAGCATGTAATGCTACCAGAGAGCATCCAGTGGCTGGCAGCGTACATGGCTGACAAGTGCTGTCTAGTAGAAGAGTTGGTGGATGGTCCTCTTTGGACCTGTCACAGACACAGCTCCCACAGCTTCACATCCCGGCTGCAAAGGGCCATTGGAGCGGCCTGCACATGCAAAAGATGGAGTGCCCTTGGAGAAAACGTTCTCTATCTCCTGCTTGTGCCCCTGAGGCCTCTTCTGGGCACACCTTCCACCTGGAGCTGGATGATGCAGAGGAGGTGCCAGCAAGGATGTCTTGCCTGCACATGGAACTGGAGTGCACCTGTGCAAGGGAGCAGATGCAGGGGGATGTGCTCTGCTTTCTCCACCATGCTCAGGATGAGCTGAGGGGGAAACAGGAGGCAGCCTCCTCAACACCTTCTGTGAGGGCTCCTACCTTCATGTGCAGAAAACATGCTGGTTCCAGAAGCAGGTGAGAGCACGTGGAGACATCTGCCTCAGTCACGTGACTGCCACCTGACGGTGCTGCCTTCACACAACTCCTGCAAGCTCAAGCTGACCACTCTCTCCACAGACACCTTCTTCATTGAGATGGGACTTGGGGTGCAGTTGAATGACTTAAACATCTATATTATCAGTGTTAGTAATACTCAGATTATTAAAAAATTGTCATTACCTGGTATTTGAAGGCAGCAATCATGGAGGGATCACTTGCTTGGGTTTTGTGTATGTCAGTAGTTTTGTTCTTGATATATGATGCATACAAATCAATGATTCTTCTAGCCCTACAGATAAATGAAAGGTTCAGGAACCAAATTTATGGATGGATTGAACTAGCAACCCCAACCACCAGCTCTCCTCCAGACTAAAAGTTTGTTGAAAGACAACTGTTTAAAGCCAGATATGGAGACATTAGTTTTAATGATCACAGAGTCACTGAGTGGTTTAGAGAAGCCATCTTTTGAAATCTGCACCCAATCCTCCTGCTGCCAGAGCAGATTGCCCAGGATTGTATGCAGGTGGGCTTTGAATATGTCCATGGCAGGAAACTCCATGACTATTTCAGGCAACCTGTGCCAGTGTTTAGCTACCCTCATGTTAAAAAAAATAATGTTTTCTTGTGTTCATGTGAAATTTAATGTGTTTTACTATTTGCCCACTGCTGTTAATGTTGTTAGTGTGCACTACTGAGCTGAGAAATTTTTACAACCAGGTTTGCAATACTGTCTAAATACTTAATAAGTAATTTTTTCTACATATAAGTCGTTATAGATTACAGTAATTTATACAGGAATGAAAGCTTTCTTAGAATATCATGGTAAATTATATATATTTCAAAAATACTGACCCTAAATTCCCATTATTCATTAAGAGGGAGCACAGCTGTGCCTTTGTGCAATTAAAAAGCCTTTAGAATCAGTAATTATCATCATCTGGCTATATGATTTTTATTTGAAGCAGTGAATGGTAGTTTTGCAAAGATACAAATGTTGGCATCAAACTAATAATTACTGAGGCTAAAGTATCAGAAGCAATATTTTCTCTATAGCCGAACTCTGAGATCAGTTACACTCTGACTGAGTTTGGCTCTTATTTTATCTTTTATTTTATTGCACTGCCTCTTTTAATTCATTTTCTTAATGAACTACGTCTTTTAGCTGACATTAAAAGCGAATACCATAGCTTTTCCTATGTTTTTACTGATCTAAGTTAAGTATGTTTGAAATACTTCTGTGGTAGATTTTGAATTTATATACTGTAGTACTTTCAGTACTTTTCTTGACATAGTGTGTAATTCCTTTTAGATTTTTAAATAAAATAGTTCTTAAATGTTATTTTTAAAATTGCATTTTGAAAACTTACTTTAAAGATAACAAACAATAATCAGTTCTGCTTTGTTGTGATAATAAAACTTTATGGCATTTTAATTGGGAAAATCCATCCATATGATGGAATACATTTTCCTAGTACTGCAGCTTTGCTATACTGTACGTTCTTTTAAATTGGCATAAAAATGCATTTACACGTCTAAATTAGATCAGCTTTTAAAGATGAGTAAAAAAAAACGAAGGGAATTAGTTGTCTCAAGTTCGTAGATTTTTTTGCTGCTCTTTATATGCTTCATAAGGAGTGTTGAGCAGAAATGATTCTTTTTTTAATGGGGAAAGAAAAATTGCTGTTGACTGTCTGACTACAATTGTTGCATTTGTGTTGCAGGCAAAGGAGAAGATAGTGATGTCCTCAGCATAAATGCAGATGCATATGATAGTGACATAGAGGGTCCATGTGATGAAGAAGGCAGCCCAGATGTGCAAGAAGACACTGTCAGAAGTGGAACTGGTCAGATTGATGACCTTCAGAAGGACATTGAGAAAAGTGTGAATGAGATACTGGGGTTGGCAGAATCTAGCCCAGAGGAGTCTAAAGCAGCAAGCTTAGTTGTTCCTCCATTAGAAGATGTTCAGCCATCAGCACAGCAGCTAGAGCTCCTTGAGCTTGAAATGAGAGCCAGAGCTATTAAGGCTCTAATGAAGGCTGGTGATGTAAAAAAACAACCCTAAGATTGTTTACAATAAATTGTCAGTATCTTTTGAAAGATGTTGTGTTTATTCATATAGTTGTAGGGGTTGGAATGAACCTAAGGAAATCATCTAGTCCAACCCCCTGCTAAAGCAGGTTCCCTGGAGTTGGTTGCACGTCTTCAGGAGTGTTTTGAATATCTTCAGAGAAAGAGACTCCACTACCTTTCTGGGTAGCTTCTTCCAGTGTTCTATAGCCCTAAGTGAAGAGGTTTTTCCTCATGTTCGTATGAAACTTGCTGTGTTCCGATTTATGCGCATGACCCCCTTGCTGGGTGCCACTGTAAAGAGCCTGGCCCCAACCTCTTGATATCTACCCTTTAGATATTTGTAAGCATTAATCAGATCTTTTCTCAGAGTGATCTCCTCCAAGGTGAGGAATCCCACATCTCTCAGGCTTTCCTCATAAGGGAGATGCTCCAGACTGATGATCATCTTTGTGGCCCTTTGCTGGACATTCTAGCTCTTCCCCCTCTTTTCTTGAACTAGGAAGTCCAGAACTATACATAGTAGTCCAGATGCCATTCGGCATCAGCCTCACCAGAACAAAAGGAAGGGGGATGATCACCTCCCTCTATCAGCTGGCCATGCTCTTTTTAATGCACCCAGGATCCCTTCTTGGCCACGGGGGCACGCTGCTGGTTCATGGGCAACCTGTTGTCCAGTAGGGCACTGGAATCTTCTCCACAGAGTTTCCTTCTGGCAGGTCAGCTACTGTCCTATATGGATGTGTATGGTCCCAGATCTAGGACTCTACACTTGTCCTTGTAGAACCTCCTAAGATTCCTCTCTACCCAATTCTCCAGCCTGTCCAGTCTTGTGAACGGCAGCACAGCCTTGCTAAAGTTGGGACAGACAGCATCCTCTGCTCTTTCCCATCTACCCTGCCACAGAAGGCTACCAAGTTGGTCAAGCATGATTTCCCCTCAGTGAATCCACGTTGACGACTCCTGATGACGATCTCTTCCACTTGCTTGGAGATGTCCCCTGAAAAAGTTGTTCCATCACCTTCCCTGGGAGAGAGTTGAAACTGACTGGCCTGTAGTTTCCTTAGTCTTCCTTCTTGCCCTTTCTGAAGGTTGGAGTGGCACTGGATTTCCTCCTGTCCTCAGACACCTCTCCTGTTCTCCATAACCTTTCAGAGGTGACAGAGAGTGGTTCAGCAACCACCTCTGTCAACTCCCTCACCACTCATGAGTGTATCCCATGGGAGCTTTGTGTTTTGATTCTGCCTAGAATCTTAGAACCGTAATCCTTCTTTTGCTATTGATAAACTTAATGAAGCCTCTTTTCTTGCCCTTCACCTTCCTTGCAAGATTTAATTCCAAATGGACCATAGCCTTCTTTGTTGCATCCCTGCATGTCCTGACAGTGTATCTATATTCCTCCCAAGTGGCCAGACCCCTTTTTTGCATTCTGTAACCTTTTTTTTTTTCCTATCTGAGTTTTTCCATGAGCTCCTAGCTAATCCATGCAGCCTTCTGCCACCTTTGCCCGATTTCTTGCTCTTGCAGATGCACTGATACTGAGGTTGGAGAAAGTGGTACTTGAGTGTCAACCAACTCTTACTTTCCAGTGGGCCCCCTTACCTTCCAATGCTCTGTTCTCTTCAGTGCTGAAGCGTATTTGGGCTGGGTGTATGACATTCCTTATTCAGACTCTTACGATGTTATTCACTGTTTCCATTGCCTTTGGTGTGCTGCTTCATGCCCAACACAAATGGGCTGCAACACAAATGAATTGGTTTGATGCTGAGCACCTAGTTGCCTCTGCATGGTTATGTCTTCAAGGAGGCAAATGTGCATGGAGCTATGCCATGAACCTGGTGCCTTCAGGACAAGATAGAAGAACTGAGTTTTTTGTACCTTCATGGCTGGAAAATAACCAACTGTTTTATTTATTTGCATCTTTTTAGCTGAGAAACTTGATTTGTATATTTTTTATTAGAAGTACTGTTTTTGGAGTAGTGTGGCGTCCTTCAGCATTCTTCCATGTGACCTGAGGTGCTTGTTTCTCCTTGGGTCCAAGTCATAATAATGCAAATGTTCTAGTTAAATAGCGATTCATTTTGAGAAAGTTAAAAGATGTGGCTAGACTTTAGAAAGCTAATTTGCTAAACGTGTTGTTGTTGTGGTTTTTTTGTTTGTTTGTTTTGAAATAAATGGTTAAACTTTCTTATTTTCAGAGTTTTGAAAGTGCCTGTAAGTGACAAATGCCAGGGTTTTTATATTGGTGGTTGTTTAATTATGTTCCTCTTTTCCACTGTTTTTGTGTTGTGTCATAACTGAAATAAAGAAAATGGAATCTTTTTCCAGACAGTGTTGTTTTTTAAATATTTGGCATAATATTTGGTAGAGTGTGGTAAATCAGACTATTTTGAAGACCCTTTATTTTTGATATTGAATTGATACGGCCATTTCACATTCCCTGTAAACAGGAAAATCTAATTTTTGTGTACTTGTTTCTTAGAAAAGGCATTTATTTGTAACTGTTACATACAAAATCATAATTCTTTATTTTTGACTTCAAATGAATTTATTTGTAAATAACTTGTATCATAGAATAAAATTTCCTGCTATGATTTCATGAAACAATTTCAAGAATTCTGATCCTTGAGAAGTAGTGCCATTTTTCTGTTTGGCTGCTAATCAAAATCATATTAACTTGTCTATATTTACATACAGAGATTAATCTTTATTATGGTATGAATCTTGTGGATGTCATCCTTCAATACCTATGGTTTCTTCATCAATTTGTCCTACAGAGGTGATACCTTGATTCCTGTGCATCTCTGATGTATTTCCACCAACCACTAGGCAGTAGAAACTTACTTCATGCTAAATCCATTCCCCAGCAAGGCATAACTTGGAGCATCTTGGAAAGGCTGAATGTAAATCAAGTTTAATTAGAATTCTGTTTCATACACCAGAACTACATACAGTGATGCCACAGAATGACGGATTCCCAGTTGGAACTAACTGCTTCCTTAGAATTTTGCTGCCGTTTTAAGTAATGATAAATCAGGTCTTAGTTCTGCTGGATACTTGTTGGAGGTACGTGTTTCTGAGCTGGCAGCAGAGGGGCAGTCTGGCATGGAGCAAAGCTGTGTCACTGAATTCCTCTGTGTGGAAAAAATGACACCCACTGACATTCACTGATACTTGTGAACATTTATGGAGACCAACCAGTGGGTGTGAGCACAGTGAGGTGATGGGTGGTGCTTTTCAGCAGTGGCCACAGTGGGTCTCATCCGCTGGTGCAGGCTTATAAAAGCATGGCATGCAGGCTCTGTTCATTGCTGGTGCAAATGCAGAGCTAATAGTGTGACTGTGTTGAGAAGGACTGATTTGTAGCTGAGAGTTTCCTTTATCAAATAATCTTATTGTGCTCTTTGTATCAGTTGTAGTTTCTATGGAAATAAAGAAGAGGTATTAGTTTTGGAGCAAGCTGCATGTGTGTGTATATATGTACACATATGTATATGCCTTCAAAGAGTCCTCATACAATTGATGGCAGAAGTGCTAATCCATGTTTGTGGTTTTGTACTACTGTTGCTCAGATTACAAATCAGATCAGCTGACTCAAGCTGGTTCCTGCACTGACTGTGTGCACAGCAAACTGATCAGTCTGCAGTAAATGATAACAGTAAAAAAAGCTGATATATTAAAAATACTATACCAGTGTTCTGTTGCTCACTGCGAGTATGTCTTTTTTTTTTTTTTTTTTTTTTTTTTTTTTTTTTTTTTTTTTTTTTTTTCTTCCTTTAGATTAATGCATGACTTGGAAGAAAAGGCAATTTGTATGTAAAGTGCAGTCATGAATTATGTACGAAATCTTAATTTTACAAGATTTTGATCAACCAATTGGTTGGCAAAAAGCGTTGTACACTTATGCTGGTCAGCATAAGGAGAAAGACTGTATTCTGCACTGGAACAGAAATGTTTTGTAACTGGTTTTGTCTGTCCTATAAAAGGAAGCACTGTGTGTTTCTGGGGAGAAGGGCTGATTGTATTTCTATTTGGTGTAACTCCCCAGAAAGCCAAACTTTCTATTACTGCTATATGCTTCTATAATAACTAGACTTCCAGGTGCCAGCTTTGAGTGACAAATCACTTGCATCTCTTGAGGAAAATTCAATAGAGTTTGCAATACTTTTTCATTATAGTATTTGCTCTCTCAGGAAAATGTTTTGCTTGAACCACTGAGTGCCTTGCACATTTTTTTAAAAGACTCTGCCATAAAATACTTTTTTTTTTTTTTTCTGTTTAAAGTGGTTATAATTATTAATCACAGTGAACAAAGGCTTTGATCACTGAGTTCAAGTTACTTCTAAGCAGATAAAAGGGTATCTCATAGGATGTCAGATCAACTGTGTAGATAATTTAAGATGTTCTTGTTCCAACAGTTCAAATACCGTATTAAACACTAGCAGCGTAGGACTGTGCTGTGAATCTCATCATGCTGCTGTGATCACCAGCCTTGTCTGTATTTGCAGGAGTATAGTTTGAGTAGGAGCAGCCACCATCTGAGAACCTTCCAATGGGACAGAATGTCTGCTAGCAAGCTGGGTCCTTATACAGTCAGAGCTACAAAGATCAGAGAACCATAGGATGGCTTGGGTTAGAAGAGACCCAAAAACTCACTCAGCTCCGACTCCTGCCATGGGCTGGCTGCCGCCCACTGGGTCAGTCAACCCACAGCCCCATCGAACCCGGCCCTGAGCACCTCCAGGGGTGGGGCACCCACTTGCTTGTTCATTAGCATTAGTCTTTAACATTAGTCTACAAAAGAGGCTTTCTTAACTAAAAGCACTTCATTTTCATCTGTGGATAAAACTTACAGAGGGTTTTCTGTAAAATAGCTAATGAAGAAAAGTTTTGTGCCCATGAATATGTGCTAAGTTGTTATATAGCATTTTATATGCCTGTGTTAAATTCATAAGTGCTGATGCAGCTTTATAGGATCGCTGAAGAAGGTAGACATGCCCCTTACACAGAAGGTAGTTAAAGATGAATTGAGAAACCCATTCCTTACTAAGGAAGGGAGGTGAAGTGGTTAATTCATGCAGCAACATAACAAACACAGCAAGAACACCAAATTAAAAACTGATTATGAAGTCCTGCAATTGAGTCCCAGTAATATAGCACATAATGCTTATTGCGAAGTCAATCTGCAATATATGGTGATAAAAATGTTTACCTTCTTTATGACAAAATCTAAATGTTAAAATGCTGCAGGTTTGTTTTCTTAGGTTTGTTTGTTTTCTGTTTTATGGTCTTCTTTTTGCCTTTAATATTAAAATATGTTAACAAGATATAGAAGAGGCTTAGAAAAATCTGAGGTCTGTAAAGGCTGAAATGTCTACCAACAGTTAATCAAACTGTAGGGAAACACTCAGAAAACAGAACTGTAAATATTACAATGTTACTAAATCATAGAGCACAAGTAATCATCTCTATTAAAAAATGCACATTAAAACAGTGCACCATCACTTTCTTAACTGTTGAAAAATTTCATCCTTTCCCATGGGATCTGTCTTGATTGCTGCCAGACTCAAATACGAGTTTTTTTTTTAATGTTGTATCTCACGACTCTGCAAAACTGTTCTTGAATCTACGATCTTCTGTCCCACCTTCCATTTTATGATTCGAGTCAATCTATTTGTACTTGCCAAATCCCAGCTTTACTCCCCTGAACTGCTGCATACAACCGGTGCAGTTCTGCATTTAAGATGTATCTATTGGAACAAATGCAAAGACTTCTAAGGTCACTGGAGGAACAGAGGACATGACACGTGACTACCAAAGGTAGCTCAGTAAAAATAATCATAGTGTTGAGGGAATATGTTTCCTGTCCAAGAAGACAGGAAGAAGTAGAACACAGGGAGTGTGTTTAATCTGAGTATGAAGTTGGTGAAGAACAGATGCTTATAAAGTGTCTTTGAAAGCATTTTAGTTAGGTTACTCCATCTCCTACCTCCCATAGCATTATGCCCCTACTGTTTGCATGGAATCGACATCAGAAAGCAGACCTAACCCTGTTCTTACTCCTCCCCACCAAGACCAGCACCCCGATCCACTTTGGTATGTTGACACAAAGAAATGATAGGCTTGAACGTGGAAGCAGAATTGGGGCTGCATAACCAGCCCTGCTGCTGGAGTACTATGTGTTGTGTGGGCTTGGGATTTGGGGTTTCAACAGCCTCCCACCTGTGTGAAAACCTAACTGCTGAGAATGGCACTAGGTTGCCTCACGATAGGGTGACTCCTTGAAATCTGAGGCATCAGAATTAAGGTGCACAGTTTAATACTGTCTTGTTGGAGTGATATATTCACTTAAGAACGGTAGCGAAACCACTTCAAATTTAGGTGATTTTATCTATTAAATTTTCCAGTCTATGTACTACTTACTGATTATTGATGTGTTTTTAAACAGAGTAATTGTAATTGTTACCATATGCAGTCTGGATAAAGTTAGTGTTTCATGGTTGGATGGAAATCAAACTTTTAAATTGTGTCCACACTAGGGGGCTGTGTTGCTTTAACAATGTCAGTTTTAAAATGCCGTATGTCAAGAGAAGAACCAGAGCTGTATAAGCAAGTTATAACCACATTTATTTCCTGCTTAAAAAGGGTTTGGAAAGGAATAAAAGGGAATGACTTGCAGTTTTGAGAAACATAAAGTAGGAGCAAGGACATTTTATTACATGTATACTTAGATGAGATATTGAAGTTTAAGAATGAAGAGTTGAACTCATTGTCCTGACTTGTGATGAGTGAATCCTGGTTGCTTAAGTCCTAAAGTGGCCCCTGAGATGAAAGACACAGAGGTCAGCTTGGTGCTGACCTGCACCAGTTTCTTTCAATCCCTGCAGCACTGTGAGATTGCTCTGTTGCACTTTGAAGCACTCTGCTCTATCTCCCAAGCAAGATTAAGATTAGTTGTTTAATATTAGATATTAGTAGTTAATATGTTTTCCATCTTACTTGCCAGACCTTGTCAGAACATTCATAACGACAGATACTGAAACTAGAATGGATGCAGAATTAAAAATGAACAGAAGGAACCTCTTGAAGTTGTAAAAGCATGTAAACTCTTTTCTGTCTTTAATTTCAACTAACCATTTAAATATTTAGTGGATCTAAGCAGCACAGTTAGAACCATAGAATCATGGAATCACTCAGGTTGGAAAAGACCTTAAAGATCATCGAGTCCAACAACAACGACCTAACCATACTACTCTAACTCTAACAATCCTCTGCTAAATGATGTCACTGAGCACCACATCCAAACGGTTTTTAAACACATCCAGGGATGGTGTCTCAACCACCTCCATGGGGAGCCTATTCCAGTGCTTGACAACCCTTTCTGTAAAGAGTGGTTCCTAATATCCAACCCAAGATTAGAGGTAGAGGACTGACTTTTTGTTTAACTGTGTATAAAAGGTCATTTTAAAGAAATAGATTTCTTGAGGAGCTTAAGTCTTTACTAAATACTATAGAAATATTAATATTTTTCAACAGAAGTTAAAATGTCTACCAAACTATCTACCACAGTAGGGCCCTATTTAGACAATCTAGTTCCTTTTAAATTCCTGAGCCTATTGTTTTGTGTTGTTTGGGTGTGCCTTAAGACCTAAAGCTTACAAATAGGAACAGTATTAAAATTTAGGGGACATTTAGGCCTTTCAGACTTGTCTATTCATGCTGAATACTGGTGCCAGGTCACATAATACTAGAACATCAGTTGTTCCACTGACCAACTTGCATACACCTTCCAAAAATGAGATGGTTGTAACTGCTTTGCAGGAGAGGTTTAACAAACACTGCAGCAATTATGTGCTCCCACTGTTTTAAGAGTATGTCTCTATACAGGGGACCTAGACAGGCTTGAGCAGTGGATGCAGGAGGGCTTCATGAGGCTCAACAAATCCAAGTGCAAGGTCTTACACCTGGGTTGAGCAGCCCCTGCTCTCAATACAAGCAGGGGGAAGTAAAGATGGAGTGCAGCCCTGCCAAAGAGACCTGCGGATACTGCTGGTTGAGAAGCAGGACAGGAGCCAGCAGTGTGCCCTCGCAGCCCAGAAAGCCAACCGTGTGTTGGTCTGCATCAAAAGCATGGCCAGCAGGATGAGTGAGGTGATCCTGTCCCTCTGCTGCATGCTGGTGAGGCCTCACTTCTGAAACACTGTGTCCAGCCAGATGTGGAGTCCTCAGTACAGGAGAGACGTGGACCTGTTAGAGTGCATCCAGAGGAGGGCTGCAAAAATGGCCCAAGGGATGGAACACCTCTCCTATGAGGACTGGCTGAGAGAGCTGGGACTGTTCAGCCTGGAGAAGAGAAGGCTTCAAGATGTCCTGGTAGTGGCCTTTCAATATAGAAAAGGGAGCTACAGAAAAGAAGGGAACAGACTCTTTAGAAATGTCTCTTGTGACAGGAAAATGTGAAATGGCTTTAAGCTTAAAGAGCGTAGATTTAGGTTGGATATAAGGAAAAGGTCTTTTACTGAGAGGGTGGTGAGGCACTGGAAGAGGTTGCCCAGAGATGTGGTTGATGCCCCGTCTCTGGAGACTTTCAAGGCCAGGCTGGATCAGGCCCTGGGCAACCTGATTTAGCTGTGGTGCCCCTGTTCACTGCAGAAGAGCTGAACTAAATGACCTTTAAAAGTTCTTTCCAACTCTAAGGATTCTATGATTCTGTAATTCTATGATTCTTAAAAATGGATGTGATGTTGCCCTTAATCCACTGACTAGGGACTTGACTTCCGTATCTTTTCAAATATCACTGTGGCACCCAGGAAGGCAAGATAGGAATGGAAGGAGTTTTCTTGCGATGTACACTTCCCACTAATTTGATAAATGACATACATGCCCAGATCTAAAAATTAGTTTTACTTTCTTATTCCATTGTATACCAAAGAGAGAAAATGATTACTGTTTGCTGCTTCCTTTATTTTTGTTGACAAAATGCTATGGTCAACACTTTGTCTCACTACTTAATTTTTTTTTAAATATGTATCTCAAGAGGGAACTCTAAACTGTATTTTCACAATGTTCTCTCTCTCTGCTTTTATTTTTAGTTACTGAAGAAGATTAATAATCCACATATGTTAGCTGCAGTACTTTAATAAACAAAGCTCAATTAAGACAAAAGAAACACAATAAACCCAAAGAGGTCTGATTTAGCCTTACAGATTTATGTCATTTTTCTTGTTTGCTCTATGTTTTAGAAAACTGGGGTGGGGAAAGGCCTGGAAGAGAATTTCAGGATTTTTGTATTTAATTGAACTAACAGCTTGTGCTGACAAGTAATAAATAACAGTGACACAGAGTGACTAAATAAATTGGTTTCCTCAAACAATGATTCATTTGCTGCCTTGCATTGCCATCAGGTTAAGAGACAGCTTCTTTTTGTCAGCCTACAGGAGAAGTATTTGATAGTGTAACAGCCTTCTTTCCATTCCAGTCACCACAACCTTTTTAAATGCAAGGAATTAGTACAAATAAAAATGCAGCAACTGAGCAAAACTTGTGCTGCTCATCAACTTATTAAAAAAAACCAACAAAGCCAACCAGCTAAATCTCTGCAAAATCAGTTATCAAGGAAGCATCTACCTGTGACTCAGTGTGCTTTATAGGAAGAGAACCCAGCTGATAGGCAAAGTTCGGTTACTTTTGCAGAAGAAAGACTGCTGATACTGAATCATGTATAGTGTCCATGATCTCAGCAGGCTTCTGCTTGGCACTCATCATTCAAGGACAGGATGAGTACAGGCCACATTCTCACTAAAATTCTTTGCTGTCAGAACTTTGCTGTCACTTACAAAATGGATAGGTCAGTTCTTCAAGGGCAGACTCATCTTTTCTTACCTTCTCATCACGTAGCCCAGTTGCAGGAAGATAAAGCAGCCTTGAAGGGATAAAGCCACAGTGAAATTTATGGGGCGATTGTAGCTTGCACTCCTAATTCAGGCTGAAGGATTTATTGCATTCACTGTGCTGATATTCTGCTTGTTTCTTACACTGGATTCATTTCAGGACTGTGGTTCTGAATAGACTATCTGGTCAAAAGACTATTTTCCATCAAAGATAATTGGAGGAGCTGGGATAGTACCCCTGCAGAGGAGAGGCTAAGAGGTTGCCCTTATGGTTGGTGGCCTATTGCAAAAGTCTTTGCTTACTCTGACATCTTGCAACACTAGGGACTGACCTCTCCCAGGCCTCCAGAACAGCTCAGCCTTGTACCCGCTCGGCGTGCACACAGCTCTTACGGAGCAGAAGGCAGTGACCAAAAGGGGAAACTCAATCATACCTGCCCTTCAAGATAAAGCCACTCTTGCCAGATGTCTGTGTAAATGTTATGGAAGTCATTTTAAATGCCCAGAAGGCATCCTCAAGGTTTTTCACAACAGAAACCACACCTATGAGGAATTAATTATTTTGGATCAACTCTACAGTTTCCTTTGCCAGAACTCGTTTCTGCACTTGCTTGCCACAGAAACATCCAACATAGGCTACGATGTGAGGACAGAAGTTTGATATTTATTTTCAATGAATTTAAAGACTGAATCTTACTCTTAATGCCACTGTGTTGTTAGGACAGCTGCTGACTAGCTCCTGCTTGTAGCTCAGCACTAGAACTTCATGCAGTATTAACACACCTCACTAGCCATGCTGTTTCTGTCAAATGGCTGTGCTTTGTACCTACAGGTATTGGTACCATATTTTCAGATAATTATTGCTCTCTTCTCTTGTGTCTGTAATTCTTAGAGCTGTTATCTGCCTGTTGCACTTACCTAACCTTCCAGTTCATCTTTCCATCTGGTTGTCATGAACCTGTGAAGGGCAGTTCTAGTCTGCAAAGAATTGGTTTAAGACAGGGAAACAATGAAAGACTGCTATGCATGCACTCAGTTGGAGATGCTGCTGCAGTGCTTTGACAACAAACACAAATTTTACTCCTGTAGTGACACTGACGAGCTCCTGTGCTAACAACATAGCACCTTTCTAACGCAGAAAGATGGTTTCTAACCCATGTAAATTTCTCTCTTTTTATATATTGCAAAACTGGAGTCTCAAGGCCTTATTTGCTGATCTGTGTTTTTGTTATCTCTGTAGACCTGTATCACAGGAAAATAAAATAGACTGTATTAATGTAGTCTCTCTGAACAAATTTGTAGTATAATGTTAGTTTATAGCTGCAACAAGTACAAAACGGTATTTTTTTTCTTTTGGGCATAAGCTTCTTTTACTCCATAAGCTTTCTTCCTACACTCTGTATTTACATCTTTTTATTCAAAGACTGATAAGCATCTTTCATTTATTTGGTCAGATTTTTTTTTTCTGTTCATTCTTCTTGAAAAAGATGTTATTCACTGCTTGAGGCTCCCAGATTAAGAGTTACTAGAATTGAACCTGCTTAAATTCTGTTGAGACTGGAGGATCTTCACAAATGAAATAGTTATGTTCACTTTACTAAATGACCATATTTTTTTATTTTATTTTTATTTTTTCTCCATCTGAGACTTTCTTTGTGTCTGTTTCTATTACTAGGCTTGTGCTTCTTAAGTTGTACCTCCGGACTGTGATCAATGCATCCACTGCCCCTCTTCTAATGAGGTAAGAGGATTGAAATCCTTAAAATCTTTCCCTGCTCTGCACCTTTTCCATTACTTCATTCACCCTTCATTAAGCGTTCCATAAATGATCTCCAGAATTTTGATAACTGTGATTTGTTAACATTGAATCATTGTACCTCAGGCTGTTGGGGACCTGGGGAGGTCTCCAGCCAAACCCCTGCCCAGTGCAGGCTCTGGGGTCAGACCTGGTTTTTGGGCCAGAAGCCCTTCAAAGAGGGTGGCAGCTTTTGGGTGCACTGAGTTACAAAGGCCGTTCCTTCTGCACTGCCCATGTATCAACTAGATTTATGATGAAAAATGTCCCTCTTCCTACTTCATTTAGAATGAGCATGAATCTTAATGAACTGCTTTGCAGAGCAAGACAATCTTATGATCTAAGCAGTGGCTTAGAGATTTGGAGTTTGTGAAACTGCCAGGGCATTGTGACTCTGAATATTAGACTGACAAGATTTTTAGCTGCTACCCTGCATTAGCTCAAAGGTTCTCATCTTCCTTTTTATTTTCCCAATAAAATAGGTTGAGATGTCCTTGTTACAGTTCCTTGTGTGATTTCCTGCTGTGCTCTCTTGCTGTTTAGTAGAATTGAACATCCCTCTTTTGCATCTATGGGAGAAAATGATGCTCTTTTTTGAGCAAACTCTGAAATCTATAAAACTTCTCAGTCTGACACATTAATTTAGGTCTTGCAGGCTTGCCTCTGATGCTGCAGCAGGTACAGGAAATACTAATGTGGTCTTTTTAGAGATAGAACTCATGCACAAACACGGTGCTGTTATCTCCAGCCTCGAGCTCAAATCAGTGTTCATTCTTTTCCTTACCATTTCTTCACCTGTTTATCTGACCTTCTTGCTCCCATTTCTCTGGTTTTAGGCTATGGGTCCATCCTTCTGTGAAAGCACCTTTAGCACTCTTCTGTTCTTCTGGTCTGCCTGAGGTGAGTTCCTAGGTAACTAGAAATCTTTCCTTTGTCTTTGGCATTTCTGACAGTTCTTGGGGCAATCCTGAGGCTCATGTGGAGGAAAATAACTACAGATAGCCTCCTTACTTTCCAAACACTTTCCCTGTCCATTTCCCTTTCTTGCCCTTTCTTCCTTCCCATTGTGAAGCACAGACTATTTGTAATGAGCCCAATCTTTCCCTCGGTTAATGAGAACAGAAAGGATTTGTGTTGTTCACAGAAAACAAGTATTTTACTGGCAGCAACTAAAGGCTGTTAACATGCTTTTTTGGTCTGTGGGAAAAAAGGAATTGAACAGGGGCTTTGTATGTGTTGTAGAAGGAAAGAATGAGGATATGTATTATACAGAGAATTTGTTGGTTTTGTGACTGAGGTTCTTGCATTCAGTGAGGTTGGTAATCCCATTTCTTGGTGTTTTGATACAATGTTGTCCCTATAGCAAAACTGAAAACATCTGATAAGCATCTACATTTGGAAAAATATACTTTTGTAACTCCTTAAGGCAACAGACCTCTTCTTAGATTCCAGTATAGAAAAGTTGCTTTTCTGTTGCTTGCAGTTGATATTTGACTTGTCAGAACAAATGTCTCAGTACTTTGCCCAAAGGGTGCAAATTTCCAAGCCTGAAGAAAAGCTAATCATGAAGTGCACAAGGAATAAATGACATTGAAAATCTCTTTACTATCAAAGGGTCCACATTACTTTTCCTAAAGATCAGAAAAGTGAAAGTGTCTTTACAGCTGCTCAGCACCCTTCGTTTTGAAGATGTGCAGTGCTGCACATCACAGTTTCTGTATTACGTCATCTCCCCGCAGCATGCCCTGTTGCTCCACGAGATGATCTATTTCTGAATGACTACCATATCACTCTCCATTCTCGACATTTAACAAGGATATTTGCAAGCTAGCTTGTGTGCATCTATTATTAAATAAAGTAAAAATAATTGCCTGAACAGTGCTGTGCCTGTTTGTACCGTATGAGGCTCTGGCTCAATATTTCTGTTTCATTTGATGTATTTTAGTTATTGAAAATATTTATTTTGTTAACACTTCTCATGAATGCGCTGCCTGGATGCAATTTGCTGGGCCATCTGCAAAGAATGAAGAGCAGCTCTCTAAATAATTTATTAGTCTGCCTAAATTTGTATGCCAGTCGCATTGCAAAATCTGACTGGGGAGCAGTTTCTTCTGTCTGGTTTTAGGCCTACTGTTACTACAGGGCTATATGTTCTTCTAACTCAGAAATGCGGCAAAACTGTTGGCTTGTGAAGGTTTTGCTGTGTTTAATAGGGTATTTCCAGGTGAAGAAAGAGAACTGGAACACCCTGCCACTATTTTATGTGTGTGCGTATAGGCACAAGCATGTACACATGCATGTACATCAATAGGAAGACTCTATTTTTTATTTTTACCAGTAGATGGAAGTAATGAAGGCCATCTCTGGGAAAGGAAAACTGGGAACAACACAAAATACTGGAAATTGAGAGTGGGATCCTAAACACACAGAATTCCTGTGTAATCTATCCACTGATTAATCTGCATTAGCCATGGACAGACTAACTGAGGCAGATTCTCAGGTCTTCACTCTGGTGTGTTTGCATCCCAGAAAAGCCTGTGATCCTGCAGGAGTAAGGCATAGTTTGCACTAAATTGGTGGGGTTTAAGGTTCTTTCCACCCAAGCCATTCTATGGTTCTACAATACTGGTTTATAGGTTCACTCAGCGAGGTCTAAATTAGCTCATTTGAAATCTGGGAGTGTGATTGCCATTGAGGGGAAGAGTGTTTCAAGGAAAACAAGCAAACAAACGTCTCTACTTTGGGCTACATTCATCCAGAATCTGCAGCTCTTTGAAACCATTGGAAGGTGTACTCTAAAGGAAATCTGGTAGTCATCATAGATATCACAAATTGCATTAAGTGAAGAATAAAAATATTACAAGATCCAGATACTATAATGAAAAATTATAACGTAATTGAAAAAAAAGGGACACTGTAAATCCCACATCACCACCAAGTCTTATGTTCTATAAGATATTTTTGTCCCTATGTGGAGATCTGATTAATGCAGCAATCCTAGGCATGGTTTAGGTTTTTGAATGTCTTGGAAGATCCAGGCATAAAGCACTAATAATAAATGCAATAGATTTCTAAATTCTTCTAGAGAATCCTCAAGCAGTGAAAAGAATGTGTAAAGAATACTAAGAAATTGGTTTTCCTTGCTTTTGAGTTTGTTTTTAGTCATTGGTTTTTAATTTCTTCAGCAGGAGTTTTGTCTTCATTCTTCAGTTTTCCTTCAGATTTGGCCTTTTGTGGTTGTTTTCCTTTTTTTCCTTTTTTCTTTTTTCCTTGCATTGGTGAACAATAGTCTGAGTTATAATTTTCACAGTGCATTCCAGAGGTAGTTTCTCCACTCTGTATGTCAGCTCTAAACCAAGTTAAATCAAGGCAACAACTAACTCTCCTCAATAATTCTATGCTACTAAAGTTATATTTAAAAATTTACCAGCACTTTGCTTTCCAGCACTTCAGCTTTGCAGGAAGCTAGGAGAAACATTACCTTCCTGCTTTGTATCTGTTACAGACCCAGCAAAATGAGCAGATATGTTGCTCTAAGCAACATACGTGTCTGCTGTGAAGTTAGTCTTTCTACACAGAGCAGGTAGTGGTATTGGCAGACCTTGAAGAAAAGCCATGGTGTCCTTAGGAATGATTTTGTAACAGAGAATATCTTGAATTTAGCAATTGCTTTATATAGTTAATGCTTGGGTGGGAGCCTTGTTATTCTGTAGGAGAATGGCAGAGAGTTCATGTTGAATTTTTCAGGGCAAATCTTCCTTTCTGCTGAGGATTGCAGCTTTCATTCATTCCGGAAATTCCAGGACAAGAGAGTCATGGACACATGGGAGAGACTCCAGAGCAAGGCTACCAAGATGGTGAAAAGACTGGAGCACTTTTTCCTATGAGGCTGAGAGAAATGGGACTGTTTACCCTGGTGGAGAGGAAGAAGGGGGATCTCCTCAACGTCCATGCATACCTGAAGGAAGGGTGAAAAGAATACAGTGCAAGGCTCTTTTCAGTGGTGCCTCTTGACAGGACAAGACACAGTGGGCACAAACTGGGACACGAGAAGGACCGTTCAAATGCTTGCGACAGGGGGTTGAGATTCATGATCTTTGAGGTCCCTTCCAACCCAAGCCATTCTATGATTCTATGATTCTATGATTCTATGAAATGTAAGAAAACACATTTCTACTATGTGGGATTTTGAACACAGCAACAGGTTCCCCAAGAAGATGGGAGGGGGGGTTTCTAGTCCTTGGAGATACTCAGCATCCCACTGCATGCTGTCCTGAGCAACCTGCTTTAGCTAATTAAGGGGGTTGGACTGGGCAATCTCCAGAGCTGCATCCAACCTCTGCCAATCTATGATTTTGTAACACTTCCATGCATCCTCACCATTGGACTACTCATTCTCTTAGTTTTTCATAGTGAAATTACTAGCTAATTTTTGCTAGCAAGCAAAAAGTGGTCCCAGATAATCTTTTATCATTGATCTTAGATGCAGTCCCTTTATCCTGCTGCTCTGGTCTGCTCTAAGTGGAACATGTATATTTCTCCTGGGAATCCCGAAGACCAATGCAAGCACTGTGTTGGGGAGAGAAAGGGTCCACAGAGCTTCTGCAGAACTGTGTGGGTGCCTCCTGAATCCTTTAGAAATCTGCTAAAATGTGTGTTTGGCTGGCATGATTTTGGGTTTTTTTGAGTTCTGTTATTGATAATGTTCCATGTGGCAATAACTTTACCAAGAAATACTTAATGAACTTTTAAAAAGTTTTGAATATAAAGGTTATATTATCAACAAATGGTGGTTTGGAAGAACTAAATAAGTTTATGAAGATTATCCTTTTTTAACAATGCTTTAAATTTTTATCTCCTTATCCCTTTTTCATTGCTTTCTCTCTCAAGACATTATGGTTTATTGTGTCTCCACTAGGTGCCTTGCATATGATTTACACGCTGAATGGCTCTGCTTTGAGAACAGGGTAATGATATAATATCCCCATTTATATTCAGAGCAGTCAACACTTTCTAGCTTTCTGAATAACAAAACCACCTGCATTTAATATACATGGAAAAATGGGTAAGCATATAGCAGATACGGCACAATCAGATAAGTGTAATCAGATAAAATATCACAATATTATAGCAGATCAGCATCTGGTAATGACTTGAATTTTAAAAGACAGACAAACAACATGGCCTAAAGCAATCAGGCATACCTCATTTGGAGCTACTTATCCCAGATTTGATTGCTCTCCTCGTATGTTTCTGGCAGATTAAACGTTCAGTTTGTCTTAACTATTCTGTGGCTGTGTCTGTCTAAGTGAAGAAGCACAAGCTTTTCTCCTTTCTCCTGCAGTTAGGAAGCAACTGTAGATGGTGTCACCGAGGAACAAGCCTGCTCCCTGGCTGCTGCAGTGCTCTGTGCCAAGCACAGTTCTGCAGGGTGAGAACGTGTGCAGCAGCCCACATCCTTTGCCTCTGCAACCGCTGCCCCAGTGCTTTGGTGTCTTCCCTGGCTCCTGGAAAACTGGAGAAATCTGATGGATCTTTTCGTGTGACTGATGGCCCTTAGGACAGTGGAACATGGAAGACTTCTTTCCTACATGCTACTGAATGCTGTAGGACCTGTGCCACCCTTGGGGGGTCCTGGCCCTACGGTAGTGGAGGCAGAAACAGATCAATCAGTGTCACTGTAGTGTTGTGCTCTATGTAGGTGAGACATGGTCCATTCTGTAGCTATTTCTATGCCCACATCAATAGTGTGTCATGTTGGTTCTTAATGCAGGTCCTGCAGTAGCAGTCAAACGTGATATTTGGAGATGGTTTCTCTCTCTTTCCCCCTTCCTTGCCTTCTCCCTGACCTCTTTGTATTTTATTCCCCAATCATTTGCAGAAACTCTTCTTGTTCTGTTAGAACTGCGGATAGCATGCAGTGAAATATCACTGCAAGCTCCCTTGCGTACAGTGAGGCAAATGCAAGGCCAGAGAGTGGGGAGTTTGTTCGCTCCTGATTGCTAGGATTGAGTTTGGATTTTGCACTCTGCAGACTGAAATGCTCTATCTCCAGAATATACTGGGAGCTGCATGTCTTTCCATACACGTGTTTATTTTTAAATCACAGTACCTTGAGTTTACACTGTAGCACCAGAAACCTTTTTACTATAGCTAAACTAGAAGTGAAAGAAATGTAGAAAATACCCAGAAGAGCCCTAATACTTTTATAGACTGATAGTAAAGTCAATGCATTCAGAGCATTCAGAGGCTACAACAGGCCACACTGATTCCTTTGAGTTCAAATCAGTATGTGTTATATCAGTGCACAATATCTCAGATATTTTGCATGCAGATGGAAGGAAATTCTGCAGTCCAAGGCTATTGACATGCTTTGTAAGTGTAAAATCTGAAAGCTGAACACTGCTTTTAGGCCCCAGTACATGGTTCTGTCCAAAGATAGGCATGCACCTTGGAGAGCGACCTACAGAATATATTTTTCTGCTAAGGACAAGGTGCATTCAGTATCAGTACAGGGTAAGGTCTCGTTCTAGCTCAGAAGTCTGCAATAAATGGTAGCAAGGGCTGCTCCTGCAGGTGAACCAGAAGGTGACTAAAGGCAAGACTCTGCCCTGTCCCCTGAGTGCTTATGTCCTCAGATGGTATCACTGAGAGAGGAGGGAATAATAAAATGAAGCACATGGTCTAGGCAACTCAAGAATCTGGAACTTGAATCTTACTGCTCAAGTATATGGTGTGCAAGGAAATAAAGGAGGATGGTTTTTCATTGGTTCTTTCTTCATATTGTGTGGCATAGAGATGAGATACGATCTGTATTTTTGTCTCCTATCCCTCAAGTGCTTGTGATTCCTGTTTCACTGTCCTCATGTCTTCATTTGGCTCCTTCAGTCTGCAGCATTCTTTTGCAATGTCTTTATCTTCCACACATATCTATTATGACATTACAACTGGCCTGAACAGTAGCTGAATCAGTTTTGGGGGATTCAATGTAACACCACTACTGTTCTTTGCCATGATTAGATGTAATTGCAGCCTATAAATTGAGTAAAGAATGTAGCAGCCAGAACACTAAGTGTGCTTGGGAGAGGCCATCAAAATTAAGATTGTGAAGCCCTGGCACCAGTGAAACTGGGGACAGTTCTTTCACTTTTTCACTGGAGACAGGGCTTTAGGCAAAATATGTCTGCCAGTGTGACATGGCTTTAGGAATGAGGTCCAAGGACTGTCCCAGCAACCTTCCCTGTAGGGTTACCTCATGCATGCATTCAGATGGAGGCAGATTTTCTTATCTTTAACAAGTGAGAAATTGTTATTAATAGCCTTATTTTCTGTAGAGTGGAGAGAGTACAATTGGCAATCAATATAATCATACTGCAGCTTTTCAGATATGAGGGCTACTTCAAAAGTAATGCCTCCTACCTTATGATGTTGCCCGGTGACACCAGAGGCGGATGTTGGCAGTAGAGGTTGATCCTTCCTGCAAGTATTCCCTTTCATTTTGTTGCCTTGTGACAGATAGCAACAGAGGGGCAATCTGACAGAACGGTGTCTGACATGGAATTGCATATAGAACAAAGGTGCATCATTGAATTCCTCCATGTAGAAAAGATGGCAGCCACTGACATTCTCTGGCACTTGTGAACATTTATGGAGACCAATCCGTGGATGTGAGCATGGTGAAGTGCTGGGTGCTGCATTTCAGCAGTAACAGAGGGTCACCTCTACTGGTGCAGATTATTCTGAACGTAGCACTCAGGCTTTTGTTTCATGGCTGGTGGAAATGCATAGCTAATGGTGTTACTGTTGAAAAATAGTTTTGTAGCTGAGAATTTGCTCTATTGACCGTGCTATTGTGCTCCTTGTATCTTTCGTGGTTTCCACACAAATAAATAGGAAGCATTACTTCTGGAGTGATTTACATACAGACAACCAGTCCTGGTCTGCCCCTGAACATGCTGCTATCCTGCAGGCATCAGTTCGTTAATGCTGGCTGTCATGTCCTGAGACTGAACCTCCATGGAACTTGGTAGGAGCTGAGTACCAGACCCCTGAGCTTTTCCCAGGCTAAATGCCTAGGTCACAGAGGAATTCTAGGTGGCAGATACTGCTTCTCTAAGAACAGCTTGCAGGGCCAAGATTGCCTCCATTTTAAATCCTGAACCCACACCATCCTCTTCCATTTTTTCTTTGAAAGATTATTTTTTTAGTTCTTTGTCTTGTGAACTGGCGTATTATGTATATGAGTATGTGCAAAATTAGCGTGGTTTGGTATGCCAAGAAATTAGATTTTTCTACACAGCTTGAATGAATCAATTCCCACAGTGTCAGAGATGGGAAAGGTACGGAAACTTGGAGAGGAGACGAAGTAATATGATGATTGTTGCTTATTTTAAAGAGATTTGCCTCCTTGAGCCCCCTGTTCTCCTGTGTTGCTTGCATTCACTATAATGTGACATTTATTGATTTGTTAGTCAAAGGGCTGCTGTCTCCATCACTTGAAAGGGAACTTTTTTAAATATAATTTTTGTAGATAAAATCTCATGTGACCCTAAGGATATTTCAGCCAATGAATATCAGCATATCAGAACAGGGAACTTGAGATCAGAAAGCCAAAAAAACATTATTCCACACACCTCTGCAGAAATCCACTCAGTGTCACCCTTAAAGCCAAAATGGTGTTGGACCATTTGGCGTTTCAGGTTTCCATACAGAAAATACAAAATGATGCCTTAAATCACAGTTAATATTCATAAAGTTTCCTTATAAACCCTGATATGCTGTAAGACTGTCAGTTTGTGGTCTGAGGGGAAAACACAGTCATTATTGTACAGGCATGCCTGTGTTAGCATTAGCAGCAATTACTCAGGTTTGCCATTTTCTGTTTCACATCCACTCCAGACATTTTGCTTTAGAAGAGTGACTGAGATGTTTGCAGCTTTTCTGGATCCAGGATGAGAACGACTCAGACTGAAAGCTAGTTAGCACTTCAGCTGATCTCAGATAGCTAATTTTCATTAGTAATTAGGGCTGACAAGCAACTGATAATATGTACCAAATGTACTTCTATCTCTGATTGGTGATTTCTCCATAAAAATCCCTACAATACTTTTGTTTTCAATTAACAGCAAAACTTTGGCATTTGAAAGGAATTCAGAAAAGCTTTTTAAAATGTTAAATATATCTCACGATACGTATTTAGAAAAATCATAGTGGAAAGTAGCTAAGTAGAATGATTAATGAGGGAGACAATTAACATATTTTCAAATGCATCAATATTATGGCTTGACATGTCCTTGTTCCTGCTTAAAACTGGTAATGATAAATACAGAGGCCCTATTAAACTCTTAATAGTCTGATAGGCACAGCTAAGTATGCAATGGAGAATAATATAAATTAGTAATCGGGTTGATAAATCTGTACCTTATTTGGGATGATGCAGGAGAGAACACAATGACAAGAAGAGAGTATACATGTGTTGTTCCATCAAAAGAGGGGTGGCCAGCAGGGACAGGGAGGTGATTGTCCCCCTCTACTCTGCTCTTGTGAGGTCCCATCTGGAATACTGCGTCTAAGTGTGGAGCCCCCAGTACAAAAAAGACAGGGAGCTGTTGGAGAGGGTCCAGAGGAGGGCCACGAAGATGATCAGG